>RCWM02000231.1:600000-887500 GCA_003667255.2 Euschistus heros
AGACCACTGATGTAGCTGGAACATCTGACAGAGGAGGAGGCAACTGAACCAAGAGGCGGAAGCAGAACAAGGACCGGGCGACAACAGCCAGCAATGGAGAGAGGATCACGGGACAGCAGCTGAGGAGGAGGTCAGCAGAGAGCCAACCTCATATTGGTGAGTAATTTGAAGGAAGGAGATGGCGGTTTGCCTTTAATTAGAGTTGGGGGGGTGAAGTGTCTAGTAGATACGGGGAGTTCTAATACTATTTTGTGTAAAGGGGCGTTAGAGAAGTGGAACGGGAAGAGGGCATTCCAGATCAAGGGATGTAATTGTAAATTGATTACACTAGGGGCCCGTGTAGAGTAGAGGGGGAAGCATTGATGGAACTTAAAAGGTGGGTCAAGGGGAGGGATAATTTAAAGGTTCATGTGGTGGAAGAGATGCCGAGGGAATACCAAGCGATTATCGGGTGTGATCTTTTAAGTAGGACCGGAGCATCAATCAAATGTAATAACGGGAGGTGGAACATTCGTATAGGAGGGAAGAAGTATAGATGGTGGGAACTTCCGAAAGACGGGAAAACAAGGTTGGAGCAATCGGGCGAGTAGAGGACTGGAGATACGCCTTAAAAGGGGAATATGAAGATATATTCTTCAAGGAGGCGAGACACTCGGAATAACAGGTAGAACGGTCCACGAAATTTTATAAAACAAGAAAGGGTTACTTATGTGAAAGAGAGGAGGTATCCTCAGGCCCTGAGGGAGCACATCAGAGAAGAGTTGGATAGCCTTAAGAAACAGGGGATTATAGTGGACAGCACGTCGCCCTATAATAGCCCCTTATGGGCCGTGAAAAAGAAATGCGCACCCGGTGAGAATAAAGAAAAGTATAGAGTTGTGGTCGACTACAGAAAATTGAATGACAACACCGTGGATGAAAAATACCCGATCCCCAGGTTTGAGGATATTATAGATAGGCTGAGTGGGACGACAATATTCAGCACGCTGGATTTAAAAGCTGGATATCACCAAATAAAGATGCACCCTCGAGACCAGCACAAGACAGCATTCACATTTGAGAGGGGGCATTATGAATTCACTCGAATGCCGTTCGTTCGGACTGAAAAACGCTCCCATAACCTTTCAGAGGCTGATGGATGAGTTCCTAAGGGGTATAGATGAATCAATGTGCCAAGTGTACATGGATGATCTGTTGGTATTCAGTAAAACAGAAGCCCAGCATGTGGAACACTTACGCAAGGTCTTTGACAGAATTAGAGAATTTGGGTTAAAACTATCAGAAGAAAAATCAATCCTAGGGCAGGAGCAAATAATTTTTTAGGGCACATAATATCAAGAGAAGGGGTAAAAACCGGATAGTAACAAGGTAGAAGCACTTCAAAGAATGTCAGTCCCCAGAGATGTGCAAGGGGTTAGAAGACTACTGGGGGCGCTAAATTACTATCGGAGATTCGTACCAGAAATGGCGGAGTACCTAGTACCCCTAAACAACCTTCTAAAGAAAGGGAAGAAGGTGGTAGTGACGCCGGAGATGGAGGATAACATCCAGAAATGCATGAAACGGTCTTGGCGTTCCCGGACTTCACGAAGCAATTCACTATCACAACCGATGCCAGTGAATATGCATTGGGGGCAGTGCTATCTCAAGACGGGGAAAAGGGAGAACGTCCGGTAGCGTATGCCAGCCGAAGGCTCACAGACGCAGAAACCCGATATAGCGCACTAGAGAGAGAATTGCTCGGGATCGTGTGGGCCATCGATCACTTCAGACCGTACGTTTTTGGTAGAACCTTTCGGGTACATACTGATCATAGGCCGCTACAATGGGTAGGAAAACTGAAGGAGTCCTCGGCGAGAATCACTCGATGGAAGGAGTTCTTAAGCCAATATAATATGGTCATAAAGTACAAACCGGGCAAAGAAAACGTTGTAGCTGACTGGCTATCGTGTGCGCTTATGGTTAATGCAATCGAGGAAGACAGAGGCCATACGTCAAGAGATGTGAGGCAATTTCTGAGTGAGTGGACACCGGATGAAGAGGAACCCCTAGAAGCGTCGGGAAGTAAGGCAATCATCAGAAGGCGAAGTAAGGGTTGAAGAAAGAGGGTCGGAGATGGAAGAAGTAGAGGAAATTATCAACGATAAGCGTCGGCAGATAATTTGGAAAACCAGAACCTCAGGCCTTATGAAAGCGGAATTTACCAGCTATGGCGGATGCCATATCACCACAATTTGGTCGCAACCCGGGGCTACAGAGGATCAAATCTATAAAGTACTCAAAGAATCGTCCAAACCCGGAAAAGTACATCATTTGTACGTGGGGAACGCTACAATCTGGGAAAAGATTAAGAGACTGTGGCGTTCAGAACGGCTGGGAATAGATAGAACGTTTATTCGTTGTACTTTGATGGTCGAGACCCTGAGGGACGAGGAGCGTCAGAAAGAGGCGACTTTAGCTTACCATCAAGGTAAGACTAATCATCGAGGAATCCAAGAAACTCTACAGGCGATACGACGACGGTACTTCTGGAAAGGCATGAGAAGGACCATAGAGGAGATATAATAGGAGGATGCGAAATATGCCTGACCACTAAATATGATAGGCACCCGCCGAAAGGTAAGCAGGAGGAAACGCCAACAGCAGAGTCACCACTTAGTGATCTACAGATTGACACCTTCACCTGGAGAGGTTATAAGTGGGTAACCATGATAGATCTCTTCAGCAAAATTGCTATGGCATACCAGATTCAAGAGAGGTCATCAGAGGCAGTATTAGGGGCACTAAGAATGTGGTTCCACTTTTATGGCGTGCCGGATCGGATATCATCAGATAGTGGTAGAGAGTTTGATAACGCGGATGTACGAGCGGAAATGAAGACATTAGGCGTAACCTGGCACCTCAACACCCCGGGTCATCCCAAGAGCAGAGGTGGGATTGAGAGGCTCCATAGCACGTTAAGCGATCATTTAAGGGTCTATCAGGTGGAGAAGGGACTGGAGCCGAGAACGGCTATGACAAAGGCGGTTGCGGCCTACAACCACTCAATACATTCTACCACGGGCTTCTCACCATTCGAAATCCTCTTTGGGCTTCGGGGACGTCGTCGGAATTGGGAAGACACATCGGTGGAAGGGGATGTAACAGGGGCAATAGTGAATAACCATTTACAATTGGGAAAATTGTGGGTGGATGTTCGGGGGAAAAATAGAGAAGGAGAAACAAAGGAGGGTAGCCCGGGAAAATTTAAAAGTCAAGGAGGGTATGGGGGACCTTAAAATTGGGACCATCGTTTATAGGAAGTTATCATCGAATAGAAATAAGGAGCTGCGGAGATATGAGGGACCGTTCAAAGTAGTAGTTATCAGGGAACATAACGTAGTCACTATTGAGAGCTTAAAAGAACCCATTAAGCGGAGAACAGTGCATATCGAGCAACTTAAAATCCCCGAAAATCCCTGATTTGGTCTGGAGTGTCCTCACTTTCGAGCATCAGATGTTTTTTGTTTATATATTATCCTAAGTGCAACAAGTGCTGCTATTTTATTCTTTTGTTGTTTTTTTTTCTCTAGTTTAAGTCCAATGTATATAGCTTGTAAGTTTCTTATGTCATGGGAAGTATCATGTATTTTTGTTTTATTTTGTATCATTCATTATAATTACTGTATATATATCTTTATGTAGGGGTACAAAGTTTACGAGGAATGTCGTAAACTGGCAGGGGGGAGTTAATGTCTGGAGTAAGACAATATCTCTGTTAATACCTAAAGCTTCAGTGTAAACAAACCAAACCAAAGTATATAAAGAGAATTACTAAGAGGAATAAATCAGTTATATAGTAAGCGTTATTACGTGTTGTTCTTGTTACCTTTTTCCTTTTTTTTTAGTTTCTAAACCGGCCGTACGTAACTTATATATATATATATATATATATATTGTTCTGTTTATTTCTTTGTTGTTGTAGGTTAGTTAACTTTAATTTCTATTATTTTGAAGTTAAATTAATTTGTTAAATAAAATTTTGAGGGAATATCAAGGGTTCAGCTTTTCAAAGATAATGATTTTGACTAAGAATATATTTTTTCAAATGAAAGAAATAAAAACATTCTACAATTATATTACATTTTTTAATTAACGTAGTTATAATTAAAATACCTTCTTTCTTCTCAATGTGACTGTAGGTTCTCACAACCCAAATGTTCCCCCATTTATCCTTCTTGTATGAAACTTCCTTCTTTTTCTTCCTTCGCCAGCTTATTCAAACACTCCTCTCATCCAGACTGCTAGTATAATTTGTTGTTTCTTCACACATGTGACTTTTTAAATATCAGATAGATTTGATGTTTCAAATTCCGAGAGATGGGAGCAAGAGGTGTTGTCGCCTCGAAGTTCGATAGAAGAGAGCACGGTGTAAATTTCTCGGCTTCATAAGCATATCTGACTAAAAAGACAGCGGTTTTGATTCATCGGGATCCGTGAGCATAGTGAGCTAAAAAGACGCCATCCCAAGCGTCCTTTCAAAAAAACCGTTAACGGCCAAATCTGCTTCATCATGGCCTTCATATTTATTACGTCTTAACTTACAATAACTATATAAAATTCAAATTATACAATAAAAAACATTTTAAAAATCCTAATAATTTTTAACATATCTCAATTTAAATTGATAAGCAAAAACCACGTAACAATTAGATCGGCGGCGAACTCTCGCTGGCGCCAAATTCAAACTTGAATTGTTTTTAAATTACAATTTATCTCGACTCCGAAATATCACTACATTCGGGTCCACTTCAGAATAAAAAAAAATTTTGAAGAAATTTTTTTTTTTTTTTTTTTTTTTTTTTTTTTTTTTTTTTTTTTTTTTTTTTTTTTTTAAAAAAACTTATTCTCTAATTCCAATTTTTTGATTAATCATAAACTCCTTAGTATACTATTTACAAAATGTTATTAATGTGTCAAGATGTCAAAACAAAATAATACTTAAATTAGATCAACTTATTAATAATTAGTTATTCTACTACTTATCTATTTGAAATATTCTTCATTTCCATTACAACCATGAATTCTTTAGATGACTTATAAACACCACAACTTTAAATTAACAATAATAGTAAAATTGAAAAACAAAAAAGAAAAAAACCTTAAACTAAAATTCCACACAATAAAATTATCTAATAATAATTAACAATTTGACTTTAAATTAACAACCTTATAATTTGACTGAAAACTCAATAAAAATATTTGAAAACTTTTAAAGATTAAAAAACTTAATTAAACCTGTATGACACATTCCTCATAGTTTCTAATTACTTTATAATAAAATGGATATTTTCATAAATGATTGCCTAAATTGTTACCAAATTTCCAATCAACACTTTTGAATATTATAATTTCTTCTTGACCTTCCCCCGCAGGTAATTACGTACATCAATGGGAGTCTGGTTATTTTCATTATTGAAGTAGTGCCTCTTCATAATTTCTTCTTCTAATAACTTGGATAATTTATTTTTCTTATTTTCCAAAATATAACTTGAGTCTTCTCTATTAACATTTACATTATATACTTCTTTTTTAAACAAATTTTTTCTTTCTGTTTTGCTATTATTATATTTATTTATTATAATGATATAATTATACATACTTCTGTTAAGCTTCTTGTTAATGTTTGTTTTCAGCTTATTATAATCCTGAACAGTTACCTTTTTTAAACTCCTAACAATTTTAACTCTTCTTCCTGCTCTAAGTATTATTTTTCTTATTTCTAATATTTTTCTATATCTTGATTTTCGTTTTTTATGGTTCACATTTTTCTTCAATAATTGCTTAGTTTTCTTTTTGTTCTTCTTCTTTTTCTTAACTGCCACATCTGTTATGTTTTCTTCAACTTTAGTTGATTCTTCATCTTCTTGGTTATTTACATTTTTATTTATATTTTCAATTTCGGTATCTGTTTTTAGATAACATCCTTCTGTAGACTTAATATGTTCTTCTATATTGTCATTCTTATTATTGCTCTGACTACTCACACTATCACCTTCAATATTTTGTAACTTTGAATTTGTTTCACCACTTATATTGTCAAATAATTTATTCGATTCAAGTTTCAATTCAACAGTGGTCTGTCCTAATTCTTTATCAGATTCATTTAACTCATTTGATTTAGTAAACCATCCATCAATTTCAGCATGTTGTTTTTCAAATAATTCATTCATTTCAGCAAAGTGTTTATCCATTTCAGCATAGTATTTATCAATTTTAGCAGATTGTTCTTTATATTCAGCAGATTGTTTATTTAATTGTTCCTTAAATTCATCATATTGTTTCTTATTTTCAGCAGATTGTTTATCAAATTTAGTTAACAATTCAAGAAGTAAAAAATTTGTGTTTACATCTAATGGGTTTTTTTGTTGAAACGTTATCTGAATTAACATTTGTTGGTTTTTCAGTCAAATCATTGTTTAATTGCTCAGAATCACATCTATTTTCAAAATTTTCCACATCAACATCCAGAACATCACTTTGTTTATACCTTTTAATAACACTCTCATCAGTTACTTTTAAATTGACTACAGTACCTTCCATTTTTAACATTAGTTTACTTAAACTTAAATAATATGCTAAATTGTATAACCCCTAAGAATATTTATATCAAATACAAAAATCATAAATTTTGTTGACACATTAAAAATTATAATAAAAACCTTGAGTCAAAATCCTAAGAAAAGTCCTTTTGACGGGCGCCATTTTGTTATGTTAATTTCTTTGTTGTTGTAGGTTAGTTTACTTTAATTTCTATTATTTTGAAGTTAAATTAATTTGTTAAATAAAATTTTGAGGGAATATCAAGGGTTCAGCTTTTCAAAGATAATGATTTTGACTCAAGAATATATTTTTTCAAATGAAAGAAATAAAAACATTCTACAATTATATTACATTTTTTAATTAACGTAGTTATAATTAAAATACCTTCTTTCTTCTCAATGTGACTGTAGGTTCTCACCTACAGTCTACCCCCAGAACAAGAGGGAGTTTCTGAACGGATGAACAGAACCATTATTGAAAAAGCCCGGTGCATGCTACTGGATGCAGGTTTAGACAGGAAGATTTGGGGTGAAGCGGTAATGACAGCGATCTACTTAAAGAATAGATCACCTACAGATGCATTAAATAACATAACTCCAGAAGAGGCCTGGTCAGGACGAAAGGTTGATCTCAGTCACCTTCGTGTTTTTGGATCAAAAGCATATGCTCCCACTCGTAAGCAGGGATGAAGAAAATGGGATTTGCGTGGAGAAGAGTACATCTTTGTAGGCTATGATGAAAATTCTAAAGGCTATCACCTCTTAGATTCTTGTGCTTCTGGCCGTGTTATAATTGTAACAGATGTACAGTTCTTGGAGAATGAGACTGTTACTCAAGATTCTAATAGTGCAAATGAATCTGTCAGTACTGTGATATTAAGTGGTCCTTCAGAAATTGGCCATGATACTGACGAAGTGAAGTCCTAGGTGGACTCCACTGATGATGACTTCTTTGGCTTTGAGGATGGGATCGAAGTTACAGTTACTGAAGGGGACGAGGTAGCTGCCACAGGTGAGAACCAGGATGCAGCCACAGAGGAAACCAAGGTAGCGGCCCCAGAGGAAAACCAGGTAGCGGCTACGGAGGAGAACCAGTTAGCTGCCACAGATGACAACACACTAGCAGGTAACAGATATCCTCAACGAGAGCGAAGGCTACTACATCTCCTACATGAGTTGTGAAAGTGAGCCTAGTAGTTTTGCTGAGGCTAGTGGAAGTGAAAATTGGCACAAAGCCATAAATTGTGAGTTTAGTGCATTAAATAAAAATAAGGCATGGGAACCAGTGGAAAGGCCTAAAAATGCAAATGTAATTTCATCTAGATGGGTTTTTAGGGTTAAGGAAACAGCAAATGGCTCTAAAACTTTTAAAGCAAGGCTAGTGGGTAGAGGGTTCGAGCAGGTTAAGGGGGTCGACTATGATGATATCTATGCTCAGGTCCTAGTGTATGATGCTATTGTGGCTCAGGTCCTTGCTGGGGGAATTAGGTTCTAACATGAAAGATAATATGGGATGTATAAAACTGTCAAACAATTTTTTGTATCAGAAAAGGTGTAAATATATTTCATTAAAGTATCATTTTGTTAAAGATGAAATCCAAAAGGGAAACTTAGTTCTGAAATATATCGAATCAGAAAATCAGATAGCAGATCTATTTACGAAGGGCTTGGATAAAAATATTTTTTCTAAGTTCGTTCAGATGTTATAATTCTGTAAGCTTGTTCCTATGCTGTAATTTTAAATTGTTAAATTTTGTAAGCTTGTTAATTTGTAAATTTTTTTTTCATGTTTGTTGTGTGTTTAATTGTACTCACTGGATTAAGGGAGAGTGTTGATTGGATAGTATTATATATATATGTTATTATTAGTTATAAATATGTAATCCAGGGATCAAGGTAGCAGGGGATGCTATATCCCCACCCCTATGGTATGTAAACAAAGAAAGCGTCAGTTTGTATGAGAGACGCCTCTGTAAAACAGCGAGTCCACCAGTTTGTATCAAGCTAAGTTGAATAAAGTGGTTCTTGTATAGGACAGATGTACTTTGTTTGACTCTAAAATTTAACAGAATACATAAACTTCAAGCAATCAAGTTTTTGTATTTAAATTGCCGGAGTGTCATCTGTGGTACCACAATCATTACCATTTATATTCTTCAATTATCTTATTTTTGTATCAGTAAAGAACAAAATTTTCCAACATCCCGTGAATTATATACAGTTAACCTGCAAAATTATCTAAATACTTTCTTTTATTCTGATCATTCTAGCAAGGACATTGGAACAAAGTTGTGGAATGATTGAAAATATTAAACATAATTTCTATGTTTAATTCAGCCTAAGAGAAGCACAATTTATTAAAGTTTAATTTTGTAAATAACACATTTTTGTATTTTTTTTTTTTTTTCAAAAATCTAAAAAAAGTGCAAAAATGTTGGGTTTTTTTGCCCTCCCCCCCAAAAAAAAAACTTTTCCCCTTATCAAATGTAGTTAGATTTTTGATATTTTATTCTCAGGACCCATCAGGAACATACTGAATTATAAAATTTACTACTCCACCTTTTGCAAGGCAGAACCCATTTTGGTGGTATTTTGACTGGACTATCAAGGGGAGGACACACTCAGTCTCTCACGGATCTTGTTGGCAATTTTTTTGGAGGTTCCTGGTCAAAAAATATTAGACACATATTTTGCCCTTCCGACCAATGGGCCCAAGAAGCTGAGAAAAAAAATAAAATAGCATCAAACTAATTTATTTTTTATCTCGAGTTTAAAAAATGATATTGACATGATTCTTGCACCAAGATTTTTCAAGCAAACTATCTTTATAGATTTTTTGACACAAAAATTGACATCAGATTCTAATTCAGCACCCTCAAAAACATTAAAAAACGCTTATTCAACAAAATCAAAAAATATAATTTTTTTCACTCTCTTCCAAGAAAATAAAATTTTTAAACCGATTATTGGTTGCTTAACTTTAAATCGCCATTACTTTGTCACACAATTCACTGGTTGGTATCGCTGGAAAGAGGAGAGTTTCAGCTTTCTTTTGATGTATATAAATGTAAAATTCGATGAACAAAAACCTATTAAAAAAATTGGAAAATCCGAAAACCATTTTGATTTTTAACTTGAGTTTGAAACCAGATAGGATGATGAAACCAAACACATTTCATACGTATTAAAACCCTATATTTTGTGTAAAAAAATGTGTCCTCCCCTTGTAAGTAAGAACATTAAAACAAAATTTTGCAATTATTGTATTGTCATATTGTCATTGTGAAGTTAATAAAAGCGTATTAACAAGTAAAAATTTGTATATTATAAAAGGAACTACACAGATTGAGTCATTACCTCACTGCTTTTATTCACAAATAAAGTATTACCAATTCGATAACAGAGCGAAGTATGAGTATTATTAATGAATTCTCGAGAAAGTTTTTTATTCTCCAAAATTTTCAACTCTTGACAAAGCAAAGCTGTTTTTATCATATTTCATTTATTTTATTGATGTCTTCATTCATTGGGGAACTAGTTGGAGGGAAGGAGAAGCTTTTCCAGTTGTAGCAAACAATAATTAAAAGTGATAAAGTAATATAAACAAGGACTGTAGAAAGCTATAAGTGAATAAATTAACTTGATATATTTGATATTTGATAGTTGATAAATTAATAAATCAAATTAACTTGAAAATGAGTTAACAATTAATACTTAAAGCAAGATTTTTAACATCTGCATTAAGAAAAATTGTGTTTCTTAATAAGGCCTTAAAGGACATATTTTAGCGCAAATGGTATTTTTTGAGTAAATACAAGAATTTAGGCAAACAATGAAAAATATTCAACTGAATAGTGAAATATTTTGACTTATCTACTCCTTCACAACAGACAGGCATATATTCCAAATTAACAACAATACTGAAGGAATGGGATTCAAATAATATTAATCTAGCCTTTTATAATGAATAAATTACTCAATAAAACCAATAAAAAAGTGTATTATAGATTGAGGCATTGAGAACCAGGGTGGACTATCCCACATTTTGTGAAACTTGACTTTGAAACATTAAATCATAGAATTCCGTGATTTGACGTTTCAAACTCAATTTTCACTTATGGGATAGTCTGCATATTTCCTTAATTTTAAAATAAAATGTAACTAGGAACAAGATTTACCAGTATATATCTATCGTACCAGAGAATAAGTGGTTAAGTTAAATTTTGACTAAAATGAGTTAAGTGACTAAAAAGAAACAAGGTGTTTTCTTCATGGTGAATAAGTGTTTAAGTAAGATGTTCATTTGAAATAACGATGTTTTATAATGAACATCTTATTGAAACATTTATTCACTGTAAAGAAAACACCTCCACATTTCTTATTAGTCACTTAACTCATTTTGGTCAAAACTCAAACACTTATTCACTGGAATGACAGATATAACATCTGTATACTTCTTAGAAATACTCAAATACTAATTACCTTTGCATTTCCACGTCTTAAATAAAACAGCAATACTGGAATAAACCGCATAAAGAGATCTTTTATAACTGTTTTGACGTGAATTTCAAAGCCTGGAGGAAGTTTATTCATCCAAGAAGTTACAAGACATTCCCAACCAAGAGCAGAAGGTTCCATGTATATCATTCCGCATCTAGATACCTAAAATAAATTGTACTTCACTATTAAATGTATGAAAAAAATATCAAAACCGTTTTTATAGAAAAATTTATATAATATACATAACAATTTAATTAATTTTCAAAAGGAAAACAATATCCTTCAGCCTCAAAAATCGTTAGATCTTAAACAAGTATCTTTAAGCGTCCTTGGAAAAAAAATAAAAAGGAAGAGAGTGTCCTTTGTGAAAAACAAAAATACACAAATTTTCAAAAAGGACAACAGTGTCTGAATATCCTGCAACAGTTAAAGATTATACCCCGGCATATCTCAAAATAGTATCCTTGAGTGTCTTGTAAAGAGAATGAAATTGGGAGAGAGAGAGAGAGTCCTCCTAAAAATTAAAACAATTAAATCAATTTTCAAAAGAACAAAAATTTATTGGGCGGAAAGGAGTGGTCAAGGTTGTCCGTCAGTCAAAAATTGTTAGATTCTTGCAGATCTGAAACCAGTATCCTTCAGTGGTTTTTAGGTTTGTTTCAAAAACTAACAATCATTTTTAAGGTACCTTGAATTTTATTTTTTACATATATATTGGTAAACTCACTAATTAAATCTGAGAGAGTCATTTTTATAATAAGAAATTTCATGAAAATATATCAGTAATAATTATTTTTAAAAAATAAATATTAGTGAAGAAGTTGGGAAATTTAGTTGAAATTGTAGAACAATAGGATCTCTAAAAAAAATTAGTGATTATAAATGGAACAATGTAAGTGAAAAGAAATTAATTAATGTTACATCATAGTTCATGGTCTCTCACGTCACAATTTTAGACAAAATTAGCCATATAACAAATCAGTTAAGCAGAAAATTATAAAAAGTCCATATTTTTAAAAATAAAGTGGGAAACTATGAATAACTAGTGATTACAGTAGCTGGTGAAGCAACATCAAGATCCATTGGTTCAAAGATGAGATTTGTCGTTGGAGCTAAATCTATGATCTGGCCAGACATCAGACATAACTTTTTGTTATCATCAAGCACTGTATTCATATTTTCAATCCAAACTGCATCAACAGGGCCATCAAATACTAACCACTTCCTAAAAAAACAGTTTATTGATTTATTATCAATAAAATTCATACTGATAAAAATAAAAGTAAAAAAATATATATATTAAAGGATATATGTTTCCTTATTTAATAATATCTTACTACAGAGTGATCGTTGATTGATTATTCACCACGCATATTGGAGTGTAAAAAAAAAAAATAAGTAATGTAGTAAAAGGATTACAAATATGTGAGAACTTATAATTGTATAAATGTATAATTACAATTAAATCTCAGTATACTTAACTTTTATAAATTGATTTTTTTTAAGAATTTTGAATTTTGAATAGAAAAAAATATTCTATATAATAAATAAAATTTTTATACATCCAACAAAAATTCAAAAGTTTGAAAAATATATCATAAATTATAATAGTCATGAAGAGTCATTAATTTGAATTACTTATTCGGATTCGAAGAATGGGTGATCAAATAAAAAAATTAAAATTAAAAAAAAGAGTACCACTGTTTTACGAAGTAATATAAATTTGGGAAAGATCTTGTTCAATAGAAATCTAATGAAGACTTACATCCCCCCCCCAAGTCATTCTTGCTGTCCGGATACTACTACTACTCCGTGGTGCACAGACTGATGTAGTCCTCAATGAGTCTTCACCAAATGGCTCTGTCCTGTGTAGTTGCTCGCCCGTTATGGGTGTTCAACAATTCCTAAGCATCTCAAATGGTGGCATCCTCCCATCTAAGACGTGGTCTTCCTCTAGTCCCGTACAGTCTTCCATCCAGCATCCTCTTGGGTATTTCTTCTTCTCTTATTCTGGCAATGCGGCCAGCCCAACGCAGTCTTCTAAGTTTGAGGAGAAAACAAACCTGAGTAACTAGGGGGGAGGTGAGGGCTTGATGGTTGAGCAAGTTGGGGTGAGGGTTTGAACATGTCCAGAAGGTTGAGGGTTTGAATCCCACATGAGCGGTTCAAACTTCATGGTGGATTCACAGAATGAATCTTGGCCTTCCACCATGGCTGGAATAGGATGGTAAACTGTAACATAACCCATCCTTCCAGCTCTAGTTGGAGTAAAAAAGGGCTTTAAGCCCCAAAAAACAAACAAGTCTAAGTATTCTCAGGATTTAAATTTAAAGCCAACACTCCATTATATTCACCTACTTTTTCCACAAGACAAAAGCTATAAATCTTTACAATAATTTCAAAATTAAATCAACCAGGGAATTTAAATCAAGATTAATTTTATAGCAATGGTAAAATTATGAATCCTACTAACTATTTTAAAGGATCTAAATGAAAAAAATCATTATAGAAGAATGTAAAAAATTGTCAAGTTGATAAATTGAGTTTGAGAATCAAAGCAGAAAATTGATTTTTGAAACTAGAAACGAAAAAAGAAAAAAATTAAAGAAATATTTGAGAGGTAATAATTTCAATAAAGTAAGTATT
The DNA here is from genome assembly GCA_003667255.2 of Euschistus heros. NCBI lineage: Eukaryota > Metazoa > Arthropoda > Insecta > Hemiptera > Pentatomidae > Euschistus > Euschistus heros. Next base: position 613,728 of record RCWM02000231.1, read on the forward strand.
TCAAACCTATTGGGATTTTGAGAAGTAGCAAAATTTCGATAGCTGACTGCTAAAACTCCATCAGACCATTCATGAGAAACAGCATCAAACTGACCATACAATTGACCCATTGTTATAGATTTGGGATTGATAACAGTAATTTCAACTTTATGCTCATCCAATTCACCCTGTGAAAAAATTATTTCCAGAATTATTTCTGGATAACTAGAAAGTAGAAATAGAAAAATAATTTTATTCTGAGACCAAGTACCTAAAGAATTACAAATCATTTATAAAAAATAATAATATAACAATGATAATACATAGATAGATATTAACTAAATATATATAGAGAAAAACAAGAGAACACTACAAATGAAATAAGATATAAATTCTTTTGGTACAATTCGTATAGTTTTATATACAATAGAAGTACCTAAATGTTATATTCAGAGTAAAAAAAAATTATACTGAGTGGAATCTAAATCATGCAAATAGTTATTAATAGTATTCCAGAAATGCAAGAGCATAATATTTAATTGAGTAGATAGATTGTTAACAAGCATCACTTTCAATAAGAATGAGGTACTTGAAAATAAAGGTATTTAAATGTTTTCAGAGATTTTGCTTGTCTGATATTAGGAGGAATAGAATTCCAGAGGATGGTTGAGTGGAAGATGAAGGAACATTGGAATGCCGAAATTCTGTGGGATGGGGTATACAGATCAGAGAGACGGGATCTTGTGTGCATTGAATTGACTGGAGGTCTGAACTTAAGCATATTGTAAATAGTAAATAAGTCAAGAGTAGGGAGGTAAAATATGATTTAAGGAGTTTTTATAATTTAATAATTACAAAATAAAAGCTCTAAAATTCAGGTTCAAAAATAAAATAAATAAATTAACATCTTGATGGAATATTATTATAAGTGCAAGGGAGAAGGAAATTAAAATTTGAAAAAATATAACAAAAGAACTAACAAAATACAACGAAACCTCAATGAACATAAATTAAACAAAAGCAAAATGCAGCTTACTTTAAGAGAAAGAACAAGAAACATGATATAAAAATATTTCTTGAAACAAAGAGAAAATCATCAAATGTCAAGGTAATCAAATACCAATTCAGAAAGGAAGAACATAATTTAAAAAATTACATATTTTGGGTTAATTAAACTAGTACAGGAGAGAGTTAACCAGTCTGCAGGTTAATACAGATATTAATAAAAACAAAAAAATTAAATTGTGGGATTTTCAAATTTACAACTACTAATTTTGCAACTGGTTATAAAATAGCACAAAATAAGTTTCATTATGAGCCACATTGTGGTATGTTATGAATAACTGATTCCAGTACAACTTATGTCATTTCACTTCAGAAGAGATCTTTAGAACTGGAATTATAACTCTTATTCAATAATATAATTAACACTATTATTCAATTTAATTATCAAGTCCCTCCTATGGTTGATACTCTCCAGAATACATTACAGAATATTTGAAATATTGCATAATGAAGAAGTTTCAGAATACAAAGTAAAAATGAAATGTTAATTTCTGATGAAACTATAGAATAAATGTTTAAAAAATACAATGACACACTACCATTTACTTATTAAATATAATAGTTCAAGTTTTAATTATTTTAATTGACATACCCATTCTTCAATCAATTCAAGAGCATCAGCAAGCATTCTGTAAGCAGTGGTTTTTCCACTAAATGGCAAGCCAACAATCATGAAGCCATGGCGTACAATCATCATCTCAAATATCTGCTGAATTTTTTCAAGAAAGAATGGAGTACACTGTATATTTGCTTTGGTACAAGCCTGATGGGAGGCTTTGTTCAAAATAGTGTAATCAGGTGGTGGCAACACAATACCAGGAAACAAGTCTGAAGTAATACCCTAAGAACAAAGAACATTTTTATATGACAATCAGAATATATAAATTATTATAAATATATATATATATATATATATATATATATATATATATATATATATATATATATATCTATGGAACTTGTGAATAGTATGCTAAATGCAATTTTGTTAATTTTGTGTTATGGGTATTACCAGAAAGCTAATTTTTGTCTCTTTATTTGTGTCAATATGGCTAAGTTAAACGGCTATGGCAAAGATGAATATTACATTTTGAATACTCCGTTAGAACTCAAAAATTGAACTTTCACCTCAGAAAAATGAATCAAATGAACATGTTACACAAATTTACAGTTACCAATTAATGTAATGTGAGCTATCTCATTTTTTTTTTACTTTTCCGTGAACTACTTTTCATTTTTTGACATGGATATGTCTTTTGGTAGGGGGTTAACAGTTTTTTTCACCCTCGAAAATGTAACACACAACCCATTCTGTTGGTGTTGCTCAGATCGAAAATTTGACCAGTTTCCTTGTCGGAAATTGAATGGAGAATATTTTTAGTTATATATTGTAACATTTGTTGCTAGGACCTACTGTTTAGGAACTATATTGGGTTGAATGGAAAAAAGTCATTTTTGAAACCCTTACATTCTCACTACTAGGTTTATTTAAAAAAATTATTAAATCTTTGTTGCCTGTCCTTTTCCCAATGGATGAAAATAATGGTGCCCCTATTAAGTCGGGGAATAATTAAAACTATCTCCAACCTGCTGTAGAATGCGTTAACAACGACGGAATATCCTTCTGCCATATTAAAATCGTTAAATTTTAAAACGTTTTGGTTATATTTTATAAATGTTTGGGCTTTTTATATTCTAAATACTACATTTATTATTATTATTATTTTTAAAATTTCAATTCGTATGATGTTTCAATAAACAAATATTGAAAGATACTATTTAGTATGTACTCGCCAGTCCCTTAAACACTAATAACAAAAATATGGCTTCCTATTACCAAATTATGCCTTTGTTTGTTTATTAGGGCTTAACGTCCTTATGTACTCCAGCAGGACGGCTTATCCTTCAGGTTACCAACCTATTCTAGCCAGGATGGGAAGCTCAAGATTCATTTCGTGGGGTCCCCCATGAAATAAATACTAATCTGTCCAGGTGGGATTCAAAACCATGACCTTCTGTAACGAGTGGGCTGAGACCCTCACCCCAACTGTATAGTAAATTATCACTTAACACGTTTTAAACATAACAGTTTATTGTAATTTGTGTTTAGTGCATACATCTGAAAACAATCATTAACAAAAAAAAAAAAAAAAAAAAAAAAAAAAAAAAAAAAAAAAAAAAAAAAAAAAAAAAAAAAAAAAAAAAAAAAAAAAAAAAAAAAGGGGTAAAAATTAACAACAATTGAAAGAAAATATGATGGCCATGAAGAGAAATGATATGTCAAAAGTTTCAAGTATTAAAGCTGAAATTTAATCAAGTTTTCGATTTTGGAAAAAAATCTTAACTTTCCATTGCATTTTTCTTGAAATACAATTTTTGCACTTAACATACATTTCACAAGTGACAGGTATATCAAAAACAGCTAATTAATTAAATGCAAATGTATGTCAAAATATATCAATCCTAGATGTTAATACTACCTAAGAAGAAAGATAAAAAGTCACTATTAGGGAGGTGATATATATAAAAGTGAACATTTAAAGAAAAATAATATACTGTACCGCAAATAATGGTAAATCATGAGATAGGAACTTTGGAATATTGACATCTTTTATAGACCGCAGCAAAATTATATCTTCTACTTCAGTAGGATACTTCAGTTTTAAATTTCCAGCAGCTATTAGTACTGACTTTACTGCTCTCATACCTAAAATGAGATGTATTCATTAAGAAACATTACCTAAAGGTATATTTGTATTTACTATTTAGTGTAACAAACTGGAGACCTTAAGGATCAAGATTTTTTTTTTTTTTTTTTTTTTTTTTTTTGGAAAATGATTACTTATGGTTGAGAAGATATTTGATAAGTTGCATAAAACAAAAGAGGGGCCAGTAAAAAAAAAAAATTAGAGCCAAGTTTTTCCTAAGTTGTTTGGCAATTATATTATCAAAAGGGCTGTGAATTATATGCAATAAAATCTGAAAAATATGCACATATATATGCAAATAAATAGGGTAAAATATGCAATTAAATATCTATAATATGCAACTATTTACATTATAAAGGAAAATGAAAAATTGAGATACATACTTGTACACAAGTATAAACTCAAGGTTAAGCAAGTAATATAATTTTTCCCTCCAAAACTCTGTATTTCCTACTTCCTGGAAAAGAACCCAAACCCTATATCCCCAAAGGACTACCGCCCTATATCCATACTTTCCAACCTTTCTAAGCCCCTAGAAAGATTAGTGCAATCCCTAATTTCCAATTTCCTAGAAGATTCCAAGTTAGTCGATCTCTTCCAATCTGGTTTTCGTCCCGGCTTCTCAACACAATCTGCCCTCATTAAAATTATCACTGACATCCAAGCAGCGATGGACAAAAAAGAACTTACCATCCTGATCCTCCTTGATTTCTCTAAAGCATTCGATTCCTTAGACCATAATATCCTTTTTTCCAAATTGAAATCATTGAACTTTTCCTACAGCGCCCTCCTTTGGTTTCAATCTTTCCTTTCCCACCGCACCCAAGCAGTTGCCACCCCTAACCAAAGCCTATCCTCTTTCCTCACTCTACAATCCGGAGTAGCTCAAGGTTCGAGCATGTCCTCTCTACAGTTTAATTCCTACATCAATGATCTTCCCCATTCAATTCACCATTGTTCCTACCATCTTTACGCCAATGACTTCCAAATTTAATTCTCCTTTCCTCTATCCAAAATGTTAGCTGTGTTTTCCAAAATTCAGGAAGACCTAGACGAAATCTGTTCCTGGACAAATCTGAACAAATTAACGTTAAGCGCAGCTAAAACTCAAGCAATTGCCATAGGATCATATTCCCTTCTCCATTCAAATGCCAACTTTCCCACATTATTCCTTAATGGTCACCTAATAACTTTCCATTCCTCTGTTAAAAAATTAGGCTTAACCATTGGTCAAACCCACTCCTGGAAATCCCATATTGCAGAAATCTCCCGAAGGTCAATCGGTATCCTAAATCTGTTTCACCGCTCCCGTCACATCCTTCCCCTACCCACAGGCAAACTTCTAGTATCCTCTCTTATCTTCCCCCAATTTGACTATCGTTCCGTGATATATGGTGGGCTCTCGACGGTTCTTGAAGACAGATTAAAAGGCATCATGAATTGCTTTATTAGATTTGTCTTCGGAACCTCGAGACGTTCTCATGTTTCGCATTTCTACACTGAGTTAAATTGGCTTTTCCCCTCCTTCCGCAGAAAATACTTCCTAGGCACCTACCTATTCCAAGTTATCAACATCAGTCATCCTCCCTTTATTTACAGTAACCTGAAATTCAAGTCTGCTATCAAATCACTGCATACAAGATCTCTTCTTTCCGATATCTATACTCCATCCCACAAAAGTACTGCATTCCAACGTTCCTTTCTCGTCTGATCCTCTACTCTTTGGAATTCCCTCCTTCCCTTTATCCACAATGCTTCTTTCCTTGGAACATTCAAAACACTATTTTTTCACCATCATCTTTCCCTCCAACCCAACACTCTCTAATTCTAAGGATGTATGTACTATGTATTTAATCGTCTAATTTAATTACTAAGACCATCAGACATAAAACATTAGCATAAATTATAGTCTGACTATGATAATGTTTTGATTTCTTGTAATGATAATTTTTGATTTTCTATCATTTATTTTTCTAAAAGTTTCTGTTTGGTTTTTTTCTCTTCTGCAATTTTTTTTACCATATTAACCTTAACCTATATTTTGTATACTTATTTTTTCACGCTCTTTTTATTAATAGTTTTTTTTCTTTTTCTAGTTTTTCTCTGTATTTTTTTCCATACATATTTGTATTCAACTTTATCTATGTTGTTTTATTTTTAACAGCCTCTCGGCCAGTTATGATCTTACTTTGTGTTATTTAAAGTTATTCTTTGTCCCAGAATAAAGTTTTCTTTCTATTCTATTCTATTCTAATTGTTGTTGAAAAGGAAAACAATTGGAAGAATACTATTAAGAAACAAAAAGACAAGCCAAATATTAAAAAAGAAAACATGTTATAAAACTTTTTTTATTTTTTATTATTAACAATTTTTTTGAAATTTACAACTGTACAAATATACATCAAGTAAATGTGTTAAAAACGCTTACAATAACATGCCAAAACTTGAAAAGAACTACTCATCAGTAGCACTTCAATAAAAAATTTACTCTAGGCCATCTTCTTTTCAGACACCTCGGAGGATTATCGGGAATTGAGTGAGAAGCAAGATGAGAAACTAGTGGGTTTGAGTGGTTATGGAGCTTACTATGAAAGGACTGGTATCTGGTTTGGGCTAAATCAGAACATCAGGAACATTAAGATCTTTATGGAAAAGTTTATTGGTGACAAAGTAAGGAGCATTGAGGATTTTTCAAAGGATTTTGGATTGTAACGATTGGATACAGGATGAATTGGATGGTTTAGTAGAGCCCCAAAGCTCAACTCCGTACGTCCATATTGGTCTAATTACAGTCATGTAAATAAGTCTTTTGTAATTAATTGGGAGCTTTGAACGTTTGTCTAATAAATGTTGAAGTAGTCTGTAACAATGAGCAGTTTCTTGTCATTTTAGTCTTGTATGCGGATTCCAAGTAAGACACTTGTCCAAGTGGAGTCCTAGGTAGCGGATCTGTTCAACGGGGATTAGCGGAATATCATTAAAGGATATTGTAGGACAGGAGGTCGTAGGTTTACGACAAAGGGTAAAGGTTTTGACACCATTCTTGAATGTTCAGGATATGGGATTGGAGTGATTGGGAGGCAATGAAGGGATCATTGTTTACTGATAACACACATGCGTCATCAGTGTAAGTGGTGAGGACAGTGGTTATATAACTTAAAGTAGCTTAATTTATGGAACAGTATGTCAGTTCAAACTAAAATACAACATAGATCGGTATCAAAACCAGACTTTTATGATCCAGTGGCAGTTAATGTATCAAAATTTTGTTCAAAGTTTGACTTCTTACCTTTGTTTTATTTGTGCTTTTCTGTTTTTATGTGCTGTGTTACTTAAAAACATACAGTGGTTGATTCAATTTTATCAAAACAAACACAATATTAAACTTTTCCATCACTCAAAAGTTTTAATTAAGAACTCAAGAACTACTTTCCAACAAGATCTTTCATCTTTGCAAGAGTGATTTTCGGCATTTTAGGAGTACACAAATAAGCAGTTGATGAATAATGTGTATTGGTGGACATTACACAAAGTACAGTAATATTTCAAGTATTATGAGTGAAGATATGTTTTATTTTATTTTACCCATAAATTTCTCAACAAAAATTCAAGTATTGACTTGCTGTTTAATTTGCTCATAAAAGGGTGATCTATTATTTATTATAGATATATACTAATATATTAGTACATTTTTATACTGACATACATTGATACAGCATATTTACTAGCACTCTCAGTGGAAATTTCAAATTCTTAACCATTTTGGAGAATAAAATGTAAAAATTAATAATCTAAGCATAGAGACACATCTCAATAATGATACCAAAACCAAAACTATAACAAACCGGATATGTTAGCAGACAGTGAGTGCTTTAAAGTGGAACATGTTTAACCCGTGGCCAAGTTGGTCTAAAGCGATACTTTTTTTGAGGAAGGCAAGGTCGTTATGCGGTTTGACACGCTCTAGCTCTGTTGGTCTTCGTTGGACTGAAAATTTGACGATAGTTTCCTTATCAGCAATTTAATGGGGACAATTTTTTTGTTTTAAAACATTTTACACAAGAACTTACCGTTTAGGAGCTATACTTTACTATATGTATATGTTATACTATACTATATTATAGCTATACTATACTATATGTTTGAAGCCCCTATATTTAAATGTAGGGACTTATTTGACTCGCTCTCGCTCTGTTCCTGTTGCTCGGATCAAAAATCTGCAGACAGTTTACTTATCAGAAATTAAATGGAGAATATTTTTTGTTATATAACATTTGTTGCTAGGACCTACTGTTTGGGAATTATATCAGTTGAATAAAAAAAGCAACAGTTGATACCCCTTATTTTTTCTCAACTTTATTTATTTCAATTAATCTTTAATATAATTTAAATAATTTAAAATCATACAGGTAAGCTGAAAGAAATACCTAAGGGCAAAGACAGTCAGCAGGGTTGTTATTTAATTTGAAAATTTATCCCCTACAGACTCACATGATCTAATTTATCCCCTAATGAATCACAAGCAAAAAAAAAAAAAAAAAAAAAAGAAAACTAATAAGCATCAACAGTCAAGGGGGCAACCCCTAAAACATGTTTTATGTTATTCTTTCTTTAGCAGAGAAGCTCAAGGAGGCCTTTTTATGAATAGGATGCATATAGTTTGCTTCTTATATATTTGCAGTTAATTTTCTGTTCTAAACAATATTTGTATAGATGTATAACATCCAGATAACATATACAAATAATATATCCAGATATTTGAAATAATAGTCACCAAGTGCCATTGGTACCATCTTCCGTCTTCTATCCATAAAATTTTATTTTGACAATGAATAAAGTATTTAAAAATTGGATTTTAGTCATCAAAACAAAAATCAGTTGTTTATAAAGTATTTTCTTTATCTTGATAGTTTCTGGAGCATTGATATTACAATAATATGAGAAAATGGCTTACCATAATCATAATGATGCTGTGATGAAAGTTGTTCTGAACACAATTTGTAGGTTGCAACAATTTTCACAGCTAATGGTCTAGCATTCACAAATCCATAAGAGTACAAATATATTTCAGATATCATTGCATAATCTGGGACCATCATTGCTACAGAACGGAACAATGCCTATCATGCAATTACAGGTATTAGTGAAGGAAAAATTGGATATGTTCTTGAATAAAATATAACTCTCATAATTACTTTTAAATTATCAGGGAGTTCTGAGCGCCCTGCATATCCTGGATTCATGGTAATAAAAACAGCACAAGTAGGATCAAGAGTAAGTTCAGTGCCTTCGAATAAAAGCTTTGGATTGCCAGACATTATTCCTCTTTGAATCGTCAAAATCTGTTGAGCTACTACAGATAACACTTCAAGATCAATACGATTAAATTCATCAAAACAAGACCATGCTCCTGAAGCTGCCAAACCCTAAATAAATCACAAAACAATGGTAAAGCCATAGAATTGTATTATAATTAGGATAGATTGTTTACCACAGTTGTTCAGAAGATATTACTGGGCTATTTTTCAAAGGTATCAAAAACGAGGAAAAAAAAATTCATATATTCCAATTTATAATGTATTCAATGCCATGGATAAAAATGTATAATTTTGTGGCATTATATAATTATGTATTATGCTTTAATGACAAGGCATAGCACGGCATGCACTAAAATATACACTCCTTATTTGGGGTTACCAAATAAGGAATGGATTTTTCAAATATATTCACAAATGCACATGCACTTTATTCCATACATAGTATTATATAGGAACCCCATTATCCGGAGCTCTATTAACTGGGGTTCCAATGAACTAGAGTTCCTAGGGTACAACTTTGTATTTTTTTTTTTTTAATCAGGTGTTTTTAAATTTTTACACTATTTATTCTACATGCATGATATCTACTTTAAAAAAATAATATGCAAGATTGTTTCTAATGATTACATAATTGTTAATTATGTATTGTTCTTAAAAATAAAGAAAAAAAATCATAAATTGGAAAAAACGGCAAGCTGGTATCATATGAATGAAATCTTTCCAGCAACTATGTACTAATACTAATCCAATTCATATTCTAGGAATGGTAATATTTTCAAATCTTTTAATGAAACTCCTACTGGCCTGTTTGCCCTACAAAACAAAATTATTTACTCAGTTGTGCTTAAGTATCCATTTAAATAGGAACTAACGAAATGTAGCAAAAAATAAAACATGTGGTTTTAACACTTAAAAGAATTGGAGGCAAGGGAACTTATACTAAACTATTTTTAACAAGAGAACGCTGATTATTCTACAGGCAATGAGAATTGATATTAGGAAAGAAATGTTAAATGAAAAACAAACTAAAATTACTGATTTTTCTCTAAATGAATATTCAGTACATATGTAGAAACATGCATGTGTACATTCATTCTTATGTATTTTTGTGTATTATAATTTAATAAATCTATATAAAATATTTTTTTTTTTTTTTTTTTTTTTTTTCTGAACAGTTTCTTTTTTGACAAGGATATGTCTTTTGGCTGGGGGTCTATCCTTTTTTTGTGTAACAATTTTTTCACATTCCACAATGTGTAACAATTTTTCACATTCAAAAATGTGTAACATTTTTTTTCATACTCAAATGTGTAACATTTTTTTAGCCCTCAAAAAAGTAATATTTTGACACGCTCTAGCTCCGTTGGTGTAGCTCGGATCAAAAATCTGATGCTAGTTTCCCGATCAGAAATTAATTGGAGAATATTTTTTGTTATAAAACATTTGTTGCTAGAGTCTACTGTTTAGGAGGTATATAGGCTTGAATGAAAAAAAGTCATTTTTGAAACCTTCACATTCTCACTACTTTGTTTATTTTGAAAAATGATTAAATCTTTGTTGTCTGTACTTTTTCCAATGGATGAAAATAATGGTGCCCCTATTAAGTCAGGGAATAATAATGGCGGAATATCACTTAAAAAGATAAATTAAAAACTGTTAAATCCTGGAATATTTTAACATATTATCCTTAAGGACGAAAAACTAATAAAATCATTAAATCTTGTAAAAGAAATAAAAATAGAATCCTTAAGGACAAAAACTACTATATACATGTGGAACAAATATGTTCTTCTACCATCTTAAAACAGCATCCTTAAGGATGAAAACTAATTCTAATTGTGGAAGGAGATTGGCGAAGGATGTCCTTCGGCCTCAAAAAATCGAGTGAATCCCATCCACTAGATGGTGACTCATAATGCTACGTTTCTCCAAACCACTGCTCTATTGAGAACTCTCTTAAAATGCACCTTGGTGCTGTAAAAGAGACAGAATCATTATTATCAAGAATGCATCAGAACTTTTGTTAGCCATTAGGGCTTAGAAAAAAAAAAAAAATTATCAATTTATTCTAAATAAATTATTAATTTAATGTAACTGAGTTAATGTACAAGGAGAAAAAAGTAAAATATTAAATATAACAAAACAAGAAAGTAAGGGGCTCAAAAAAAAAATTATTAATTAAAGTAATTTGATCATTTTAATTTTAAAATTCAAATTCGGAAAAGCATGGGGTTATGGTCAACCAATTGCCCCTCAGATAACAGGGGCTCTACTCTAAAATAAATAAATGAAATAAATTAAAAATAATGTACCTTAAAAAATTTCCCCAATGCTATATAATCCAAACCATCTGAACAATTAAACACAACACACTGCTTTGCAACTGCTTTTGCTAAATCTTTTGTTGTTTCTGTTTTTCCTGTTCCAGCTGGACCTTCTGGAGCACCTCCTAATCAATAGAATAGAACTTGATAAAATAGGAACAAGAAAAAACAATTAAATATTCATAAATAAACCATAAAAATAAAACAATACACTTTTTTAGAGATATGTTCCATCAGGAGGGATTGGCAATTTAGATTATAGTTGGCATAACATACAGTTGCATCATTTATTGTTGAAACCACTTTTTTTTTAAAAAGATTAATTGACATTCTTAAAAACTTATTATTTGTAATTGCCTCTATTTTTTATTCAAGTTAATTTAAACCTTGAAACATTTTTATTTATATTTTCATAATTTAAATTGTCTTGATTTAAATTCATAATGGTTTTGTACAATTACTTTAATTTCATCCTACCTATTCACAGTAATCCTTTTCTCAAATGTAAAAAACAATGGGAAATATTACCTTATTTATTGTAATGAAAATAAATGTTTATTGTAAATATGAAATATTACCTTATTTATTGTAATGAAAATAAATGTTTATTGTAAATATTATAATAGTAAGTACAGAGAAACCTTTCATATACAATTTTAATATGTTCTGGCCTGGTATAAGGGAATTCATTCTTCTCAATGAACATCCCTCTAGAGTACATGGAAGCAAAATATAAAGTTACCAAGATATAAAGTTACCCCTGAGCTTTACACATACAATATTGAAAATTAAGAACACCATATTAATTAATGACTTTATATTTTGTTATAAATAAAAATCTCAAAATAATAACTTAAAATAAAGAAAAAAATATTAATTAAATTTAATAAGTTTAAATTTCCTATTTAAATTCTTTTAAATAGGATTGAGAAGTTTTCAATTTAGGTTTTTTACACATTATTCTTCTCAATTCCAGCCAGTTTCCATAGAAATCCCTCTCCTCATCATGTTATACACTTAAAACCCAATATGACAACCTTTTTTGTGCTTTAAACTTCAAAAATTAAAATGGTACTGCATAGTTCCTTATAATGGCAAAAAAATTGAAACTGAGAATTCCACTAAAAAAAAAAAATCTTTCTATGCAAAAGTCAGCTGGAAAAGTTCTAGTTGGAAAATCTTCAGTAGAGGAAATTAGAAAATGTGAGAGATATAAATAATATCAACACTAAGCAACACCTCTTAATCACAATCGCACAAGGGTTAATATATAAATATATGATTTTAAAATCAATGCAGATACAAAAAGGAATATTTTTTTAGTTTGAACCACACAAGTGTAAAGAATAACTATCACCTAATTTTAGATACCGTTAACGAATAAAAAATACAAGAAACATAATTAAAAATAATAAATAAGAGAGAGATGAAAAATATTAACCCTTTGCACTCGAGGTCTCCGGAGCGGAGACATTTAAAATTTGTTTTCAAACTCGATGTCTCCGCTACGGAGACAATGCAAATAATTTTCAGTTTTTAACATATAAGAACAAAAACAAATCGTAAAAAACTATTTATAGGATACTAGCAGAGCTATCCCGTTTTAAAAACGGGAATTTACAACTTTTTGCTTTATATAATGCAATTTTTGTCTCATAAATCATCATTTTCTAGTTTTTTTTGTTATATGTATTAAAATATTTAATACAAAAGTTAATTCGAAAAATGCTGATGTGTAGCGAAATAAGCATTTAAGTGCTGAATAAATATGTTCAAATCTCAATTTTGTTATAGTTTTTGGTGTTTTTATTTTAGTTTATAATTTTTTGGTTTTTTACAAATAGGGGTTAAAAAATTCAAAAAAAAAAATCAAAATTTACAAAAAAATAACCAAAATTTGAGACTTTTATAAAAATTTTAAACATAAATTTAATTTTATAAGTTGCTGAATAAAAAAGCTTTACACTTATTTGTTGAAAAGTATGATATATATAAGAACAAAATGAAAACATTTATGGCACCTTAATCCGTTTTTAATCGCGTTTTCGACACTTTTTATTTTGAAATTTTTAAAAAGCGAAGGGGTAATAAAAAAAATGATCAAAAGTTAGCTTTTTATATATAGAGATTTCGCTTTTGATGACAAATGACGGTCGCGGCTCGCCGATTATTATGTTCTCGATAACAGCAGACAATCGCGGTTTTTTAGCAACATTCCGCATTCCGCATTTGGATGCAAATGAATCAAGTCCTATTATTCAGCAGTAGAGTGTATCAGATTCGAGTTTATCTGTTTTTTTTTGTATTTTGAATTTATATTTACATCCCCAATATGGCAAATAAAAGAAAAATTTGTGAAAATTATAGTGATATTGACAGTAGTAGCGATGAATTAGAATTTGAAGTTTATAGTGAACATAATGTAAATAATATAGACGATCTTAGCCGTGATAATGCAGACCTAATTGAACTAAACTATGAATCCGATTCTAATGATAGTGATGTATTTCCTGTTATACGACGATACATACCGAGAATTGAAAGTGATATTGAGGGATCTGAAAGTGATACAGGAGAAAATGTAGAAGACACAGGAGATTCAACAGAAAATGACGAATGGATAGATGTTTCGGAAGTGGATAATATTCCATCTCCTATGGATTTCGATATTTCACCTCGAATTGCCGGACCACAAATTTCCAACGATATAAAAGAACCATTAGATTTTTTTCAATTGTATTTTACTGATGCTTTGATTGATTCCATAATAAAAGAGACAAATGATTACGCAAATTCAAAACTACGAGGAAAGCAATTGTCAAAGAGATCAATATGGAATACATGGAGTGATGTTAATCGGAAAGAATTTCTGGCCTTCATTGGAGTGATCTTGAATATGGGAACCATGCCGGTTGCAAATATCCAGGAATATTGGTCTACCAAATTCACAAGTAAAATTCCATTCTTTTCAGACGTATTTACCCGAGATAGATTTCAACAGATATTTTGGATGCTTCATTTACAGAAAAATGCACCAGTAGGCAGAAATATATGTTTAAGGACCCGCATTCAAAAGGTTAATAACTTTTTACAATACATCAATTCAAAATTTTCCGAACATTTTATACCTTATCAGTCGATTTGCGTTGATGAATCCATTATAAAATTTAAGGGGAAAATATGTTTTATGACATATAATCCAGCCAAACCCACTAAATGGGGAATTAGAATTTACGTTCTGGCCGACTCAAATACCGGTTATGTTTATTCGGTTTTACCTTATTACGGCAGTATTACTACTGAAAATCTCATAAGACCTGATCTACCTGTCAGTTCTAGAATTCCCTTAGACCTGTATAGAAAACTATTGGACAATGTTCCTAATGCTAAAGGCTATCACATGTATACCGACAGGTATTATACAAGCGTACCCCTTGCTGAAGAACTGCTAAAAATGAATTGTTTCCTCACCGGCACAATAAAAACAAATAGGAAATATTTACCAATGGTAATAAAAAAAACCGAAATTTGTAAGAGGCAAGAAAACAGTGGCTTGCAGAAAAGGCAAAACCCTAGTCCTCGCATGGAAGGACAAAAGGATTGTAACTTTGTTAAGTACTTGTAATGAAGCGGGTTTGACATCAGTTGATAGAAGAATACGTGGTGGTGAATTAGTCAGAATACAAAAACCTAAAATTATTATTGATTACACAAAAAATATGCGTGGAGTAGATCGAGCCGACCAATATGCTGCAACATATTGTTTTTTGAGAAAATCCCTGAAGTGGTGGAGAAAATTATTTTTCTGGGGGATGGAAATGTGTACAGTAAATTCATACATATTGTACACTACTGTTAAAAAAATAAATAAAGAAAAACCAATGTCACATTTGAAGTTTGTAAAATTGTTGGTGGAGCAATTGGTTGGAAATTTTCGACAAAACAGCACATCTCGAAAATCCACTTACACACCAAATACGGAAGGCAGGCTCAACAACCAACTACACATTATACGTTCTGGAACCAAGACAGATTGTGTAGTGTGTTCTAACAGAAAAATTCCGGGCGAAAGACGGCAGACCCATTATTTTTGTGATACCTGTTTAGAAAAGCCAAGATTACATATTGGCAATTGCTTCGAGAGATATCACACTTTGGACAATTACAAAACGTATTAATTTTATAATTTTTTGTTTTTTTTATATATTATATCATTTGTATTCATAAACAATTAAAAAAAATAATAACATACAACGATGACTTTTCTTTTAATGCGTATTTCATTACCTTACATGTAAAAATGATTTTTTCACTAAAATTGCTTCGAGTTGCTAGTAATATGAATGAAAAAAAACTTCGAGTGCAAAGGGTTAAATGATTAAAAATTAAAATAATTTTAAACACTAAAATCAAACATACCCAAATGCAAATGAAGAGCTCCAAACAATGTCCTGTAGCACCTATCTGTCAATGGTGTTATAACAAGACGTGGAGAATTCCCTAAATATTCATAACCATACCTCAAAGAAGAATTGATCATTGAAGCTACCAGGTTATTTTCCTATAAATAAAATTTCCTTAGATGTTTTAACAACTGGATAAATTCCAACATTAAAATATATAAAAATGTAATCGCATTTTCTATATCGACTTAGTTGATTTAGATATAAAATAAGGTTCTGGTATTTATCTTTTAGTTTATCCAAAATCACGTTGATTATGACTATTCTTAAAATATAAAAGATTATGTACTTACAGTCCAATAATAACGTAGCTGACAAAGCCATTGAAAATCATCATCTTTAGCAATTTTAGCAACTTCTAGCAATCCAACAACATCGCGAGCATGAACATCAATAACCACCAGAGCACCTGGTGATGATCAAAGAATACTTATAAAAAGTCTACCTCAATTTATGATTTTTAAATAAATTATTGTAATTAGAATTTTGATCAATATGTTAGAGTAGAACAACAAATTTAACAACCACTGCCATTTGTAGAAACATTGAACATAGAAACATAGAAAAAGAAATATACATGCTTAAATGTATATGATTATAGTTAGGATTACAAGAATATACCTAAAGTAGTTCTATTTTGTGTTGAAAGTTTTCCCCGAACCAGTTCAACTATTTTATCAATTTGTGTATTACATTGATTTTTATATCTAGTGATTGCCTTTTTTCGTATTGCAGTATGTACTTCAGTAGTCCAATATGTACTGGAAACTGCTAAAACAGCCTGCCCAGGCCAATCCATTACCCATAAATGACGTGCTTTTTTAGGATAGGCAAATAGGGAATCCGCTAGAACCTAAAATAAAATGCACCTTCAATTATGAGCTCTTTACATTAAAAAGGCAAGAATTTCATTAACTAATTAATTCATATATAAAAAAAAAAAATAGGGACATTAGCTAATAGAATGATAGTGACAGCTTACAGCACATACATATGACTAGACCAGAAAATTTTAACATAACATTCTCTTTAGACTAGGAGATAATAATGGATAGACATTTAAGCAGCTAACCACAATGAAATAATATACAATGAACCAAAAGAATAACTTCCAAAGTTGTAGACTGTACAATTTATTTCTGACCAGAACTTTCACATAAATAAAAACTGATATTTACTCTGAGACAAATGGTTCCTTCATAGAACATCAATTATAATAATAATTGCAGCAAAATGAAGAATTAATGGCATTGTTTGGAGAGGCAGATATAATCTCCAAAATCAAGAAACTGAGGTTAAGAAGGTTGAAACACCTGGAAAAAAATTCTTAAATTAAAACCAGGAGGGGCAAGAATTCCTCATGTGGGAGTGAGGGACTGGCTCTTCAAGGCTGCACAAAGAGATGAATGGAGAAGACTGATTGAGGAGGTTCAGCTTAAAGGACTGTTGCACTGAACTAATAATAATAAAAATGTAGGTAGTTGGGGTATGCAGTCATAGATACACAGCAATTAAAAATAAACATCTTTAAATACTTCTCAATCAACAAATACCCCATCAATAATAATAATAATATCTACAGTAGTTATCTGACATAATTACATCAGATAAAAATGAATCAATTCAAAAGATATGTACAAGTATTTAAAAAGAAAATTGCTTTATTTATTCTTGAATCAACTTTAATTAAGATTAATAATAATAAGTATGGGGCTTTAGCTATTTCAGTTGTTTGCAAAAAGAAATGATCTAAAATGCAAGATATTTCAGAAAGGTTGATATTAATAAGACTAAATACATCGCTCAAATTCTATAAATTAAAACAGTTCCAAGTCCTAAAGGGTCCTAACAAATAAGGGGTTAGGGGGAAGAACCGCGGTAGTCCACTTTTTGTTGATTTTAAACTGTTAGGGCCATCTGATAGTACAGAAAGTGAACTTTATTTTTGTACATATTACTATCGGGAAAAAAAAGATAGTCAACATAAAATCAATAATTTAAACATGACCATCTTCGATATTCAGCAAATATGGTAGCTACTTTTAATAATGGATTTATAATCATCTTATGAACATCGTCCATAGAATTAAACCTTTTGCTTTCTTTGTTGAAAGTTGAAATCTACATCTTAAATAAAAAAATAACTGGAAGCAATTAGAATATTATAAATAGTAATAACCGGTAAAATAAAGAATTTAACTACTCTTGCAGAATTTAGTGATTGATAATCTTAAAATAATAGATAAAAAGTAAACAAGAACTGAAAAATTTACTGATTTCAGCTAATTTATATGTAATCAGAAGATAAAGCTAAACGAAAAAATTGAAAAAAAAAATTTGAATGCACTCTCTGACCTGATGAATACTTTTTTTCATATCTCCTTCTAATGCTAATAACCACTTCTCAACTTGGCCACGTGCTTGCACAGTACTAATTACATCAACGAGATGAACTACTTCATTTTCAGAAGATATGATGTGAGTTATATCTAATTCTTCAGTAAAAGTTAATTTTGCAATACCTTCAAAACATTTTTTCAGATATTGCTGCACTCTGCAATAATCAAAAACTGATAAATTATCGTCAATAACTAAATTAGGTTATAAGCAAATTCAGAACATTTAAAATGAAATGCTGTTTCATAAGAGGAAGATGTAAAGGATTGATTGTTTAGCTCATCTAATTTTTAATTTTGAGTTGGAAAAAAGAACAATAGAGTATTAGACATACAGATGATTGGAACAATTCCTACAAGATCTATCACTTCCTTGAATATGCAGACAACTTGGATATGGAAACAGGATACTTTGGAAAGCATTACATGATTTAGAAACCTTTTCTTGTTCTAAGAGGACTATATAGTCAATGGATCAATCTTGCAAATATAATGAAATATATATTTACTCAAAATGACAAAATACTGTTTAATTGAACAGTGAAAACTGAAAAGTCTTAGAATTCAACTACTCCAGAGCTCAATTTAACTCTATAAATTACAGTAGGACTCCCATTATCCGGGGTTCCAACTTTTTTTTTTTTAATAAGGTGGTTTTTTAATTTATATCATTTATTTTATATGCATAATATTTACTATAAAAAAGAAATATATATATATATATATATATTATACAATTTAGCATATTATTTAAGTTTAAGTAAACTAATGTTAAAAATGGAAGGTACTGTAGTCAATTTAAAAGTAACTGATGAGAGTGTTATTAAAAGGTATAAACAAAGTGATGTTCTGGATGTTGATGTGGAAAATTTAGAAAATAGATGTGATTCTGAGCAATTAAACAATGATTTGACTGAAAAACCAACAAATGTTAATTCAGATAACGTTTCAACAAAAAAACTCATTAGATGTAAACACAAATTTTTTACTTTTTGAATTGTTAACTAAATTTGATAAACAATCTGCTGAAAATAAGAAACAATATGATGAATTTAAGGAACAATTTCAAGAACAATCCGCTAAAATTGATAAACAATCTGCTGAATATAAGGAACAATCCGCTAAAATTGATAAACAATCTGCTGAATATAAGGAACAATCCGCTAAAATTGATAAACAATCTGCTGAATATAAGGAACAGTCCGCTAAAATTGATAAACGGTCTGCTGAGTTTAAGGAACAATTTGCTGAAATTAAGGTACAATTTGATAAACAATCAACTAAATTTAATATGAAATTAGAGCAGACTACTGTTGATTTGAAAAATGAATTAAATAAATTAATTAACACTAAAATTGATGAAATAAATTTGAAATTATCAAATATTGAAAGTGATTGTGTAAATAGTCGTAGTAGTATTAATAACAAAATGGAACAGCATATTAAAAGTACAGAAGGAAAATTCCAACAGATAGATACAAAGGTCGAAGAAATAAATGAAAAATTTAACACCCAAAAAGAGAAAGTGAATGCTTTGCAGAATGAAGTAATTGATAACCAACAAAGTTTATTACAGGAAGTAGGGACTCTGAGAAAGGAATTTGGAAATATGTCTGAGAATAGAATCATTCATATATATGAAAAACCAAAAGATTCAAATTATTTAAATATAAAATTTGACAATGAAAGTAGTGAAACAAATTCACAGTTACAAAATATTGAAAGTGATAGTGTGAGTAGTTGGAGCGATATTAATGACAATATAGAAGAACATATTAAGTCTACAGAAGGATGTTATCTAAAAACAGATACCGAAATTGAAAATATAAATAAAAATGTAAATAACCAAGAAGATGAAGAATCAACTAAAGTTGAAGAAAACATAACAGATGTGTCAGTTGAGAAAATGAAGAAGAAGAACAAAAAGAAAACTAAGCAATTATTGAAGAAAAATGTGAACCATGAAAAAGGAAAATCAAGATATAGAAAAATATTAGAAATAAGAAAAACAATACTTAGAGCAGGAAGAAGAGTTAAAATTGTAAGAAGGTTAAGAAAGGTAACTGTTCAAGATTATAATAATAAGCTGAAAACAAACATGAACAAGAAGCTTAACAGAAGTATGTATAATCATATCATTATAATAAATAAGTATAATAATAGCAAAACAAAAAGAAAAGATTTGTTTAAAAAAGAAGTATATAATGTAAATGTTAATAAAGAAGACCCAAGTTATATTTTGGAAAATAAGAAAAATAAATTATCCAAGTTATTAGAAGAAGAAATAATGAAGAGGCACTACTTCATAATGAAAATAACCAGACTCCCATTGATGTACGCAATTACCTGCGGGGGAAGGTCAAGAAGAAATTATAATATTCAAAAGTGTTGATTGGAAATTTGGTAACAATTTAGGCAATCATTTATGAAAATATCCATTCTATTATAAAGTAATTAGAAACGATTAAGGAATGTTTCATATAATTTAAATCAAGTTTTTTAATATTTAAAAGTTTTTCAAATTATTAGACAATCAGTCAAATTATTAAATTAATGTCAAAGTGTTGACTATTATTAGAAAATTTTATTGTGTAGAATTTTAGTTCAAGGTTTTTTCCTTTTTGTTTTTCAATTTTACTATTATTGTTAATTTAAAGTTGTGGTGTTTATAAGTCATCTAAAGAATTCATGGTTGTAATGAAAATGAAAAATATTTCAATAGAGAAGTAGTAGAATAACTAATTATTAATAAGTTGATCTAATTTAAGTATTATCTTGTTTTGACATCTTGACACATTTTGTAAATAGTATACTAAGGAGTTTATGATTAATCAAAAAATTGGAATTAGAGAATAAGTTTTTAAAAAAAAAAAAATTTTCTTCAAAATTTTTTTTTATTCTGAAGTGGACCCGAATGTAGTGATATTTCGGAGTCGAGATAAATTGTAATTTAAAAACAATTCAAGTTTGAATTTGGCGCCAACGAGAGTTCGCCGCTGATCTAATTGTTAGGTGGTTTTTGCTTATCAATTTAAATTGGGATATGTTAAAAATGATTAGGATTTTTAAAATGTTTTTTATTGTATAATTTGAATTTTATATAGTTATTGTAAGTTAAGACGTAATAAATATGAAGGCCATGATGAAGCAGATTTGGCCGTTAACGGTTTTTTTGAAAGGACGCTTGGGATGGCGTCTTTTTAGCCAGATATGCTTATGAAGCCGAGAAGTCAACACCGTGCTCTCTCTGATTTGGAACTTTGAGGTAACAACACATCTTGCTCTCATCTCTCGCATTTTGAAACATCACATCTCTCTGAGATTTAACAAGCCACATGTGTGAAGAAATAATAAATTATACTAGCAGTCTGGATGATAGGAGTGCTTGAATAAACTGGCGAAGGAAGAAAAAGAAGGAAGTTTCATGCAAGAAGGACAAATTGGGGAACATTTGGGTTGTGAGAACCTACAGTCATTTAGAAGAAAGAAGGTATTTTAATTATAACTACGTTAATTAAAAAATGTAATATAATTGTAGAATGTTTTTATTTCTTTTATTTGAAAATATATATTGAGTCAAAATCATTATCTTTGAAAAGCTGAACCCTTGATATTCCCACAAAATTTTATTTAACAAATTAAATTAACTTCAAAATAATAGAAATTAAAGTAAACTAACCTACAACAAAGAAATTAACATAACATAATATATATATATATATATATATATATATATATATATATATATATATATATATATATATATATATATAAATTAGATAACAATAAAATTGTGTATGAATGTATGCAATAGACCTACATAGTAATCAAATTCATATTCTAGCAACGGTAATGTTTTTAAGTCTTTCTATGAAACTCCTACTGACCAGATTGCCTACAAATCAAAATTATTTACTCAGTTGTGATTTAGTCTCCATTAAAAACAAAAATGCTGATAATAGCAGAATTATATTGCTAGGGGCAATGAAAACTGATATTATAAAAGAAAAGCTTAATAAAACTCAAAATCTTCTGTTCAGGTTATTAGGGTAATGCACTTTTTTGCTAAAAGTGTTACCCTTAGATTACATCCCAACGCCTATGGGGTCAAAGCCACTAAAACATGTTTTTTTGCCTTACTGATCACAAAGCATATTAAAAATTCTACATTTTACAACATTGCAGTACAGAGTACCTTTCAATAAAGCTTGATTCAGATATTGCAGTTCTTTAATAGCTGCACCAAACTAAAATATGACTCTATAAAACACTAATATTACCAGCTTAACACATGCATAAAAAATCAAGTAATTATAAAGGAAAAAGAAGAAGGATGTCCTCATACTCAAGATACTGCACAGATTTCTAAAGAACAAAAAGAAAGATAAGGTTGCACAAAAGTGATGCATTGCATTATTGCACTCACCCATTCAAAGCTACATTAGGTAGGATGGGGTTACAGTGGTACAAAGTGCCATTTGCAATTTTAAAATTGGATAACTGTTTCTAAAGAAAGAGCTGAACAGCACTAATTCATTGATGATACAAAGACCAGAAACAGTTTGTAATACAAAATAAATATAAATAAATAATAATAAATAAAAAATAATAATAATAATAAATAAATAATAAATAAATAAATAAATAAAGGTGATTATTAAGTCAGTAATAATATTATCAGGATACATTTTTTACAGTTAATCAAAAATATATACCTTGTTGGATCCTTTGTTTCTGATAAAATTTCCAGGAGTTCATCATTAGACAAAAAGAAAAATCTTGGGAAAAACAATCTCTTTTTTTCTAAATACTCATTCAATCCTCTCTGAATCACTTCCAATAACGTGTTACATTTCTTTAATCTGTCTAACATCTTGTCAATGTCTACTACTACCATAACATGGGGGTCGCCACTAACTGTTTTCATAATATCTCTCCATATCTATAAGTTAAAAATGAAAATTGAAAATGTTCATAGAACGAACATCAAATTAAATTTAAAATATTGGGTTGTTTCACATGAAATGTCCGTTTTCAAGGTAAAGGGATTTTAGTAAAAATACAATATGAAAACAATATAATTTTATTCGAAGTATTTACCTTCTTTTTCTAAACATTTTTCCCAACGTGACAACAACTTTTTTATACCGGATTTGAAAAACTCTGAGCTTTGAAGTGAAACAAAATCTGAAAACGCACTTTTGATTTCAGCATCATTTGCAAAAATTTTTCCTCTGAAGAAGTTGTCTAAATTCCTGAAAAGGTGATAATCTGTTGGAGACAAGTCGGGAGAATATGGTGGGTGCGGAAGAACTTCGTACCCCAGCTCTTTCAATTTATGCATGGTAAGTTTTGAAACGTGGGGTCTAGCGATGTCGTGTAAGAGTATAGGGCCCTTCCGATTTACCAATCCAGGTTGTTTTTTTAATAATTTTTCATGCATTTGGCCAATTTCATTGCAGTAGGTTGTAGAGGTAATGGTCTCACCTCTAGGCAAAAAGGAATAATGTATGATTCCAGCCATGGACCACCATACTGTAACCATCAATTTTTTCGGGTGCAAATTTGGTTTTGGCATTTGTCCTGGGCTTTCGTCGATGTCTAACCACTGCCCTGACCGACGCTGATTGTCATAAGCAATCCATTTTTCGTCACAAGTTATTATTCTTTCAAGGAAAGGGTCAGTTTTTTGCCTAGCAAGCAACGAAACGCAGGTCTCAAGACGTTTCAATTGCTGTCGCTCAGTGAGATCGTGAGGTACCCATGTATCGAGCTTTTTTACTTTCCCTAAGCACTTTAAGTGTCTGGAAACAGTAGGTGCACTTGCACTAAGTTATGCTGAAAGTTCTCTAACTGTTTGGTGGGGGTTTCCTTCTACAGTATGTTTGAGGACATCGTTTTCAATTACAGTTGGAGGTCTTCCTCGAGGCTGGTTTTCCAAGTTGGTATCCCCAGTCGAAAACTTAGCAAACCAACGGCGAACGGTTCGTTCATTTACAAACCCTTCCCCAAACGCCTTACAGATGTTTCTAGCAGCCTCAGCTGCCGAACGACCTAGTTTAAACTCATAAAAAAATATTACACGAAAATCGTGTGTTTCCATGTTCATATTTGAAGGTATACTAAACAGTGTGTAATTGATTGGGAAGCTAATGTTTATAAAAGAAAAGTAGAGGATTAGTAACTGCTTGATTATGATATGTGAACTTTGGAAGTAAACAACAGAGACTCGCAAAATCCTCTATGTATTTCAAATATTATAAAATCGGACATTTCATGTGAAACAACCCAATACATGAAAACTAAAAAAGATTTAACAAAGTATTTAAATATATATTTGTTCATGACTTGATATGACTATGATACAAGTGAGACCTATTGAATTGTCTGACTCCATATTACTTAGGTTTTGTAGGTGCAATTGCAAGCAATCCTAAATTTCAAATATCTAAACTTGGTTATAGAATAATGGGTGGAAACAGGGCCTGCGAAGGAAATAGCATACTATTCAAACCCAAAATTCTATCAATGAGAAAAAAAGTTATCCTTTATTACTCCCTCATCAGACCTATGGTCATGTATGGATTTCCGATCTGTGGTGTCTATCTGTGAGGGATTACCAATGTTTGAAGGTTTTTGAACAAGGATTGATGGAAGGTGGAGAGTAAAAAGAAATTAAATGCAGAAATCACAGACATACTAAAAATAAGGATATAGTCAACTATTTTAAAGCAAGTCGACTGCAATGGACTGGCCATGCTGAAAGAATGAAGGATGAAAGAACTCAGAAGAAAATGCTGGATATGATAATATTGGAGAGGAAGAGAAGAAGTGGAAGACCAAGAAGCCGTTCGAAGGATGAAGTGGCGAAAGATGCAGGTTGGGAATTCAAAACTGGAGACTCACTGCAGGTGACCATGAGAGTTGGAAGGAGATCATTCGGAAGGTCGAAGGTCACACTGACCTTTAAAGCCAGATAGTAGGTAGAGGATAATTTCTTTTTTAGAAATTAAAGAACTATTCAGATATCCTGAACAAGCTGAGTGAGAACCTAATTTATTTCTAGATCTAACCTAATTAATCATAGATTAAACCTAATTAATAAGATGTAATTAAAGATGTGTGTTTAATATATTAATATATTATCAAAATTGTCATTTAAATTAACAATGAGTAAATAAATCCCAGTTTCCAATTATCTTTCGAAATCACAAAATTCTAGGTGAACTGTAAAATCCAAGCATAATCCATGCTTTTTTTCCCTATAACAAAATTCCAGCATAATTCCTGGTTTTCAAGGAATTCCAGGTTGGTGGCCACCTTGTTATAAATATTAAAAAAATAATAATACAAAGCACAGTAACCTTATCAACAGCACTAAATTTTCTTCCTTCTTCAGGCATTTGCTGCTGGATATCAGGAGAAGAAAAAATAGGTTCCAAGTACAACCATGTCGCCTGAACTTTAAGCCATTCATCCATTATTTCTTGCAGTAGTATTAATTTTGCTTCCCATGCACTAAAAATTTCAAATATCTTATTCAGAACAAGAGTTAATAATAATTATGATCTGAGGTATCAGTATGTTCATACAGAAAGTGTTATGAGGTTACCATTTTATTTTTTTATTATTATTTTGTTTTATTTCTTTTATATAAAAGATATTTTTTAACATGTGTACGAATAATTTTGGCTTTGATTGTACATCTATATCTATACTTTTTTTTTGGGGGGGGGGGGGGGGGCCAAGCCATTGAAGTTCTATACTACTAAAAATTAAACAGTGTACGCAAACTATCCACAACTCTAAAAATTACAAAACTTTGTCTTAACCTAAGTTCTTTAAGAGGGCAAAATGTGACTGCTTATGCTAAAACAGAGAACAAGGCCTTAAGGTCTTTAAAAATAATGTATTGAATAGAATATTTTGTCAAAAGAAAAGTGTACTTGTGAATTTAGAAGGCTACATGACTGCAGATGTTATGCGCTAGTTGGAATAAAAAAGTATCCTAAGCTCCATCATGTTCTTTTAATTGGAGTAATCCCTTGTATATTTCATTCACTAACCTTACAACAATGTTTTTAAAA
This sequence comes from Euschistus heros, assembly GCA_003667255.2. Lineage (NCBI taxonomy): Eukaryota > Metazoa > Arthropoda > Insecta > Hemiptera > Pentatomidae > Euschistus > Euschistus heros. The sequence goes on from RCWM02000231.1 coordinate 640,068, forward strand.
ATTAAATATACTTCTAATGTATATCATTCGAAGTGATTTAATTTAATGGTAAACAAAAGATTTCATTTAACAGAAGTGACAAAATATTTAACTTAATATACAGTTATACATACGTAGTAAGGTCCATAAGTTTCCGGCCTGTCCTCCTTCCACTCCTAAAATGTTCCGGGACCTGCAAGCCTATGCAGGTCCATGCCTGCTCACTCCATACCCATCGCCCACACTTCCTCAGTCCTATTAGTCAGTGTCAGCCTTGAAGGAAACTCCCTATCTTTACAATGTTCAAACTCGAGTACCGTGCAGTTATTAAATCATTTTGTAAAGAGGGTCTTACTCCTGCACAAATTAAAGAGCGCTTAGATTGTGTGTACGGGCAGTCCTCTCCCTCATATTCCACAGTGAAAGAGTAGGCAATAAATATTGTTTAAGTTAGGGAGAGAACATCTAGAAGATGACTCGCCCATTGGAAGCTGTCACTTCTGAAACAATCCAACTAGTGGAATCTGAATTGCTGTCTGACCAACGACTGAAAACCAAGGAAATAGCAGCGAGGTTGGGGCTTTCAAAAACAAGTGTTTTGAGGATCATCAAAGAACATTTGCACATGAATAAGGTTAGTGCAAGATGGGTTCTAAAAATTCTTTCAGCTGCTCAAAAACAGGAACGAGTTCACTACTGCAATGAATTTTTATGCGAGTATAATGCCCACCCAAAGAATTTTTGGGACTCAGTTGTAACTGGGGATGACCCACTCAGCAAAAGAGAGTCCATGGAATGGAGAAGACCAGGAGAAAGGCAGAAGTCATGCAGTCAACAAAAAAGGTAATAGCCACAATTTTTTGGGACTGTAAAGGAATACTACTGATAGATTTTAAAGAAAGGAATACCACAATGAATGGTGAGTATTATCCGCCTCTTTCACAACAATGCCCCTGTCCACACAACGTTGATTTTCAAGGCCGTTGTGAAGGACTGTGAATTTCAATAAATCTCTCATCCACCCTACAGCCCAGACTTGGCACCTAGTGACTTCTACCTTTTCATAAAGTTAAAATCTGACCTTCGTGGGAGGCGATTTAACACCGACGAAGAGCTCCAAGCAGCAGTGGAAGAACATTTTTTTAACAAAGAAGAAAATTATTTTTTTCATGGGATAGAAATGTTGCCAAAGCATTGTATTAAGTGTGTTGAAATTAGAGAATATTTTGAAAAACAGTAAGACCAGTTTTTTCTTTCACCTTTCCTGCTATCCCAGGCTGGAAACTTTTGGACCTTACTACGTCTAACACTTATAACAGTAAGTGTTATAATACTTTATAATAGTAATTTATAATAAAAATAGATATTTACAATATCTGTTGTTCAAATGGCTTAATATACGGTGAATTTTTCATAGTCTGCGTCTTCACAATATGATCATCAAGTAACAATTGAATTTCATCAACACTACTAATGATACATGTTCCAGTGTCACTAAAAAATAATTATAAATGTAATTTATATTATATCTTAATAATTTATTAATTTAAAATATAAATTAAAAATTGTAATATAGATATCAGGTCATTGTCCAAACAAAAATCGATAAGACGTTCATTTCCATTTCTTGCACTCTCCCCTCCATGAAGTCCAAGGGCAACATAAGGAGCAGTTGGGTCTTCTTGCATTAAAGTCACCACTCAGTATTGTGAATCACCCCTTTGTTCTTGATGTTGAGAAGGCCTTGCAAGTCTGAGAAGAAAGCTTTTTTTATCTATGTACATTGATATTCATGTCGTCGATTTTTGTGAGGACAATGACCTGCTTATGAACACCTCCTTCCCCCACAAAATAATACATAAGATTACTTTCTAGAATCTGCAGAGGAATATTTTAATCTGTGGGTTGCTGCCATAAGAAAAAAATAATACACTCTGATATCAAATTCTTATAAGGAAAGTATAAAAATTTGATATCAGAATGTGTATTAAAACATTGATAATACAATAAAATCTGTCTAAAACTGAATGCTTTGGGCTTGACCATATTTTTCCGGTTTGACAGGTTTCCGTTTTAGATAGGTTCCATTTTGGTTCATGTTTTCATAACTAGGGATTTAGAAGGTAACATTTTGTAAAAAAAAAAAAAAAAAAAAAAAAAAAAAAAAAAAGAAAAAAAAATGATTGCCATTAAACATATTTTTTTTGCTTACAACCTTCTATGATTTTGTGAATCATTCTTGGACTGTAAGAGTATCAACGTCTTTTAATTCTCTAGAAATTTTATTTAATCCTATATTGTGACATTTTCTGAAACTATCAAGCCATCCACAAGATGCTTTAAAATCCACTTCACCTATTGTTACCAATAGAAATCTTCTGTTGGAATCATGGGCACAGAGACCAGCATTCCCTTTGCATGGAAACTAAAGAACCATTCCCAAACAGTTTTGTTAATATCTTCATAAGAGACAAATTTTTTATCCCCTTTTTACTGTCCTGCTGCCCCATTTAACCACTGATCCTTAAATTTATTCTTATTTTTTTTTTTTAAGAATAAACATGTGTGCTTAAGAAACACATTGAAATTACCTTCAATGTGGAAATAGACATCGGGAAGCAACACCAAAAATGCAATGGCATCAATTGCTATACCGATGGCTCCCTAACCAAGAAAGGTTCAGGAGCAGGAATTTGGAGAGCAAGCGACAATAAGAGCACTTCTCTCCCCCTGGGGAAGTATACCTCGGTATTCCAGGCGGAGGTAATGGCAATCTGTTGCTGTGCACAACAATTAATAGAAGATAGAACACAGAACAGAACCATTAAGATTTACTCAGACAGTCAAGCTGCCCTGGGGGCTCTGAGGAATACTATAACCAGATCCAAGCTTGTCGAGGACTGCAAATTATACCTCAATAGGCTAGCTGTTGATAACAGAATCTGGATAGAAATGGTGAAAGGACACTCGAACATAGCAGGTAATGAGAAGGCTGATGAACTGGCCAGACAGGGTTCGGACAGTATTCCTACTGCCCCCGAGCCTGTCTGTGGCATAGCCTGGAGCCTTGCGAAAAGTGAAATTGCAAGGCTCTATGACAGAATCGCCTCTCAAAACTGGCAAACAGAACAACTGAGACAGTCAAAACTGTTTCTGGGAGGGCACTGCAAGAAAAGAAGCACACAACTTCTTAATCTTGACAGAGTCAAGCTCAAATACCTGACAGAAATGTATACAGGGCATTGCAGATTAAACAAACATCTCTGCATAATGAAAATCAAGACCTCACCGATTTGCAGATTCTGCAATAGGGAGGACGAGATGCCTTACCACATTATATTTTTTTTTTTTTGTACCACTTACAACCCATGAAGGGTCTCGGGTTCAGTACTTAGGTAGGCTGTACTGTTTCTAAGCCAACGGTTGTGAAAGGAGGTGGTTTGGCCAGAATCACGCTCAACCGCCAGGTTTTTCCCCAATTAAGGGTACCCACTTTTTAGGAGGCTGGGTGTGCCCCAGGAGGGTCTCCCGACCTCGAATTCGATCCACGGCCGAAATAACAGAAAATAAATTTTCTGCCTTCAGTCGGACTCGAACTCGGGCCCGGGAGCATGGTAGTCAAGTGCCTTACCCACTGAGCTACCGCGCCCCCCTACCACATTATATGCAAATGCGATATGTTGGCAAGGAGAAGGTTTCTTCACTTTGGGGAAGAAATCATCCTAGATCCGAGTGTGGACATAGACCCTATTAGCATTATAGGGTACATGAAAACACTAGGACTGTACTAACAATGGTACAGGATAAACGGCATAGGCACAATGAGCCATAGGGCTGAGGTGCCACTAAAGCCGGAAGGAAAAAAAAAAAAAAAAAAAAAAAACATGTGTGCTTCATAAACATGTGTTTCCCCGATTTGATATTTTTCAGCTAAAAGTTTCGGCGATGTTTTGTTACACTCATGCTCTTCAATAAATTTTACTTATTTCACAAAATAATGTTTTGTGTTTACTAACTGACAAGACAAATCAACTAATAACTTAGTTTTTATCTAACTGTTAAACCGTAAATGCAGTAGCTTCACATGTATCGACAAGTTTATAGTTCAAGAACTAAAAACAGACTAAATAGAAAAGTGAAGGAAGTGGAAAATTGGTTGAGGGTTAACTGTGAATCCAACACAAGGCAGTACTTCCAAATTCACTCCCGCAACATTCAAGCTACAATGCTAGTAACTGCATAGTATGTACTATGTACTGCAACAGAAATGATTCTCCAAACACTGTTCCTTATGGATTAACACGGCAATTTTCTTTTAACTTTTTGTGCCAAGAAAAACTTTCCGTTTCTAGATTTTGACAGATTTCCGGTTATACAGAGTGATTTCTAGTATTAATTTGATCCATTCCGAGATGAATTTTCCGTTATCATAGAATTCCACTATATACAGATTCTGTTTTAGACAGATTTTACTTTATTATACAAATTTTATATTAGATGTTTACACATATACACCAATCTTCAAGAACATAAAAAATAAATTTACCGATACTCCAATACATTAAATTGCATATCCATCCATTCATTAACCATTTTCGCTAATGCTTTTTCTAAATTATTTTCTTTTGTGGCTGCATCACTGATTGCTTCAAATTTACTAACATACTCTTCAATACCAAATTCAAAAATTTTTGCAAGGGTTAGATCATCATCTGGAATCATTGGGAAGCCAACAATTTCTGAAATCATTTCCCAATGCCTTTCCTTCAAACCGGGATTTCCTAAAGTCATCACAAGAGGCATATGTTCCCTAAAAGCTTCTATTTTTTCTCGGACCTATAAAAAGAATTAGTTTAGTAAAATCAATTTTTATAACTCATGAGTGCCAAGTAAACAAATACCATAGCAGAAACCTATAATTTAAGGTGATTAAGTCTGATAGATCAGTGACAGATAATAATATAATAAATCTCAAAATTTATACTGAGGCTAAAAGGTAATAGTAATAGAGAATAGGATGGTTTAGTAATGTTTACATTACAAATCCTAGTGCATGGACAAACACACAACACACATAAACATTCTGTGTTTAAGTAAATAATGTAATAAAATTTAAAATAATTGAAAAATAACACCCACAGCTTGTGCAAGTCTTTTAGGTTCTGGTAAATCGCTGAAAAACTTCTCCAACTTATAAATGTTTCTGAAATATGTTCCGGTATCCTGGTCGATTTCATCTGGATCATGTGATCCAACTCGTGATGTGGTCCAAGCTTCATGCTTATTCATAAATTCTAAAGCATTGTCATAAAGTTTCTTGAAAGGTGCGAGCTTGTCAGCAATCTATAAACAATTAATAAAAATAATTTCTTAATCAAGTTAATTCAAAATATTTAAGATAGCAAATTTTGGAATTATAATCTAATATACAGAAATAACTTTGTTTGTCTTTTATAAATTTCAATAAGATTCATCTAATCAAGATGATACTTAGGCAAATTGTAAGCTCTGCTTTCAGTTAGACTCAAACTTGGGTCGGTCCAGGAGCATGGCAGTCAAGCACCTTACCCACTGAGCTACTGCACCTCCACAAAAGAAAAAAGGCATTTTACAAACTTAAGAAACAGACTAGCAACAGGAAACAAGACTGAAAACTGGTTGATAATGCAGTTTAAGTTCGCTCACGTTGAAACAATGAAGCAATAGTAGAAATGACTGTAACACAGTCATTCAAGATGTAAACTGCACACTGATTTGAATCCTTATGCATTCTAGAACAATTATAATTATGAATTTCAGTCCATGTGCGGTTATTAAAGTAGACAAATAATGTATTGATAAATGAAATCATTTAGTATTAAAAAAAAAAAAAAAAAAAAATAGTGCAAGGAAACATTTATCATCGTGCTGGATCACTTTTAATATCTTCAGATTTATTTCATGAGAGATGCTAAACAACTGATTGATCAATGCAACAAATTAATTAGCTTATTTCTAATTATCCTTGAAAAATTGTCAGCTGATGATTAAAAAGTTGAAGTAAGAGCTTGTGTGATACTGCATGAACTATTCTTTAAATCTGACTTTTGTTGAAGGCACAGCCACGTGTGTAAGGCACAGGAAGTCAATCATAAATTTAATGAGCATACCTGTTTACGTTTTGGATAAAATGATTCTTCCCAATTAAAAGATTTTTCTTCTTCATTAAATTTGTCAATAATTGTAATTGCTCCAACTACTTTTTGGTCAAGATTTGCAGCCTTTGCTTGATACTTAGCCAGTTCTTCAATATTCCCATAAGTTTCCAATGCTTCAACATCTTTCATCCATGCATCTAAGTCATCTATAAATTCCTTGATGCGATCCTGAAAAGAAATATTAAAAAAACATTATAAATTATAATTAATAAACTTTTATAAATCTAGAACATTATGAAACTATACAAAAGTATAAAGTAATGTACAAATGTTCTGTGCAATCTATAAGAGTTTATAGATTATAGATATTTTAAACAGACAAAACAGTTGGTGATAAACCTGCCAGGAATGGTAGGGCAGAAGGTAATGAGTTGAGTAGGAGTGGGTAGCCATTTTCAATTGCTTATTTAAAATACCTTATAAAATGTAAAATAATTCATTTTAATTCTAATACATGAATTGTCCCCAATTCTAAGCTGTCATAAATGTTCAAAAGGTTTTAGTAACAAAAGTTTATGATCATAAAGATTTATTTATTTATCATTTATTTTGAGGTAATGGCCATTTGGGTCCTTGCAAAAGAATTACTCTTATTCATAATCACTTGTTTGAGTTAACAACCACCAAAAACATAAATACCTTAAGATAGGTTTGAAATTCAATTTTCTTCTTTTCAACACGACTTCTATTTGTTTCTAAAACCTCAGCCATTTTTAAGTACAGCAAAAATGTAACGGAATTTTGTTTTATTTCCATTGGACTTAAAGGTATATGGTCTGAAAGAAACGTTATATAAGCCATAATGTTTTTAAGTTTTTCTTCCAATTCTAGTAATATTTTGTTTTTCACTTCATCAGCATAAGCTATTAATTTCATTAACTCGGCCGTATTAGCAGGTGTTGCCAGAAGTTTTTCAATTATAGCCTGATAAGTATCACCTAAGCTTGAAACAAACAATGAAATAAGTTACTTTTCCTACTTGGGACATAAACATAATTATTATATTAAGATTGCAAGATAAATAATACACTTAATTTATAATACTTAGGAGCAATTATTTTTCATACATTTTCTTTTTAATAGAATAAAAGAAATTTTTGGACATTGGACAAACATTAAAAATTCTGTCTGATTACAAATGCTTTGTATTATAATAGAAACATTACAAAAAATTCCCTTTTTACACCTGCTACAATTATTAACTTTTTAATATTTTTAATATCTAACTTTTTAATTTAGGAGATGTTTTAATATCAATGAGCAAATCAAAACAAAATGTTTATTTTATTAATTTAGTTAATTTATTTTATTATTATTAATTTAGTTTGTGAATCTTGTTAACTCTGTTTTCTCTAGAAATAACAAAATAATTTGTATTTTGAGATTATAATATAGATCTATAATCTGCATCTTCTTCATCTGGCGCTTAAGATCAAATTGGTATTGGGTCAGCAAAATCAATTGATATGTGACTGTGTCCAACACCATACAGATGCCGCATTAATGCTTGTTCTACATCACCTTTCCTTCCTTCGCATCCCTTTGTTCTTTTGGCTAAGACATTTCATTCAAAAATCTTCACCTGCCTGTCATCACCCATCCTGTTCATATGGTCATCCGATCTTAATCTATTCATTTTTATGACACCTAATAATCACAGGATCTTAAATTAATAGTATATCTCCTTGTTTTTTCTAATCTGCCATTTCTCATCTCCTTCCTTCATGCCCCCATACATTATTCACAGTACTTTCCTTTCAAATCTATTGTGTCTTTCAGCTATCCTTTTGTTAAACCTCCAGGTGTAGTTTCCAAAAGTTACTAAAGGTCTGATCAGGATTTGTACACACAATCCTTATTAGTACACAATATCAGGTTACTCCTCATTAGAATCCTCAGGGTAAAGTATGCTTACAATCCTTCTTTTAAATTTTTCTGTTTTGTTGGCTTCAAGTGATGCAAGGCAGAGCAAACACTACTTCTATATTTTCAACTGTGGTGTTGTAAAAAGTAGGGTAGTTTGTTTTCATTCTTTCTACAATCATCAATTTTCAATATTCATAGCAAAGACAGCTCTTCTTATGAGGGTGGTTTGAAAAGTTCTCGGAATGTACTAGAAATAAGTGTCTTACCTCGGTGGAACTGCTTTTATTTTTCAACGTAGTCTCCCTGTAGACTAATGCATTTGGTCCAGCGATGTTCCAATGCCTTGATCCCATCTCGAAAATGAGATTCCTCCAGGCCTGCAAAGTACCTCTCTAATTCGGCTGTCAGTTTATTCTTTTGTAGGAAATCTCCGTCCACCGAGGAAAATCTTCAGCTTGGGGAAGATGAAAGTCTGATGGTGCTAAATCAGGTGAATATGGTGAATGTAGCAACAATTCGCCCCTCAGTTCATGAGCATTTATGGTCCAATGCCAAGAGCCATCTCGAAAATGAGATTCCTCCAGGCCTGCAAAGTATCTCTCTAATTCGGTTGTCAGTTTATTCTTTTGTAGGAAATCTCTGTCCACCGAGGAAAATCTTCAGCTTGGGGAAGATGAAAGTCTGATGGTGCTAAATCAGGTGAATATGGTGGATGTGGTAACAATACGCACCTCAGTTCATGAGCATTTATGGTCCAATGTCAAGAGCCACGGCACCCATCTTGCGGATAATTTTTTCATTTCCAAATCTTCAGTTAAAATGTGATATATCCATTCAGATGACATCCCTACAACTTCAGCAATCTCTCGCACTTTCAGTCAACGATCCTCCATGACCTTTTTAAGCACTTTTGTGATAAATTCTGGGGTTGAAGCACTTTTTGGCCTTCCACCACGCGGATCATTATCTAAGATCTCCCGACCAAATTTAAACTCGATGGCCCACTTGGCAACAGTTGAATATGAAAGTCGTCGTGTTCTGAAAGTCGGCATGAATATCCTTTGCTTTTATACCTTTCTTTACAAACTACTTAATCACTGCTCGAATCTCAGTTTTTCCATTTTCACAAATCACTATGTAAAAAACAATAACTAAGAGTCGTCACTACCACTCACACCACGTGCCCACTCACAAAGGATGTGTGATTATTGCTCTGGAGCCTCCTTGCCCTAGCACTGACATCTAACGGTGATTCTGAGAACTTTTCAAACCACCCTCTACTTTCCCTTTTGAAACAACATACGTTTCCTCAATAACCTATCTGATTCTTCCTACAATAATTACATCTGTGTATGCTATTACCTACAGTGACATATTTATAAATAAGTTTATATAAATATGAAAAACATGAAGGATTAGGTAATTTAGGAAATAGAAAAACATAAGAATTAAGGTAATTTACTCAAAAAACTTAGGAGAATGAGACTTAAGAATTTTTAAGAGCTTCTAGCCGAAACTGATTGAAGAATTGATAATAGAAAGGTCCTTATATGTCAAAACAACAAGATTGACTTTAAAAGCTTAATACAGTTCTAAAATTATTCTACAAGCTTATTGTAAATATAATCTGATACAATTGTATAAGTTGTGATACTGTCAAAAATTTGCAATGACATTTATAAAATATTTATATATTTATATAATATATACAAAGTAAACTTACTCTTTACAAAGTTCTTGATAATCAGAAATTAATTTTGTAATTAGCTTCTCTTTCAGTTTCGCAGCTGAGTGCATAATTGATTGGATCAATTCCTCTCTTTGAACTTTATACATTCCCATCTCTATCTGCATTTCTATTTTATAAGGGATTTCCAAGTATAGGTTATTAAGTTTCATTACAAAATTTTTATACTCTTCAAAAGTATGTTCACCCGCAATGAATTTATTGACAGCTATTTCAGCCTGAAATTAAATGAGGAAAAAAATCTCTTATTTAAAGGTAATATTGATTCACTTTTCAGGAGGTGAGTTCGATTAAATTTTATTCAGAATAATTATTAATGACTAGCTATATAAAATTCCAAACCTATATACTTGTAAATATTTTTGATAAATATTCACAAGTATATAGGCTTCTATAATAAGAAAAAAAATGGGTTATGAATGAGATTGACCTACTAACTACTCTTTATGACAATTTTCAAGAAAGAGTACTGTTACATAACATCCAAAACACAAACAAAAAATAAAAAATTTAATGTATCAATACAGTAAAATCTAGCTAAATTTTATTAAGTAGAAAAACAGACTAGTTAAGAAGTCAAATATTGAATCAATATCACAAAAACAAGATTTAAATGGCTCAGTGATACACCATCTCTATAGTTTTTAAGAACTTGAAAAAAAAGAAAGAAAAAGACTTATATCTAAACAATTAAAATTTAACAACTAAAAACAAAAGCTAGATCATAAAAGCTAGAACAAAGGTGATAGATTTAAATTATAAAAGCTATTCAATGGATTCTACGAGATGTCAAACATGTAATGATAATGAACCATTATAAGATGTAAACTATTTTATAGCCATTTGTCAAGTCTTAACACCGATAGGTATTAGACATTTCCACTAACTTATAACATTATCACAATGGAAGAGACTGCGATAAAGCTAAGTATTGTAAAGAAACCTGGCAACTCTGACGTAAATTACTTATTGGAAAATAGCCTATTGGTATTCCGATTTAAAATCTGATGGATACAGTCCAGAACTGTGACTATGTGTAGTATTTAAAAGCTTTGGAACCAAGAAATAAAATTGTGATTAAAATTGGATAATTTAAAAATATTATAATATTTCTGATATTCATATTATTACACTGAAGAAACAATTTCAAAAATTAATATAATTTAATATAACATGTTTTATTTGTTTGATTTATATTGACTTATAATGTGAATTTTACTCAAAAATATATTTTAGTGAGTAGGTAGCCAGGCAAAATTTTCTGATGGCCAAAAAGCCAATAGTATAGACATATAATTATGTATTAAGAAAAAAACATGATGTATTTTATGAAGGCTTTCAAATAATGAATAATACAGTAAAAGTCTAGCTACATATTATTAAGTAGAAAACTTTCATACATTATTTACTGATTCTATAATAAATGTAAAAAATGTTAGAACAACAAGGTTCATCATCACATGATTTGATATATTAAATTAAAAAACATACTTTTATCCGCATGCCCAATGTTAAAGTCCACTTAACTTCAACTTTGAAAGACAAATATAAAACTCGAGCATACCGATTTAAAATTGTAATTTGAACAAAAATAATCTATAACAGGTACCCTATAAATGTAGTTTAGCTATTAAAACTTATTATAAGAATGAAAAAATAAAGACAGAAAAGTTTTTCTTTCCATCAAAAGTTTTACATCTCTATAGTGATATAATGTCTTTCATCATTACTTATTAACTTTAAGAATATTATTTATCTGTATGCGAAAATCTCAAAATTTTAAGGTAATAAACAAAAACTATGAAAGCTATAATTTAAAAAAAAAAAAAAAAAATCAGGATCCTGTTGTAAAATAAATTACATAAAATATTCATATTTTTAATGAAGAATGGTAATAAAATTTATAATATAAATCAAGTACTTATCATACTTGTATAATAATCTTACATCACCATTAATTAGGTCAATATAATTATCAAAATCATGGACCCTAAGCTCAGGTCCAATTCTTTGATCTTCTAACAAAGCTAGTATAGCTTCCTTCTTTTCATCAACAATATCAGTTGGTATTTCAGGCTAAAACAAAATTAATGATAAAAACAGTTTTATATGACTTCTAAAATAAGTAGACAACATTCATAATAACTAAACAATTAATAAAACATAATTATGGATTGACTTTTGAAACCAGTTTTCCATTTTTTATAACCATACAAAATGTTAATACAAATTTTCTACAATTTCTGTGTTCATTTTAAGATTTTTAAAATATCTCAATGTTACAAGTTGATTATAAAGAACTTACTATAAGGGATAATCCATAGCTAAAAGCATACCATTAAATAAGTAGGGGGCAAAGTCATGTCCATATAAAGAATGTATTCCAGGCGTGGAATACATTTTACAGCCAATACCAACAAATCAAATACTTCTAATACAGCCTTGTTAAATTTATCAAAGTTAGGTTCAAATTGTATTCTCTTATTTTTAAGATTTAGTGCTACCAAAAATCCAGGATTTTTACCCTAAAAATAAATCAAACCTTTAAAAAAATAAAAATGAAAATATATCCTTCAAATAACAGATATGAAGATGAAAACCTTTCTATAAGCTAAATTATAGTACTGACCGGGCCACTGAGAGCCAAACCAGGCCACGGGGCAAGTGCATTGCCCAGGCCCACTCCTTACAGTGGTCACCTTAGCCCAGGCCCGGGCATTTTGCCTCCCCTGTCAGCAGCCCTGAGTAATGTCAGTATAAAACGATACTCTATAATCTAATTAGTCAACCATATTGTATTAATGCTAATGATTAAAATTTTTAAAACTAACATTTATCATCAATAAATGATGACACAAAGCTCTTTGTATCATAAAAATAAAGAGTAGAAAATAAAGTAATCAAGACTTTTAGGGCTTGAAAATGTGGCAATAGCCATGAAACGTCGCCCATTTAGAAAATCATGTTAGCATTATATGTTTTTTAAATAAATAATGATGAGGAGATTATATTGCTTTGTAACACAGCTTATATACTAAACTCTCCTTTGGTTGTATAAATTATATAATATAGTAATCAAGACATTTACTGAAACCCATAGGGAAATATTTACACATTTACAATAAAATCTCCCCATAGCAGAAACGTGTAAACTTGATAGAAATAATCTATATGGGTCAGGGAAGGACCCAGAACAAAACTTTGCTGTACACATCTCCATGCAACAGTCTTCTCTGGAGCCACTACACTACTTCACCAGTCAGCCTGGTCAAGCAGAGCCATCCTCCAGTTCCAAACATCAAACAGGTTTCTCAAGTCTTCCTTTAAACCATTAACCCATCGCAGCTTGAGGTAGCTTTGAATATTGTAATGTGCCTTATCAATAGTTGTTAGAAGGCATTATGTGCATTATGTTAAGGAGCCAAAATGATTTAAGTAACCATATATTTTTCTAGGTTTTAAAACAATTTTAATTTGATTAATTGGGAACATTTCAAAAGAGTATTAAGATACATAAAAGAAACAATAGATTATGGTATTTTTTTAACAAAAATAGATTCTAATGAAAATTCAGTTCCATATGTTGGTGAAGACAGTGAGAGTCGTTGTTCTGATCACAAGAAGAGTGTTTCTGTTTATTATTTGAATGTATTTGGAAACTAATAGGGCATATAAAAGAAAAAAAAATTAACACTTCATCTAATGCATGATTCCCAAGAATTATAACACGTTTATCTAATTTATGGTTTACCAACAAGGTATTCCCTCTTTACAACACTAATCTGAGCTTATTTATCTAAAATGGACTGCCTCGTCTTGTCAATCTTATTCAGCCACTGAAGCGTCTCATGAAATCAATGAAACTGAAGGAGAAGGTACCCTAGATAAACACACTGCACAGCATTGGTTTCGAAAAAATTTCTGGAAAATATACAACCAAAAATCAATTTGATGCCTTTTTTGGAACTATGAAGGAGTAATCCATCATGAATTTATTCCTGGTGGATGCACAATAACCTCTGTGCTCAGTTGCGAATAGTTAGATAGAATATATTAGAAACTGTCACAATATTATACAGCTTTGATCAACTGCATAGTAGTTCTGTTCCAGCAAGATAATCCTGTCCACATATTTCCCATCAGACCAAGCAAAAGTTTAAAAATCTTGATGGTATCGAACTTCTTTAACACCCACGATATAGTCCAGATTTTACACCACCAGATCAATACTTGTTTTGATCCTTGGCCAATTTTCTTCAAGGGAAAAAAATATGATAATTTAGCAGATATTGCAATCCAAGAGTCCTGCGATAGCCATCCCAGCAGGGGTATCAGTCTGGGATCGAGCAATTGGCAGGCAGATAGCTAATGACATTGGATAACATTATTTTTTGAGTATTAATTGTATTTTATAAAAAAGAATTTATAATACAAATATTTGGCTGTCATTTTTTTTATGCACGCTATTATATTATATGGAAATCTAAGAAACAAAGCAATGTGTCAGTGAGAAGTACTGAAGCTGAATATGTGGCTGTAAGTGAATGCATTGATGAATGTACATGCACTTTCAAATTTTTAGAGGTGATTATGATAATTTGAAGGCTTATAATGGTTTTTGAGAATAAGTACAAAATTAAAATGGTTTAAACTCAAGAGATTCTTATAGTCTCGCCATACAGATACTAACAAGGTGAGGACACACTCACACAATTTTTTTTGAGGTTTCTGGTAAAAAAAATATTAGACACATATTTTGCCATTCCGACCAATGGGCCCTAGAAGCCGAGAAAAAAAATAAAATAGTATTAAATTAATTTATTTTATATCTTGAGTTTAAAACATGATTCTTACACCAAGATTTTTATTTTTGATTGCTGATTTAAGAAAAAATACAGCCGCTCCATAGATTTTGGGTTAGGTTAGTTAAATTTTAAAAAAATGATTAGATTTTCAAGCAAACTACCTCTATAGATTTTCTTTTTACACAAAAATTGACGTCAGATTCTAATTCGGCACCCTCAAAAACACTGAAAAACGTTTATTCAATAAAAACAAAAAATATCATTTTCCACCCTCTTCGAGGGGAAGAAATTTTTAAAACGATTATTGGTTACTTTCCTTTAAATAGCTAGTACTTTGTCACGGTGAAGGTTTGTCACGCAATTCGTTCATTGGTATCGCTGGAAAAGGAGATCTTCAGCTTTCTTTTGATGTTTATTAATGCAAATTTCGATCAACAAAAACCTATTAAAAAAAATTGGCAAATCCGAAAAACATATTTATTTTTAACTTGAGTTTGAAACCAGATAGGAAAATGAACCAAAGACATTTCAAGAGTATTACTACCCTATATAAATTTTATAAAAAAATGAAGTTGATACCTTAAACCGTATGAGCGTAATTTATGTTTTTGTCAATTTAAACAAAAATTACCAACAATTTGGTCAGGCACATTTTGAAGCTTACGAATTTTTATTTTTATTTTTCGATGAAATTTTGTATTTAAGGGTTCTTTTTAATGCTGAATTCGAATCCGATGTCGGTTCTTGTGAAAAAAGTATATTTAATGTAGTTAAATGAAAAAATGATATTTTTTGTTTTTATTAAATAAACGTTTTTCAATTTTTTTGAAATTAGAATCTGACGTCAATTTTTGTGTAAAAAAATTCTATAAAAATAGTTTGCTTGAAAATCTATTTATTTTTTTAGAATTTAATTAACCTAATCCAAAATCTATGGAGCAGCTGTATTTTTCCTTAAATTCGCTATCAAAAATAAAAATCTTGGTGCAAAAATCATGTTGATATCATTTTTTAAACTCGAGATATAAAATATTTTAATTTAATGCTATTTTATTTTTTTCTCGGCTTCTAGAGCCCATTGGTCAGAACGGCAAAACACATGTCTAATATTTTTTGACCAGGAACCTCCAAAAAAATTGCCAACAAGATCCGTGAGAGACTGAGTGTGTCCTCCCCTTGTAAGTTTAATTTTATGAGAGATAATGTAGAGACTGGTGATTGACACTTAACGTATTTCATTAATAAGGAACAAGTTGCTGACAAGTTTACAAAATCACTGGATGGAAAAAAAAAATTGTAAAAATTAGAAATAAATTAGGTATTATAAACTGTTTTTATTGGCAGAAGCTCAATTATTAAGAATTATTACTATAAGTAGTTATTTTGTATAAACTGTCTTCTTAACCAATGATATAATGAAAAAATATTACATTAGAACTTCTATTGTTTTTCTTTAGCCTTTAAAGACATTTAAACATAAGATTTTTTTTTTTTTAATTCCTGCTTGTAAACATGAAATTTTAAACCAAAATACCTACACCATCAATAAAAGAAAAGAGACTAGTAAACAACAGGTATAAGAAGAACACACTAATATTGAGTAATGATTAATTTTTTGGTTTAGTTTTCACTAAATTTGTCAGCTTCAGTGAATTAGTCAAAGAAAAAGCTAATTAAATTATTTTTACAAACAGTATAATTACCCAAATTGAAGATAAAATAAATTTACATTCCTAACAATAACTTACACTAATGTCACATATAAAATTTGTATAATCCTCAATGGAATTAAGACATAATGTTTGTAACTGGTACGCCATCAAAGTAGAAATGCACTCATAAAAATGGTGATTTGTTTTTTTCAGGTTTGGTGAAGGTATGTTACCACTTGAGTATTCCTAAAAAAAAAAAAAAAAAAAAAAAAAAAATATATATATATATATATATATATATATAGTAGTCATTAAAGAGTTTGTTTTTTCATTAAATAAAAAAACTTATAGGAACCAATGGCTGGTGGTTCCTCAGTCAGCAGCTAGGCTTAGTTCTAGATCTTATTAACTCTAACCTAACCATTGGTCATGAAATGGACTGGTCTTAGTATGGTGTTTGCTCAAGAATAAAACCAATATATAATTAGTTTATTCTGAGACAAAATCATAACCTGCAATGATTATTTTATTCATGGAACAGTTAAGGACTGAAAGAGGTTAAATTAGGTTAGGACCATGACTCAGCAAACTGCCCTAAATTTATCATTCTCGATGTATCAATTTGTCTTCTACAGGTTAAATGCGGTATGAATTTAATTAAAAAGCAATTCTTGCATACTGTACAAATTAAGTTTAAGATATCCCGCTCCAGCAGATATAAAAACACCAGATATCCATAGAAGCCATATCTTTTCATTCTAAATAAATTTCAATGGAAGAGTGCATCACTTTTATGTTAACCCTTTTACATCCACTGTTTACATGAATTTAACAATTTTATACGTTTGAATATTTTTAAATTTTATTAAATCAGCTAAATATTTAAGGTTTGTAATTATTATTATTATTATTATATATATATATATATATTTTTTAATTTTGTTTTTTTTTTAATCTATTAAAAAATAATAGCATGATTGGTAATTTTTTAACGCTGGTGAGGGGTAAGATTTCAATGTTAATTTCAGCCAAATAAGGGTAGCTACAATTAAATTTTGTGAATGATGTAATGTTAAATTTAAAGCATACCACAAATAAAAAATTTAAATTGTGATTTTTGTATGAAAATAGTGTAAAAATTATAAGTTTTTATTTCTTTGAAGGATTTTATGATTCGAAAAATACCAATACAGGTTATCATGTAAGAGTATTATTGTAGCATTTATAAATATATCACCTTACCTATTTCTGTAACAAAAAAAATTATATATTCCTACACACCTATGTTGCATGAGCGCAACACTTTCTGCCACCATTATGGCTGAACAAAAAAAAAAAAATTAATTTGTCTTTAAATTAAACTACCCTAAAATTATTGCTATGGAGAAAAATCAAAACTTTCAACTAATTCTAGCCTTGGCCCTTAACGGGTTGTTTACTTTGAAAAGTAAACCAATGTTAATCTGTTTTCCTTCAAGTAGTCAACATTTTGATAATTTATCTACATTGATACTTCGTCTATATTGATAATTATTGTGTCCAATTTTCTGAATTATCCAAATTAATTCTGAATTACCTTGATTAAAAAAAAAAGAAAAAAGAAACCTATGAAAGTAGGAAGAATTAACATGAATCAACAGAAATAGGAGAACCATTTTGAAGAAGAGGCCACTCAAGACAGAAATATGAAAGCAAGGTAAGGAAAACCTACAGCATGAAGAACTTCTCAAATATAAAAAATGAAACAATAGAATGTTTCTTGGAAATATGTAGGAGAATGATGAATATAATGAAATATGATAAATGGAAAATCTGTTTAATATACAAATCAACACCAACCTGAATATTGCTATTGCAATATGGTATATAGCATAGATAGTATAGTATATAGATCACAGTATACCACAAAAACCTGATTACCTCTATAAAAAAAAATCTTTTAGACTGAATTCAAAGTGTGATGAGGAATCCTTAAATAATTCTTCTTCAGCTGGCATGAAAGACGCATAAAGTTGTCCCTGGGTTGCTCAACAAGTCTGTTCTATTCATTCCTTTCCTCTGCAAGCTTGATACCAATTCAAAGTATAGGTGTGGGCAAATGACTACAATAACAAGCTAATAACTTGAAAAGAAACTACTTATCAGTAGCACTTGAAGGACATCTTCTTTTGAAACCCCACAGAGAATTATTGGAAACCAAGTTAGGAGACAAGTGGATTCCAGTGGTATGAATATGAAGCTTTTTATCATGGATAATGAGGTGGTTTAATAGAGCCATAGAGCTCAACTCAGTATATCCAAATGAGTTTAATGACTGTCATTTAAATGATTTAATTGATCAGATGATTTGAATGTTTCCAATTAAATGTTGGAGTAGTTGAAAATTATGAGCAGTTTCTCATTGTTTAAGTTCTGTATTTTGATTACAAGTAAGACATTTGTCCAGATGGAGTCCTAGGTAGCTGATCTGTTAAACAGGGACCAGAGTAATATAATTAAAGGATACCGTTCGACAGGAAATTTTAAGTTTATGGCAAAGGGTAAAGATTATTTGATGGTATTTGTTTGGATTTATTTTATTTATTTTCTAATTTTTACACTTTTCATGAAGATTTGTGATACGAGATTGGAGTGAAGAAGAGCTTACCTTAAATCACTATAATTATTAAATTAAAGGCCTAAATGCATACCATCACTTACTTTTAAAAATAGTTCTTGAAGTCTGGGAAGCCACTGCTTCTCTAGAAGATTTTTTAACTTATCAACATGCTCTCCAACAGTAAACATAAACTCCTCAAAAGTAAATGCGTTTTTTTGTTTTCTAAATTCACCCACATCAACCAATCTGAGGTGGCTGAAAAAAAGATTAATATTAGGAGAAATGCATATTTAAAACACTATTTTAAAAATAATAAGCTCATCAGTTATCAATATATTTGTCTGTTCTTAATCTAAATGAAGAAAGAAACTTCTGAAAAATATATAACAAGAACAAGTATATCAGGATTTTGGGGTTCATATGTCTTAATAATACGATAATAAAATCTTAAAATTAAGTATTGTAACTAATTGTGATAAACGAAAACATTTCAGGGGTTGCAGGGAAAAAAAATCATAATCCATTTTTGCCACCTTGCAAATAGATAGTTTATAACTGACATTCCGCCTGTATGATAATATTCGAGCAAAACATAGAATAGAAACAGTACAGTATTGATAGTTAGTCCCATAAATCTGGGTCTCGTAAAAGATTCTATTAAATTTTATAACTTAATATATTTGATTCACACCATAATTAAAGTAACAAAAATCAGCATATGTCCTGAAACACAAATAGAAAATGATAAACGATAACAAGTGATGCATGACAGTGACCCAGTACCTTATATTGTACTTGATAACAGTACCCAATACTTGTAATTATAGGTCGTTCATGAAAGGTCCTGTATTCAGTAGTGGTTATTTATTATTAAGGTTATTTTCATTCTTTCTCATTTTTTTTTTGAGAATATGATTTTTTTTTAAATGTCATGTTGAAAGGTTCCCTAACAAAAAAAAAAAGTGACTTATACCACAATCAATGATTTTCTGTTGCAGTCATTCCATATTTCTAAGGACTTCTCAATCTCCTAAATTACTAACCAATTTCAATAAAAGTTGAGAAATATAAAACAGTTAATTCATATTTAAACAGTATAGTTCCAAGAGAGAAAAATCTTTCATAGTAGAGTTAATAAATATGGTACAAGTACAATTTTTTTTTTTTTTTTTTTTTTTTCTTCATAATTCTTAATCTTATTTTCCTAAAAAATCATTTTTGCATTCAGATTTTTCAGTATCTTATTCTGAAATAATTTTATTTACATTTTAAAAAATAAACGATAAATTATATAAACTGAAACAAAAAATAATTTTTTCATACTTAGTATTTAAATAAATAAAATTCATAAAAATATTTTTAATAAAACTGGAATATCTGTATCATACATTCACTTTTGATTCAATATTTTACATCTTACTACAGGCTTATTCTTACTGTGGGAAGAAAAGAAAAGTAGATAATTATATTTAAAATAAATTAATCATAATACCTATATTCATGATTCCAAACATCAAGCACTTTTGTCAAAAAGGGGTTTATAACATGAAGACCTCTTTGAATTTTTTTTAAACCAAACATGAAACTATTTTTCATAACTGTATCACCTATATCTCCCAAAACTTGTTTAGTATGTTTAATCTTTGATTCAAAAAACAAGACATCCGAAGGATCTCTGAGCACAAAATCAATCACAGATTTTTTTACAGTGTAATCATACAACTCCTAAAAATCAGGTATTAGTCAATCATTTTCAAGCATTGAAGTGATATATAACAAACATCAATTGGGAATATAAATTTTAAACATAGATTAAAAGTTTTTAGCATATTAGCATAATTATTATATTATTATAAGCATTTTTGTATGTGTGGTATGAGAGCATATAGACAAATATTGATAGAAAGCTCCAGAACAAATCAAATAATTAAGATGAGTCAGTATTAAGGTCAAAATAATAACATTTTTTTCCAATTAAAATAAAATAAAATATAACCTATTAAATATTATCATTTAAAGGAAGAGGAGGCGCAGATGGATTGATGACCTAGAGGAGGATTTGCGGAGGCTGGGGATCGGGGGAATCGGAGGAACCTAGCGATCAGCTAGGTTCAGCAGAGGCTGAAGTCTTACAAGGACCGTAGCGCCCAAAAACAAAAACATAGGCTTCAGTTAAATTTAGTTATTTTAAACAAGCATTAAAAAAAGCAAAAAAAAAAACTCATAATATAATAAAACAATTCTTTATATGATCAAAATATTAATGAAAATAACAGAAAATAATTACTGTATCAGACTTCCGACTCAATCCTACAAGGATACTTCTATATCTCACTACTGCATCTGCTATCCATAGATAACTACTAACAAACTAAAAAAAATCATCAAAGTGAATTCCTTGCGTAATAGCCAAGAAAAGAACCAGATAAAACTTTAAGTTTAAAAAATATAAAACTTGTGATACCAATACACTTCTTGAAGTTGATAGCTGACAATAGAAAAAGCATTAACCAAGATCAGTGTTAGGACCTAGATCTTGGTAGCCAAGATATTGAAGAAATATTTAACCTAAGGTTACCTATCCAAATATGCCCAATATTAGACAGTATAAAAAACTCATCAGGTATGTAATCATAAAAAAAGAGAAAACCTAAAGTCATTTGAGGAGGATCCTTCATCCTAAGCAGGAAGATGGAGACAAATATACAATAATGAGATTTATATTACCTTTTCATAAAGTATTAAGATATTCCTAAGTCTAATCGTTATGTTCTTTAGACACTTCCTGGAACTTCCTTCTCTCCTTCTTAGGGCCTAAGGGATTTTTACCTGGGTCTATTACCATGCATCCATTTGGCATTAATGGCAATAGACTATCAGCCAACTGTCCCAAATCGGTGAGGGGCTGCCTCCTCAGAACCATTTGACTTGCTCCCCCATCACCTTTTGGGCGGCTACCAAGTGAAGGAGATCCTAGGGTATGTAATATGAATTACCATTATCTTTAGATGTGGGATGGGAACAGTGTACTGTGTGGGCATCAAGATTTATTATTCTCTCAACTTGGACGACAAGTGGTTGTTGCAGTTCTACAATAGGATCGCCAATTCCTAATGATTACAAATACTCCTAAAAAGAATAAAATTATCAAATTTACCTCACTGCAATTAATTAAGTTCGTTTGACTGGAACTGGAAACTTGGAGAAACAATATTATATGATTTATTACAACTGCCACTAAAGACAACCTACACACAGCACTCGGTTGATTGTGAGAGGAAGAAAAGGGAAAAAAGGAATTGACTTTACTGCTTTAAGTTCCAGACTTTGTACAATTATGCTCAAAGGATTATTCCATAGCATAAGCCTAATTTATTGTCAATTATTAATGTTTACTTAAATCTCAATTCAAAACTATTTAAATGGAACAATAGATCATAGAATATGCCAAAAACCATTCTTAAGAATCATAGATTACAATATAATGTAACAATTTAGTTAAAATGTAAAATGAATTATTCAAAAAAAAGTTTTAATTCTAAACTGTAGATGTGGTAAATTGGAAAGAAGCAGTTATGACCACTGTGGAATTTTTACTATTATCTGAAGAAACAAAATGAAATTTTCCAGTAACCTGTATTTCCTTGAAAAGAATATCCAGTTTTTCCTTATTTCTAATTTTTGCAGGCACTAATTTTAGAATGTTTTTAATCCACCTATCTGACATTGGGGAAACATGCATTGTATCTGAACCATACTTAATATAATAATGGTAACGAAGAAATTGCTTTTCATATTCAGAAGGGAATTCAGTAGCAGTTGAGTTTCTTTCATCTTCTGTTATAAGAATTAATTCAGCAAGTTTTCTTCGAAATTCTTCCCTTTCTTTTCTGAATTTTGTATATGATTTTTTCAGTGTCTGAAATTTATTAATAACAATTAGAAGCATAGAAAATAAGTAAATTAACATAAATTATAATTGATTAAAATTTGATAGAACCACAATTTAACCAGATAAATAAAACAAAGAAGAGTTTTTTTATACAATGCCATAATTATTATTACATTCATTATATTAACTACAAGATTTCAACACATAGCTAACCCTATTTCATGGTCCTGTTATATATCTAAACAATTTCCTGGCATATTTTATGAAGAATATTACCAACATTATTTAATTTGATGGAGTGAAACCTCTATGAGTTGTTTCAATAGTATTTAAAACGAGAGATCTATAAAACAATTAATTCGGAATGCAGACAGAATAAATAATATGATAGGAATAGTTATAAAAACAAAAAATAAAGTTTTGTACAATTAGGTTAATTGAATTTTGATACGTTAACTAGTGGAAAACGGTTAAATGAATATGTAATAGATTTTTTCTAAATTTAATAGACAAAGAATCAAACCCCTAGTGAGAGAAGGCTGCATAAGTTCTTCACAGAACCTTTGAGCTGAGCTCAACCGGAAACCAAATTGATCATCCTTCTAATCCCTTTCATTAATAACAAGAAAAAATAATAATAAGCTAATATTCTTTTTAACTATTTCTGGTTTATAAAAAATATTATTTTGCCGAATAAATTAATTAACTTTCTTTAATGAGGTACGATATTCGAATAACTGTTTTGGGATACTTCAGAAGATTTCTCTAATGTATAACTGCATTTCGGATTTAACAATAAGCTTTTGATCGAGTCTGGCACCCGGGATTGCTGTACAAACTACGAAAATTCCTACCCCCTACATACTTCCTTATCATCCGTTCCTATCTTAGTGATAGAACCTTCAAAGTTAATCATAGCTTTTCCTACTCCTCTCTCTTTACCCAATCTGCAGGTGTTCCTCAAGGAAGTATCCTAGGTCCAATCCTCTACACGGTGTATACAGCTGACATCCCGACGCATCCTAGCACCATCCTAACCACGTATGCTGATGACACGTGTGTGTTATCAGTAAACAATAATCCCTTCATTGCCTCCCAGACACTCCAATCCCATATCATAAAACTTCAAGAATGGTGTCAAAAATGGAGAATCAAAATAAATCCAAATAAATCTCATCAAATAACCTTCACCCTCCGTCGTAAACCCACGACTTCCTGTCCTACAATATCCTTTAACGATGTTCCGCTAATCCCCGTTGAACAGATCCGCTACCTAGGACTCCATCTGGACAAACGTCTTACTTGGAATCCACATACAAGACTAAAACGACAAGAAAATGCCCGTCGCTATCGACTACTTCAACATTTACTTGACAAACGCTCCAATCTTCCAATTAATTACAAAAGACTCATTTACATGACAATAATTAGACCAATTTGGACAGAGGGAGTTGAGCTTTGGGGCTCCACTAAACCATCCAATTCATCTCGTATCCAATCCTTACAATCCAAAATCCTTAGAAAAAACCTAAATGCTCCTTACTTCGTCACAAATAAACTTATCCACAAAGATCTTAATATACCTTACGTTTCTGACTTAGCTCAAACCAGATATCAATCTTTCACAGCAAACTCCACAACCATTCAAATCCATTAGTATCACAACTTGCCTCTCATTCCATTCCAGATAACCCTCCGAGGCGCCTGAAAAGAAGATGGCCTCGGGATCTTCTAATATAGTGCTTTATCATGAAGAACCTTAATAAGTGCTACCAATGGGTAGTTGCTTTAAAAACAAGTGACGTGTCATTTTTATATATTTCATCACATTTACTTGATGTATTTTATTTTTTGTATATACAGTTGTAAATTTCAATAAATAATTTAAAAAAAAAAAAAAAAAAAAAAAAAAGGATTTAACAATACCTTCCCCAACAATGTTTTGTTATCTTTAATGGAGTAACTAGCTTTTCTCTCTTCTTGAACAATGTCTTCCGCCCCAACCCATCTTCCAGTTTCCAACTTCTGACTGATTTACAAGCGAGGAACATTCGATTAGTTGCCCTCACCTTATGTAAATAAATATGTGATAGAAGCTACGATAGATGAGGTTTTCGAGGTCAATGGTTTAGGACATTAAAAGTTTTGGGTAAACTCCCAGCGGATGGTTCTCTGTACCTCTGAGTAAAGCCGAGTTCTCACGAGGCAAAAAAGACGAAAGCGAGGCACGCTATCGTTTTCTCGTTCGTGGTGCTTGCCTGGAGTGGAAGAGAAAAGTGAATTAGCCGAGAGTCGTGGACAGTTCACACGACCACGATTCAGATTGCCTCTTGAAACCTACCAAGGAGGAGCTTCTCGTGGAAAGTTGTGCAGTTTTGAGTTCAGTGCTTATTGATATGTTGCCAAAAAGATTGAGAGAGTCACGTGGACATATAAAAAAACGGAAGAAGAAGCGTTGTTGGGTCAGGAACTGGATACTCGCAAGAAAAATCATCGAATATTTATAAAACAGTATCCTTAAGGACAGCAATGGCTGAATATCCTTCGGATAACTTAAAAACCGTTAAATATTTTAATATTTATAAAAAAGTATCCTTAAGGACAGCAATGGCTGAATATCCTTCGGATAACTTAAAAACCGTTAAATATTTTAATATTTATAAAAAAGTATCCTTACAAGGAAAACAATGGCGGAATATCGTTCGGATCCTGGAATATTTCAACATATTATCCATTTTTGTTCTAAATAAACCACTTGTTAACTCTCTCGGCTGGCGTGATCCACGCGTATGTCTTGTTTGATTCTCTTCCGGACCAGTTCTCTAATATCTGCATGTGCGGACTTTTGATCAACTGTTTTATTTGTAATGAGATTTAGTTCCTCTCTCTTTTCTATTAACTCTCTGGTTTCTATTGTCAGTTTTTTACTTCTGAAGTATTCCGTCTTGTTTGCCTTTTTCTCTTCTCTTTTCGTTTTACAAACTTCTTTAATACTAATGGCCAGTTTTGTATATGCGCTTTGAAAGGTTAATTGGCTATCAAAATTTAATTCTTTTAGTTTCTTGGAAACCCTTAAGGAGTAGTTGGATGAAATTATTTTGCTATAAGGTAGTTTCTGTTTTAAGAAGAATTTTCTTCTTAATATGTTTACAGAGCCGAATACTAGTCTATGATCTGAATGAAATTTAAGAATTTCTTTTGGGTGTATATTTTTAATAATTTTTCCACTTTTCCCTAGTATATAGTCTATTTCATGAGTTTCCCCACCAGGGGCTTTCCAGGTCCATTTTTTATCTATGGGTAGATTTTCATAGGTGTTTAAAATTTTTAGGTGATTTTTAAGCGCAAATTCCACCAATATTTCGCCTCTGATGTTTCTCTTACCTTTTTCATATTTTCCAACTGCGTCCATATCTTCTTTTTCTTTAGCTCCCACTTTAGCATTGCAGTCCCCAAAGAAGTAGTTGTTGATGTTGATATGTTCTTTTTCCAAATGTCCATTTAGGAAATCATAAAATTTATCCAACTATTCTTCAGTGCTCATTGAGGTAGGTGCATGTACCTGTATAAAATTAGTATGACTATTTCCCGTTTTTAAGACAAGTTTTGCAATTCTGTGTGAAATAGGGTTAAAGTCCAATATGTCATGTTTCAGATTTTTGTTAACAAAAAACCCTGTATCAAAGTTGCTTTTGATAGCTGCACTATTTAACAAAATATTTCCATTTTCGGTTTCTGCGATGTTTTCATTATTTCTTCTTATTTCCGATAATCCAATAACGTGCCATTTAATATCGAGAGGAGCTTCTTCTAATTCTAATAACCTTTCATTTTCCCTTAGCGTCCTAGTGTTTAAAGTACCTATGTATATTTAAAACTTTCCGGTTGTTTCCTATTTGCTACCGTGATCCGTTGATTTTTTTTGGCCGAATATTTCGATTGTTCCTTTTCCTTATACGAAGAACATTTGCTTGTGCTCTGCTTGTTTTCGTCTATGTTTTTAATGGCATTTTTTTGGTTTGTTCCAGAGTTTTCGTCGACATTTATTTTCATTTGTCCTTTTTCCGTGTTTAAAAAATAGCGGTCTGAACTGACTGATCTAAACTGAATCAAGAAGTTGAAATTAAAGAAATTTGATGTTATTGTTTTCATTTTTATTATAATAAAATCTTAAATAATGAATCTTATAACATTTATTATAAATATTGTTTTAATCCGCCGTTATATGGTTATTTAAAAAATATATATGTTATTCAAAATAATCAGTAGTTTTTAAATTAATCTATTATTTTTATATGAAGCTATTAAATTAAATTGAATAAACCAGTTATGTTTAGATTAATGTTATCGACTATATTAATGTCATAACTAATATTTTTTTTCCACTTCTAATATTTTATGTTTTATTCCGATGTCCAACTTCCATAATTTTAATTTTAATTTTACATGATTCAATTATGTTCAGATTTGCTTATAAGTATTTCCGTAAGCACTATTTTCGACTAGCAAAATCAGCTTAATTATTTTACTTCCTCAACTTAATATGTTTTTAAGCGAATGACAGAGCATTAATCAGCAGTTATATTTTTCAGTTAGAGGCGAGCATCTATTAAGTTTTTGAACTGATATTTCATTGTGTCCCGTCGGCAGAAGGTAGAAAAACTGTTATATGACTGCAAACATCAAAATTTAAAATCAAAACCAAACAGTGTTTGGGAGTTATAAGTTAATTTAAAATATTTCAAAGTAATATAAGCATTAATATGAGAACACAGGCAATATAAATTTAAGTTGTTCATCATGATAAAGATGTTTGACAAATTAAAACCAACTTAATCAGTATACAAATATTTAAAATAAATTAATATACGTACATCCCCTTTTGCGCTCTTTTTACGTTTGCCTGCTTCTTGTCCCCTTTCAGACGTTGAAGGGAAAGGTTTATTCTGGTAGTATAGCTCAGGCTGTTCAATATGCTTCCTAGGTAGAACAAACAGGCTTAAATCAACATCCAGCTTTTTTTTTCTTTGACCCGTTTTTGAAACTGGAGGCTCGAACTTCCGCTTAGGTCTTTTACATGTCTCATGATATTCGCTCATAGTGGTTAACTGACTTCTAAAAAAGATGAGGGAATATTTACCAAAATCATATCAATCGCACTATTTGTATCAATATTTTATTATTGATAAAATATCACTTAATTACCTAATTAATTAACAAGCTTTATTAAGTTAATATAGTCATAAAACATAGTATCAAACCAAATACTCGCGAACAAGTGTTAGGGGTTGCTTAGATACCGAAATCAATGACCATCTGGATCAACATTTCTGTCGTTTTCATAATTTTTTTTTCTAACTTCATAATTTTATTTACGAATGTAATATGTTTGTATACAACCAGAAAATGTGATAATACATGAAAAACAACAGATATGATTAATTATGAGAGAATCAGCCCACAGCGGTACAATATCCAGGCGTGATAAAACATTAGGAATTAGACTAGAAGATCCCTCTTCCAGATCCTTTTCAGACTTTGTTGAGTTTAGAATTTGTAATGTTGCCATATTCTGTACCTGTTTGTTAGAGTGCCCACGTAATTCGTCATGAAAATGTCTGCGGATTTTATGAATATGGCTCTTAACTTTTGGAATACGTAAGTCTGAATGTAGCGTTTCGTTTAACAGGTAAGGAGGAGAGTCTGTTATTTATCTTGAGCAGGCCCGCAACTATTGCGGGGCAGATTTCGGGCGGCGGCAAAATTTGAAAAAAAAAAAAAAATCATCTATTATGCATAAGTATATTAATGTAATAAATAAGTTTTTTTTTAAACTTTAGATTAATTTTTTTTTTTTTACAAACTGAAACCAGTAGCTAATTTGTGAAGATTAGCCAAAATAAGGCCTGGTTCATTCTCTTTAAAATGGTGTCCCATTGGAAATTTTAGCTCATTCCGTTGAAAAGCAACGAGGTCAAGAAAATCGATAGAGAAGAAAAACAATTAAATTTTCTAAAAGTTATCCATTCGTATCGCTTGCGCGTCTTGTATTCTTTAAATTACGATCACTTTAAAACTTAATGGGATTAATGCTTGATCGAATGACATGTCAACCTTCAAAGTCAGATAACTATTTCCGAAGAATTTTTATTAAACAAGATCTGTCGAGATGCCAATTCTATTATGGCCATGTTGACTTCAACAATTTTTATTTCATTAAAAGGGGGAAATTATTAAGATTGAAATAAAATAGGACTGTTACATTGACGCATCTGCAATAAATACTTTTCAGATTATGACATATTTCATAAAAAAATGAAATTCACTTGAATGGAATATTCATTAAAAAAAAAAATGAATTCACCTTAAACACCTCTTCTTTAATTTTAAGATTTTTTTAGGAATGCATGAAATAAGTTTACACTTCCAGCCCATGGTCCTAAGCACATCAACTTTTTTTTTTGTTATTAAAAAGCAATTTTTCAATGATTTTTAACTGTACCGTCACCGATTTGGAAGCTGTATTCAGAATACCGGAACCGCAACACATCTATCTATATCGAATTTCAGTATCTCGATATGATCTCCCAAAACACTACTAATTCTGCTTGAATTATTTATTAATTACTAACGTGGTCTGTACAATTTTTAGTCTCCTCTATGATTAGTCATAATCTTCTTACAGTATCATGCTGTCATTAAGCATGATATAATTGTTTCTAATGTTCTTATATTATTGTTGTCATTCAGCATGAAGTATAATCGTTTACACTATCATAAGGTTCTCTTATGTTTTGCAACATTTGATTTTTTCAAACGTGACTTTTTAGGCTAATTTCAGTATATTATCCATAAATTACACTTATTATTCCTTAATTAAGCATGCAATGTCTCTATCGTCTAGAATATCTTAAAAGTGAATCTGGAAATGTTACATAACCTTTTAGATAAAAATAAAATTGTTCTATACTCTTTGGAATTTTCTTAAAACCTTCGTATAGGGCTAGGGGTGTAAACATTGCTTAGGTTATCAGAACTTGAAGTTGATTGAGCTGTCTAAAATTTTATTTAACGTTCATTCAGTGGCCAATCAAACCTCTGTATATAATTTTGAAATATATGCATGCTATATAATCCGAGTTTTAGTGATTGGGAAGTAATTTGTAAGTTCAGCGATAGTTTTGATTTAATTTGACAATTATGACTGTTTCTGAAATAGTTTAATTACATTTGTTAAAGGGTTACAATGACTCCACCTCCGCAGTCTCCTGAACGGCAAGAAAAATTACTGGCCGATGCTTTAGCAATCGTTAAGGAACAAGCATTTGAAATGAAATTAAATTTAGATAAAGGCAAATTAATGGATGCCCTGAAGCAAGCTTCAATTATGCTTTCAGAGTTGAGAACATCTCTTCTTTCTCCTAAGAGTTACTATGAATTGTGTATCCTTTTTATGACTGAAGCTTATTTATTTGGTTTGGTTACTATCCTCTTAATTTTCTTTACAATGTTTCTTTTATCTTTTATCCTTGATATCAATTTGTAAATTAATTATATTCATTATAAGTGAAATTAAAGTCTAATAGTCGTTTTCATGCTATGAATTATTCTAATTACTACTGTTTTTCTGGTAAACATCATTTTGTCTGCAATTGGTCTTCATTCAATAGCAATAATTATGAATTAACCTGGCATACTCCTCCTTGTTTGTATGTCTGTTTACATCTCAAGGTTTAACTTTTGATTATTAATTAAAGTATAATTTACAAGCTGTTCATTCTGTTTTATCATTCAACTAAGTTTCTATACATTTTTACATATATAGCTCACTCTCTCAAGATTATTTTATTGACTCACTCTTGGTTATTATCCGTGTTCATTTCAGTTTAAGCTTTTTTCTACTGCGTCACAATGATTTTTCTTTTAATAATGTTGCTAATGATACTTTTCAACTAGTTCATTATCTTGAATTTGATTTACTTGATTGATGGTCTCATTAAATATTCTAAATAGCAATAGTAGACTCGGACTTCTTTTTCTATTAATTTTATTTGATCTGTTTATCTAACAATCTGCTATTCACATATTTTAAGAACCAGTGATATAACAGCCATTAGTTTGTTCTGTACTTTATTTGTTAAAAATTATTCATCATCATTTAAATTAGATATTAGTTATCTTTTATGAATGTTATACGTAAGTGGTTTACCTGAGATTTTTTTTCTTAAATTAAGAAATATGTTAACGATAGAATCATTGGTTTTGACTTTCAACTTGCAATGCTATTCGTTCAAAAGTTTCCGCATGTATGTTTTCTTTATAGTACCTTCAGATATGGCTATTTCAGATCAGCTTCGGCACTTAGAACTTTATTTGTTGGATGAATTCCAAAAAGGCCGTAAAGTACCAGATCTGTATGAAATTGTTCAATATTTTGGAAATATTGTACCTCGCCTGTAAGACCTTATTTTTTACTTTTTTTATTTTAATGTGTAATAGTTTGGTTTCTTTTATTGACTTATTTAATGTGTTATGTAACTTTTCAAATTTCAGTTATCTACTTATTACAGTTGGTTTAATTTATATGAAAACTAATAAATCCTTAAGACAGTCTTTAATGAGAGATTTGGTAGAAATGTGTAGAGGTGTTCAACATCCCCTTAGAGGTCTTTTTCTGAGGAATTATTTATTGCAGTGTGTAAGGAACATTTTACCTGATAATGTTGATGGTGCAGATGGTGAAGGCACGGTATGGGTTCAGATTTTTTTTTTATTTCTTGATTATTTTATTTTGTTTCATGTATGAAGGCTTTGCCACAAAAAAAAAAAAAGAGATAGCTCCATTCCAGGGGAGGCTGTTGTTAATGAAAAATCTTGTGAAAAAATAAGACGAATTTTTATTTTGTGTTAAAACGATTCAGCTTCAGTTGTGAATTTTTACGCATCTCAAAAGATGAGGCTGTTACTCTCATTAGTGAATTAATTTTTATATGATTTTCCATTTAGTTAAATATAATCAGTGAAGCTATCTCCTTTTTGCAGTGTAAACCTTTATTTATTTATATTTTTTATAAATCTTACATATTTGTATCCTTTTAGGTTAAAGATTCTATCGACTTTGTTTTAATGAATTTTGCTGAGATGAATAAATTGTGGGTCCGAATGCAACATCAAGGCCATAGTCGTGAAAGAGAAAGAAGAGAAAGAGAAAGGGAAGAATTGAGACTTCTTGTTGGTACTAATTTAGTGAGACTCTCACAGTTAGAAAGTATAACTTTAGACAAATATTGCAAGGTTACTATACTATCATATATTTTATTAAAATTTTATTATTGCAATTGTGTGTTTTTTAAAACTCTATTATACATTATATTTATATTTAGGTTATTAGTTACCTAAGATTGAAAGATAGAATTTGAGAGGTTTTACTTATAAAACAAGTAGAATCATTAAAAAAAATATATATATTTTTTTGAAGTTGGTTCATTATTCTCCTGCTGTTTTTTTTATGATGATTTATTCACCAAAGGTACAAATCTTGCTTGTGGGGTGGCCTTGTTTGTAGCCTTTGATATTTTGATATTTTGTAATACCTCTGAGTAGAGCCGGAAGTAAATTGTTATAATAAGTTCTGTGTAAGATCACAGAAAACAAATTACTAGTTAATAACTTATTTTTATTGTGTATATGTTATTGTTAAGGTTAGTTTTGTTTTTTTAATATTTGTTTTAGTCCTTTAACGGGCGGGCCAGGGGTTTTTGAATACATTTCTTTATCTTTTTTTTTTCCTTTGAATCACTAAAGCCACGCTAACCCCCGCTCATGTATCATGAAATTCAAGGTTAAATAAAGGATATTAGACGATAATGAGCAGGATAATGCGTCTGACATTACATCATTTATTGAGCATTAGGCATTAAATATGAGTATCCTCCAGAATACTTTATCTGTTAAAGGGTTAACCTGTGAACATAACAGGAAACTATTAAATAGTTAATGAGTTTTTAAAAATATTATACAAATTGATAGGGGTTTGATAAATTCTTATCTGTAAACTCAAACTGTTTACCACATATATACTACCTTATTTTTTAATTTTTCTCTATCTAAAATATCTCAGCAAGTTTGTAAATTCGACTATCCTCAAGAGTAAATCAGGAGTTTATATTTGCATTATTATTGTGCATCATTTACACAAATGACATACCTGACAGTTCCTACCACCTTATAACAATATGTATGAAGATGTCACTACAAATGACCAGTAAACAAAATCCTTACCTTACCTCACTTACTTAGCAACATCAACAGAATTCGCGTATTTTTTTGCAAGCTGTGATGGTTAAACTACAAAAATAATAATGCAAAACATTATTAAATTTATATCTAGATATGACCTGTCCTGTCTTTAGAATAACACTCGTAAATTACAAAGGATTGATGTATGATAACAGAATGACCTGGGATTTACAGTTAAATGAAAATTATTATCCTTAAACCAAAGTCTTAAACTGGTTTATCATTATTATTTGATGTTCCCAATTGCACCAGACATTTAATGAACTCAATTTAATTTAAAATTCTAAATCTCTTGAAACAAATGCCTTCCGATTGTGGGATATCAGAGTAACATATTACATTGTCAAAATTGAACAGTTACAAAACAAATATTAAAATAATAAGGTAAAAAAATCAACAAAGAACAAAAATATATGATGATAGGCTTGGGATAATTGACCCTTTACACTCCGAAGCCGCGAACCCAATGCCTGACACAGAACTCATATGCCGGGTATGAGCCAGCAATTCTTTTTGTTGCTTTCACTTAGGTGGCTGGGACTATTTTCCTCCCCCTAGCACTCAGATCGTTTTTTACACTTTTCTGTAGCATGATACTCAATATTTTTTTAAAAGGCATTAATAATTTGTACGTATAAAATGTTTAAACTTTTTTTTATTTCTAATAAAATCGTATTAAATTCATAAATCGTATTATGAGTAGCGTGGAATTGCATTTTTATTTTGCCGGATCATAACCGGCTAATGAGTGCAAAGGGTTAAATAAAATAATGAAAGAAACAAACAATATTGATCTATAATCTGCAACAGTAACCTACAGGCTGTGGGCCACAGTATACATGGAAAAACATCATGCTATACCCCCATTTGTTTCAAAACTTATCTTAATTTGTGAAATTTTTAATTATTCAAAACAAAATCATTGATAAAGAAAAAAATTTCCAAAAAAAATTATTTTAAAAATTTGTATTACAGAAAATACTTTCTAAGTACTAATACTTCTATCAATATAATAAATAAAATCAAATGAAATTCCTACTAGAGAAAAACAGTGCACGGTTTTGTATTAAATTTCACCTGAAATATTATGAAAATTAACCTAGAAAACCTGGAATTATGCTAAAAAAAAATTTTCCTTATGTGGTGGCCACCTTGATTTAGATAAAGGCCAGAATCATTTCCCTAATTGTTTTAACTTAATAGCTTGAATAAATAATATTTTAAAGAAAGTTTTCTTTAAACCTACTTTATTTTATTTTTACAATAATTCTGTTGGACTAATGTTTTTGTTATTTGCTAATAATTTTGTTTGCTACTCTCCATGTTGTGGGATGTCAGCAATTTTCTGCAGTATTCGCATATACATATATTTTCTTTAACAAAAGCGAAAATTTATTTTTTCTTTATAAGATAGCTGTTTTCCTCATGATATCAGGTATGGAAAACAAAATATGATTTAAAGTTCAATTTGTATCTGTATTCTGTGTATTTATTAGATGAGAGCCGGTAAATACACATAATACAGATATTCTGTGTATTTACCGGCTCTCATCTGCCCCCTCCCCCTCCTTTATTATACTGTTCCTTGTACAACCTACTTCCCAATTTTTTAGAAATTTTCATCTGTCAAAATGATTTGGAAACTCAACAAACCTTTCTAGATAACTACTCCATAATCCCCTCCCCATATTATAGTACTTTACTTTTCCTTTTCTCTAAAAGGAAAGCTTCTTTATAAAAACTTTATCTCCTCTCTGATCAAAATTCTTTACCTGATCATCAATTTAACATTAGCTCTTTTCACTTTATAACCCTTCTGCTTCACATTATTAATTTTCTTTCATTTGCTCTAGAAAAAAACCTGTTATCATAGACAAAATTATAGAATACGCCAAACCAATTCTGGACATGTTTACACATCTTTCCTAAATTGAAGAGATTAAGAGTTTCCATAGTTATAAAACACTATATAATGTGTGTGGGTATGTATATTTATATAATTAGTGTTTAACTTGGTAACAAATGAATTTTTGTGTTTCAGCTAGTTCTTCCTGGAATTTTAGAGCAAGTAGTTAGTTGTAGAGATGCTATTGCCCAAGAATATTTAATGGAATGCATAATTCAGGTAAGAATTTCATCAATTCTAGATTGAATTGTTTTTTTTTTTTTATAACTTCTTTTAAATTTTTACTAAATAAAGAAATATCTAAAAAAAAAACATTAGTTTTCGAAGTTAAATAAAATAATTAAACCAGATTTTTCCCTACAAAATTTAAATCTTGCATGATCACCAGTGCTACTATGGATAGAGAATAAATCAAACTAAAAAAGTTTTTATTTTTCTTGATTTCCAAGGCTAATTAGCTAGTGAAAGTATTAATTATACATACTAGGAAACACACTGTTTAAATTTAGCTAGTAGGCTGTTATCTTTCCCTTTCTATTAAGATTTCATGTCATGTATATTAATATTCTTAGAAGTAGGTGTGTTAACTTTTTCCTTTAGGAGCTATTTGCATATGATGTTACAATATTTTTGATCTTCTCATGTCATGATGAACAGAGTCTCTCTCCACTCTCTGCCCTATCATGCCATTTAAGTTTCCAATAAAGAAAAGTCATGGATTAAAAAATGAACAATGTGTATTTCATTTTGAGCAACATTTTTATTATTTTCATGTATGATTATTAACCATATATTTATTAATGATACATTTATTCTGTTGCTTGAAATCAAGTTCCAAAGTTAAGTGTCGTGATTTCTTTTCAATTTAGTTTTAGTATATATCTTTTAAATAATTTATATAATATTCTTCATCCATCAAACATCATTAATAAAAGGATCTTTTAAAAAATTACTTCAGTTTCAAACAATGTCTTTGAGGTGAGAATGTCGCTGAACCTTTCATGGTGAACACATGAAATATGTTTTTTAGCCAATAGATACATTTATTTACTGCTATCAATCTAATTTTTCTTATATTATCCTCAGTTTCATCACAATGTGACCTCATTATGAAATAGAAAATTTGTAGAATATATAGGTTTGATTGTTTTTAATATATTTCTATTTTTATGCAATTGTTCAGTGTGCTCCATTAAACATCTTGCTACAGATAGGACTGGTATTTCCTTGATTTATTGTCATCGGCATTAAGCTAAAGCCTCAAAGATGAAGTATTTTAATTATCGATATAATATTTATATAACACTAAGTTGCTGGTGCCTTTGTGATAACCTCAATGCAAGTACAGTATCTCTGAGTTCCTCAACCAAAAAATTGCTCTGGTAGTATATACTTATCATATTTCTTGGAAAAGATTATAAAATAATTCAAATATATTATTCATATCAAGCATTTGTCAAAAGTAATATTAAATTTTTTAAAAAACAAAAAAAAAAAACACTTTCTATTATTAAGATAACTTAAAAAATGAGACCAGAATTAAAGAATTTTATTTAAATAAAATAATTATCAATCAAATAATCTGAGTTGTATGATATAACAGTTTTCTAAAGTTTTGTGAAACATTCAAATCACAGATCTGCCTGCCTCCTTTTGTGAGTTACAATAATTGTGATGTAGAAATAGCAAATGCATTGGCAGATAGCATAAATATTACCTGGAAGACCTCCACAACCCATAACCATTGAAACCTCAATTTAAATAAAGAGTAATTATTTATGATCTTAATTTGCCTGCTGTAACGACTTTTGTATTTTTTCAGGTATTTCCCGATGAGTTTCATTTGGCAACCTTAAGTCCCTTTTTGAAATCATGTGCTCAGTTACAGCCTGGTGTAAATGTGAAAAATGTTGTTATTGCTTTAATAGACCGTTTGGCAAGCTATGCTTCCTCCCCAGAAGTGGCCTCATCTCCATCACAGCTGGAAGCACTTTTCACAATATTTTCTGAGCAAATATCTCTTATTATACAGGTAAACATCTAATTAAAATGTTAAAGTGCTGATTTTGTTATAGATTTAAAAAAATTAGTCTTCCTATCCCTTGACCACAACAAAGGTGTCAAGGCCTTGGAGTGGGTTGGCTACCTCTGTCCTGGAGTCTTCATTACTATTCAAAAATAGTTTTATTAGTTTCATTCAGTCACTTATATTAATTATTTGTTGTTTTAATAGTTTTTTTTGTCCTTTAGTCATTTCACATATGGTTACAAACCACAAACAAATCTTAAAGATAAATTTTTCTAGTTAGTGTTTCCATCTATCATATAATGCCCAAATCAGTTTTTCTATTTTTCCTTTGCCTAAAAAAAGGCAAGTGTAGTTTTATTACAGTATAATGCATTGGGATAGAGAAAGTATAATATTTTTTTTAGTTTATCAAAAATGAAAATTTTTTACTTGTCTCTTATATGCTAGCAGAACTGTGATATTAAATTACTTTGTTTTAATTTTTTTGTTTTTTCTAATATCAATTCGATCCAAAGTCATACTTTTTATATTATAAGTATCATTCTGTTACCATAAATTAAATAAAAATAAATTTGAAAACATTGTTTTTAGACTAGAGCTGATCTTCCTACAGAAGATATGTTGTCTCTCCAAGTTTCATTAGCCAATTTGGCTTTAAAGTGTTATCCAGAAAGGGTGGATTATGTAAATACAGTCCTAGAAAACACTCTCAATGTTTTTGAACGGTTGCAAATCAGTCAGTAAGTATTTAATTTATTTTAATGTTTTATATTTCTTTGTTATTGTTCTTAATTATTTTTTGGTATTATCAACAACCAATAATACCAAATCAAAAGTATTTCAACTCCATTACAGTTTTATTGAATGTATGAAGTTGAGCAAATGAATATAAAATACTTTAGCTTAACCATTAATGTAGCTTTCAGATCTTCAATTTTCGCTGTAGTAATTAATTGATTCACTTTATTTTCTAGGGTTGAATATAATAGCAGTGTTTCGAGGGAACTGACAAGATTATTGAATATTCCTTTGCAGACTTATAATAATATTTTGACTATTTTAAAACTTAGTCACTTCACTCCGCTACTAGGAATCTTTGATCTTGAGGGACGTAAAAATATGGCAGCATTGATTGTTAATAATGCATTGACCAATGGAACATGTATCTCTACTTCTAATGAGGTATGTAAATATACTTAAACATTTCATTTTAGTTTAATAACAAGAATATTTTTAATGATAAATAGGTTACTTCCCACTCTTTATATTGCATTTTTTTTCCACTGAAATATATTTTTAAAGTTAATTTTTTAGGCTGCATCTGGTCTGTCCCACGTAGCACTTAACCTTTATTCAGACCAAGTTAAAATAAAATTTAGTATTAAAATGACCTAAATTAATATTTTTCCAGAAATAATCAACAGTAAAAATAGCACTGATAAATAAGCTTATAAAAATATTCTACAACAGATGTAATATATTCATTATTATTTTTGTGCATTTGGAGTTATTAATCCATCCATTTCTTTGATGAATTCCTTAAACTCTTTGTGATATGGCATTTCCAAGTCAGTGTTGGTTGTTGTTTCTTATTATGTTAACATTTTTATTAAAGTCTATGATGATCTCAATTTATCTGTCACAAAGCAGATCGCTTGTCGGATTTATTTTTGGGACATGTATGTCAGTCTGTCTTTTATTTTAATTATTTGATATGCTTCATTACAGTTCTGTAATACAGTAGACGCAGCTTAATGTGATCGCTGCGGGACTCGCACAAGGTGATCACACTAACTGATTGATAGCATTAAGCAAAAGACATTAACAGGGAATCAAAAGAAAAAAAATGTGATAGACAATTTTTATTACATTCGTAGAATATACACTTCTTTCTTATTATTTTTTTTCTCTATTATGATTCTCATTTTGCAGAAATGAGCTCTCAATATTCTTCTGCTGTTTTAATAGTTTATTCAGCAATGGCTGAGAAATATTCAAAATTATAGCGGCTTTAGCTGACTTATTCTTGTAGACAGGCAATTGTACAATTTAAGGATCTCCATCTTTTCAGATAAACTCAGGTCCTGTTGTTTTGATGGTCCCGTGCTCATTTAAAAAAAAAAAAAAAAAAAAAAAATGAAAAATCACTCGAAAAACAAAAAAGATGGTCCAAACACTTCAGAGGATGAAATCATCCTGCGCTGAGCTTGTAAAGTTATTTTCATAGAAGTAGAGAGAAGGTGATGATTATATTGTACATTCTTAGAAAAAGGAATGTTCTTGGAAAAAATTATACCAGCTCCAGTCCTGCTTCCAACAAAAAAACAAACAAGCCGAAATTCCGAGAATGATCAGAATAAATGGAATTTTGATAACAATGAGTGGGAAAATGGTACTGTATGGCCCTGTTTCAAGCCATTATGATCACACAAAGTGGTTGATAACATTAACTAACATCACATTATGCGGCGTTGACTGTATTTTCATTGTGGTGCCATCGGCTCATTCTATTATAGTTTGGTTAAATTAAAATTGTTGAAAATTTTCACATCATGTATAATTAGTCCTGTGGAGATTTGAAGAAGAGGTCTTTTCACAGGGTTTATTAAGTTTATTATTGTAAATTAACTGTTTAAGCCAGAAAAAATATTGTTTTATGTATAACAGATTTTAGTTTCATGTGAATGATGTGTCCAATTAATGATTTAGCTGCTTAAATTTATGTCGAAAATATTGGTTTGTAGCTCAAGAGGTTTCTTTTGTAATTTTGTTAGTGAAAAATAAAAAATCATGCTTCTTTGTTATCATGAACTGTAAAGTGCCCTTGTCCAATCATCAGTTGTGGTTTGCACTATAATGAACTTTTTATAGACTTTTTTTATGCTTTTTGTAGACTTAATGGTAATAGATGAACTATTTAGAGAGATGTTTTATTCAGTCATACTAATTATGTTTCTCCAGCTAGTAAAAAGTACCCTGAATATAGCTCTCAAGTGTATAGTTCAATTCATATAGTAGTACTAATAGTGATTTTTTTAAATTTAATTGGTTGATTTATAAACTACAGGTGGATCTTATACTGACTATGATATCATCATTAATTATTGAAGAAGAGTCATCATCCTTAGTTGAAGAAGACCCTGAAGACTTTGCTGACGAGCAGGGATTGTTAGCAAGGTATATTATATGTTTTTCTTCGAATACCAATCTTCAATTATGTTTCCCTTTTTTAACCGATATTAGTGTAAAATTCAATAAAAATTCCTTATTTTTAAGGAATAGCAGTATAAACATTGAAATCATACCAATAAATTGTAAATTTTCTTTTCAGCCAATAAACTGTTTAGATTTTTAACTATTTTGTATTTTCTAATTCAAAATAATCTTTGATAATAATGCTTAACTATATTTTCTTATACATTTTCTTTTTCGAACAAGTTTTTTATTTTGATCTATCTTTAATATATAATGTTTTATGTATTATTTTGGTCTGGAATGTTTACATGTGCTGTTAATTGGTGTAAAAAATGATAAATGAATTCTAACAATAAGATAAATGTTTAAGGTTCATTCACCAATTACGATCTGACGTACCAGATGATCATTACCAAATTCTTCTGAAAGCTAAATCTCATTTAATGAAAGGAGGGCAAAAGCGAATTAGGTACAGTTTACCTCCTCTCATTTTCAGTGCCTATCGCCTGGCTTATCGGTATGCTGACTTGAAAGAACAGGTATTTATTAATTTACTAGTTCAAATCACAAAATATATTTCTTCTCTTTTTGTAATTTTTCATATTTAGTTTTTTTGTTATATATATTTTAAGTATCCAATTCATTTGCCAGCTTTAGTTATTGCGTTTTAGAAATTTTTTTAAAGTGGTTCATAAAAAGTTATCTTAATCTTGTTTTTATTAACTTAATTAAATAAATATATAATCCTTTTATTATTTTAAAAGGATAATGACTGGGGAAAGAAGTGCTTGAAACTAATGGAGTACTCACATGGTCTAGCTGGAAGTTTAGCCAAAGCAGAATATCCAGACTTAAGCTTGAGATTATATTTACAAGGTACTTTAACAGCTGTTCAGATAGGATTTTCATCCTATGAAGAAATCGCTTATGAGTTTCTTTCACAGGTATTCTTATTTACATTCATCAATCTTTTCTTTATTGTTTAGAAAATATTTATATGTTTCAATAATAATATGTTGCATCATTACTTCACAACTACTGATATTGCTTAATTGTCAGTATTATCTCTATTAAATTAGTCTTTTTTTAGTTAGGTATGTCAAGTACTCAAAAACTATGAGTGCTTTGTATTTTTTTTAAATATAAATAAGTAGACAACATTTTGTTAAAATGTTTAATGGTGCAAAAAATTTACTTTGCATTACCACAAACAATTTTCGAAACCCATAAATGAATTTCAATATTTAAGAAATATATCTCATTGACCAAATAACTTAATTTATTTATTCATTTTAATTTTTTACTTAAGGGGTTCAGTTTGTATGAAGAGGAAATGCGTGATTCTAAATCTCAGCTTTCTGCTCTTACTCTTTTGGCTGGAGTTTTTGATAGAGCTTCAGTGCACTTTTCAGAGGAAAATTCACGTCCTGTAAGAAACCAGTCTTCACTCGCTGCTGGAAAATTGTTAAAAAAACCTGATCAGTGCCGTGGAATTACATTGTGCGCTCATCTCTATGCAACAATAAACCCTTCTACTAAACAGGTGTGGTAATATATTCCATATCGGTATTTCCACTTAGCTTACATGTATGCTTTAACTGAGATTCATATTAAAAATTTTTTTAATTCTAATGAAAGGTTGAAGATGCCCAGAAAGTGGTGGAATGCTTGAAAAAAGGTGTAAGGTTAGCTACTCAATGTATGGATCCTGCTGTTCAGACACAACTTTTTGTAGAACTTCTGGATCACTATGTATATTTTTATGAAAAAGGGATTGAAACGGTAAGCTTATTTAAATAATTGATTTTTTAAATCATTTTTTCATGAATACACAATAGATCTTGATAATTTGATAAATATAGAACCACTAGTTTGTCTGATTATTAAGCATACCCTTGATCTGGTTTTTGTTAAATGGCTGCTTCTTGAAATTGATAGTAGAGTTTTCTATCCTCCCTTTAAATAGTATTTTTAATGTGTACCATCTTTCTAAGAATCCATACAGTGATATCAAAAATACCCTCACAATTCCCACAGTGGTAAGAAAGAAGTCTAGGTAAAATGGAAATTTGTTGTCCTTTATCACCAAAGTAACATTAAAATAAACTTCACAATAAGCAGAATTGTATTTTAATATTACATACAGCTCTTTTGTTTAATGACCCCAATCATGTCCAAATCCTACTCTGCTCATTAGTAGGTTTACCTACTATCAGAGGTTCTGATGAGCAGGATTACCTACTTCATGGTGAAGAGGAAGTTGTTGGTAGGTGGCATAGTTACCTGTAGGAGGTATTAGGATTAGAACAAAAGGCACACCACCTGACATGCAATAGATACCTATCAGAGAAAGATTTGGAAGAAATACCCCACCTGAAATAGAGAAGATAATTCAGATTATCTTGGACTTCAGAAATAATAAGGCACTGTTAGGGGATGGCATAAATTGGGGTATGCTGAAGTATGTAGGAGAGGTCATCTGGAAAGATGTGTATCAGATTATGTTTGATGTATGGACTTATGAAAAAATCTAGTCTGTCTGATTTAGAAATAGGAGGGATGAGTGTAGTGTAGAAATTATCCTTGAATATCCCTCCTTGGAATAGTTTTCTAAGTTCTCACTATAGCAATCAGCAGAAGATTAATAAAATGTTCTGAAAAATTTATAGAAGAATATCAATGTGGTTTTAGATTAGGTTGACCTGTTCTGTATTTTTTGGATCATATATATTCCATATAGGTCTGACCATATATTCTCAGTAAGACATATAATGGAGAAATCTGATGAATAGTATGTGATTCTTCACCATATATTCATCAATTTTAAGGAGGCCTGTGATACCATTGTTGGGGGGAAATTTACAAAGGTCTCCATTCTTTAAAGACCCCCAAAACATAATTAGGGTCTCAGATATAGAGGATCATGGGTTCGAATACTACCTGGGCAGATTGAAATTTATTTCTAGGTGGACCCATGGAATAAATCCTAACTTTCCTACTCAGTTGGAATAGGTTAGTAACATGCCAGATAACCTGTCCTTCCATCTCTGGTTAAAGTGCATATGGATGTTAAGCCACAAAAAATTTATTAGACTCATTGGCATTACTCTTGAGAACACATTATGTAGGGTCTATATCAATTATAGTAGTTCCTAATACAGTGTTGTCAAGAATTCAGTTACCTCTGTAGCTTTATAACCACTAATGATTTGATACCTGGATACCACTACCTATGATGTTAACATAAGGCCAGTTGTCACCTATGGAAGAGGATTAAGGACTTCAACAGAAAACGAGAGTTTTAAAAATCTAAAGAATGAAGTTCCATGTCGAATATCCAGTATAGAGAGTTGGAGATGCCTGGGGAATAAGATATAATTAGGAACTGCAACAGCTATTTGAAGAGGGAAATGTCTCTTTTATCCAAATGTTATGATTAAGATTGTTGGAGTTGTATTAATGATTAAGTTATATGAGGAATCCTCAAAAAAGTGCTCTTTGAGATGTTAGCTGGTGTATGAAGGCATTAGAGGCCTTGACTGGTAGCTGCAAGATGATTTTGAGTAGACCTGAAGCTGCTGGAGACAATTTGCAACAGTCTGAGCCGAATGG
The DNA here is from genome assembly GCA_003667255.2 of Euschistus heros. Taxonomy (NCBI): domain Eukaryota; kingdom Metazoa; phylum Arthropoda; class Insecta; order Hemiptera; family Pentatomidae; genus Euschistus; species Euschistus heros. The sequence goes on from RCWM02000231.1 coordinate 683,846, forward strand.
AGTAATCTATAGAAAGAGGCTAAGGTCTTTTACAGACTGTAGAGCCAATCCAATGAACAAACTCTTTCAATCTCCCCTCTTACCTTGCTCTTCATTTAGTAATTACCTGTAGATACACTTCATGTTTCTTCTCATATTATAATATTTAAGTAGCTAAATAAGAATTAGTTAATGATTGAATGAGTCTAAAAACTTTGAATGCCCTTTTTTGTATTGAAATAAATAAATGCCTTAACTTTAACGTTTTACATTTCAATTATTCATCCTACATCATTGCTTTTTTTTATTTTGTAGATAAGCGATAATATGATCAGTCAACTGATAGCTAAGATTAGAGAAGAATTAGCAAATTTAGATTCTAGTGAAGAGACAGAGCAGATAACCAAACATTTAGAAAATACTCTCAGTCATCTTAAAGGCAGATCAAATTCTGGAATTGTTATATAAGAGGTAATTTTTTATTATAAGAAGGAAATTGCCATTGCAACTATCTTTAAAAATTTTGTTTTTCTGAATACTTAACCTATGTTATTTCTCCCTCTTAGCTTACAACCTTACATTTTTCTTGTACAAAAGATGATGTATATCTACAGGAGAACCTCACTAATCCGACCTTTAAGGGACCAAGGGGTAGGGTGGAATGATCAAAAGGTTGGATTAACCGGAGATATCTATGAAGAACATGTTTTTTCATAGTTAAAAGTTTATTAGAACTATTTCAAAATTTATCTATTAATATTTTAAAAAAGTAAATGAAATAAAATCTATGTTATATACATAGTCCAGTCAATGAGTGCTGAAATGAGGGGTGTAGAGTGCATGGAATATGCGATAATTTTTGACTTCATAGCTTCGTTAGCAATAGTTAGAAGGTAAACATACTAAAAGTCCCCGCCGCTGGTGGGTGAGCTAACGGTGGGGGGGAGGGCAAAATTTCCATTTATTTGGTTTTTCTATAATATCTCGAAAACTGTTGACTCTAGAAAAATATATTTCAAATAAACATAAAAGCTAATTAAATTCACTATAAAATTTATTATATATAAATTTGTCAAAATTCTGACCGTTTACGAGATATACATTATTGAAAATAGGTGATTTTTGGGGAAAAATAAATGTCATCTCACTTTTTGTCAAACTTTTGCTTCTATTAGGTTCCACAATCGTTTCTCAGAAAAAACGTAAGAATAAAATTTGTAGAGCATTAAATATACTTTAACTTCATATATACGTTTCTGGTATTTGCTTCAAATGTTTAAGAAAAAGTGAGGTAAACATTTTTTTTATATCTAAAATTGTCGATTTATAATAACGTATATCTCGAAAACCGTTCGAATTTCTAAGATTATGTATATAGTTAATTTTATAGGAAATTTAATGAGCTTTAATTTTGATACTCAACATATTTTTCTAGAGTCCACCGTTTTCGAGATATAATCGAAAAACAAAATTGGGACCTTCTTCCCTACCCCCACCTTTAGATCACCCCCCAGGGGTGGGAAATTTTAATATGTTCACCATCTAACTACTCCTAACAAAGCTGTGAAGTCAAAAATTACCGCATATTTCATGCACTCTACACCCCTCATTTCAGCACTCACTATCTGGGGTCGCACTTCTCTGAAAAAACAAGTTTATTGATACTCATTCCGAAACTAATAGTGCGATCCAAAATTCCTTTTTTTTTTCTGAAAGCTCCTTAAATTTACTATAAGAACCTATATATGAAATTTTGATTATGTCACGTAATAAACTCAAACCAGCCCATTGAATTTGTGAATATCGTCATACTTTGCCAAAACATACATATTAAGTGTTCAGGTTTGGGTGTATTACGTAACGTAATCAAAATTTAATATATAAGGCCTGATAGTAAATTTTAACACATTTTAGTTGAAAAAAATAAATTTCAGATCTGACAAATAGGTTCGGCGTTATGGTGAAAACTATGCCAAAAAAAACTTGAACTTGAAATAGTAACCGGTTTTTAATGTGCTTTTATGGGTATTTAATGGGACTTAGTCAAAATTTCATATATAGGTTCTTATAGTAAATTTAAGGAGCTTTTAGATTAAAAAATAGAAATTTTGAATCGAACAATTAGTTTGGGAATGAGTATCAATAAACGTTTTTTTTCAGAGAAGTTCGACCCCAGATAAAGAGTGCCGTGATGGAGGGGTGTAGAGTGCCTGAAATATGCGATAATTTTTGACAGCACAGCTTTATTAGTAGTAGTTAGAAGGTGAACATATTAAAAGTCCCCGCCCCTGGGTGGTGAGCTAAAGGTGGGGGAGGGCAGAAGGTCCCAATTTCGTTTTTTGATTATATCTCGAAAACGGTGGACTCTAGAAAAATATGTTGAGTATCAAAATTAAAGGTCATTAAATTTCCTATAAAATTAATTATATACATATTCGTAGAAATTCGAACGGTTTTCGAGATATACGTTATTAAAAATCGACAATTTTAGATATAAAAAAAATGTTTACCTCACTTTTTCTTAAACATTTGAAGCAAATACCAGAAACGTATATATGAAGTTAAAGTATATTTAATGCTCTACAAATTTTATTCTTACGTTTTTTCTGAGAAACGATTGTGGAACCTAATAGAAGCAAAAGTTTGACAAAAAGTGAGATAACATTTATTTTTCCCCAAAAATCACCTATTTTCAATAATGTATATCTCGTAAACGGTCAGAATTTCGACAAATTTATATATAATAAATTTTATAGTGAATTTAATTAGCTTTTATGTTTATTTGAAACATATTTTTCTAGAGTCAACAGTTTTCAAGATATTATAGAAATACCAAAAAAAATGGAAATTTTGCCCTCCCCCCCACCGTTAGCTCACCCCCCAGGGGCGGGGACTTTCAGTATGTTTACCTTCTAACTATTCCCAACGAAGCTATGAAGTCAAAAATTATCGCATATTCCAAGCACTCTACAATATGCTTATTGACTGGACTAACACCAATAGACTTAATTTGTTTGCAATGAAATTTTTTAGACAGCTATTTATGTTGTATATAAGCATTGGCCATAATAATACTGTATCATGTTTGGTTTATAAAAAAAAAACTCATTTTTAAAATCGTTCATAATGAAGTTATGCTCTGAACATTGTTAAAGACATATAGAGTGAAAACTGTTAGAAAGAAAAAAAAAAAATCAATTTCTGACACTTTTTAAGATAATTCCAAACAAAGCCTGTAGCTTAGTCTCTGTTTAAGCTACAGAGCTTATTTTCTGCTCTAATTGTATTAAATTTAGTCTTGTCTAATTTTTATTATAAGTTTATAAGGCGATTCTTAGAAATAGCAGATATTTTGGGGATACATAGAAAATTTAGAAATGTTTGATGCTACCAATTAGAGAGCTGTGGCACTTCAAGATTCAAAACAATTGTTACGATTTTTATCCACTAGAACATAACATATAAAAATATCAAAACTACTCGACCTTTTGCTTACCAAAATGTATATTTTTACTAGACTATTATGGATTCTGCGAACATATTGGTCCCCCCTCTCCCCAGCTCTAGTCTCTGCCCACAACAGGGTTGGACTAGCGGTGGTTGGTTCTACTGTATTGAGTTTATGCAACGTAATAGAAATAAAGCAGTAATCTAAATAAATTATATACTTAATTTACATCTTTACAAGAGGATACAAACATACCATGTGATAGACACATGATATTTTATCTTAAAATTGGTCTATTCACACTTCAGTGAGAAGAAAAGTTATGACATAATTTTCATATTCACTTGCTATCATGAGCCCCATAGTTGTTGGTTGATACATTTCAATTACTGGTTATCAGAATATACAGGGTGTTCGGAAGATCGTTGGCCAAAAAGATATCTCGGGTAGGGAGGTTCATTTTGAACCTATTTAAGGTCACTTACCTATATACAAAGTCTTACGGTTTTGTTTTTTTTTTTATGAATTTTTCTTTAAAAATGGCCAAATCCAAACATTTATGTCTTATAACTCCGTTGTTTACTGATATATCAACACCATCCCCCCCCCCCTGTAATTACTAATACATTGTCCATGTAAAAAAAAAAAAGATATGCTGCAAAAAACAAATACCAAAAAAACGGGAGATCGTTAAATCTTGCTAAAGGCAAAAATAATAAATTATGAACTTCAAGTTTAGGTTCAATAAAAAAAAAAAAGTAAGCTCAACAGCCAAATCCAAATTGTTTTAAGAACTTCTCTAGTTAATTTAATGTGCTCTAGTTAAACCTCCCTACCCGAGATATCTTTTTGGCCAACGATCTTCCGAACACCCTGTATATTCTGATAACCAGTAATTGAAATGTATCAACCAACAACTATGGGGCTCATGATAGCAAGTGAATATGAAAATTACGTCATAACTTTTTCTTCTCACTGAAGTGTGAACAGACCAATTTCAAGATAAAATATCATGTGTCTATCACATGGTATGTTTGTATCCTCTTGTAAAGATGTAAATTAAGTATATAATTCATTTAGATTATTGCTTTATTTCTATTACATTGCATAAACTCAATACAGTAGAACCAACCACCGCTAGTCCAACCCTGTTGTGGGCAGAGACAAGAGCTGGGGAGAGGGGGGACCAATATGTTCGCAGAATCGACAAATATTTAACGATTTAACAATCTCCCGTTTTTTTTTGTATTTGTTTTTTGCACTATATCTTTTTGATTTTACACGGACAATGTAATAGTAATTACAGGGGGAAAAAATGGCGTTGATATATCAGTAAACAACGGAGTTATAAGACATAAATATTTGGATTTGGCCATTTTTACAAAAAAAAAATCATAAAAAAAACCGTAAGACTTTGTATATACCTTAAATAGGTTCAAAATGAATCTCCCTACCCGAGATATCTTTTTAGCCAACGATCTTCTGAACACCCTGAATAAAGCAAAAAATAAAAAAAAATTCTACCTAAAAACTGATTAACTTAATAATGTAATCGATTTCTTCTTACCTGCGGTGTTTCTGACTAGTATGTTTGGAAAGAAGTTTTTATGATGCAAACATGAACCCCTCTTATCATTTCAGCAACTAATATATTGATGGACAGTAATGCAAAGTATATCATGTATCTAACATATTGCATCATTTGTATTTTATCTTATTAGTGTAAACCAGACCATGGAGGTATTGCAAATAATATGCTCAGTTTCCAAGAACTCATTAAAAAAATAAATAAAATAAAAGTTAAATCTTTTTCATTTTCTTTATGGAAACCAAAAGAAAAAAAAAAAAAAGAATAGTATTTTTCATATAAATATAACTTGTTTATTATAGAACTATTACTCTTATATGTGAGTTGTAATACTGCCATGTATATGTGATACATAATATAAATAACAGAATTAACCTTAAATAAACTTTTTAATTTAAAAAATAAATAAAATCCTTTATTATTTAAGTAAAAAGGAAATCATAACAAATCAGAGGTAACAAAATTAGGGGAAATAATTGGTCAATTCATATTTCATGAAGTTTGTTCTTTGTTTATTAATTGATACATTTATGTGTTTCAGGCTGTAACCAACATGAAGTTGCGAAGTCTTTTTGTTTTATTGTATTGTTACAAATTTCCATAATGTTAATTATTGATTGATTAATATATTTGTTATTTTTAGAATAAAATATTTTGCATTTATAAATCGAATATCAATAATTTATTTTGTTGTAATCTCATTTTTTTTTAATTGTTCTTTAAAATTAATAGAACAATTACTCATTATATGATTATATATAAAGATGGTATATTGTTAATTTTCTTATATTTTTTACAATACTACTCTATTGTAGTTATATTGAAGGATGTTATAGATATTGTTTTTAATATTAAAACAAAATAGGGTCATTTAAAGCATGCTTGATGCTCAGTTCGATTTCATACATTATATTTCTGTAAGCTCTTCTGCCAGTCTTTTTTATTGTGTTAGAGATTATTTTTTAAGTAATATATAGATGAAAAATTGACTTTGTTAATATTTGAATTGAAAAATTATCTTGCTTTCCATTATATTTTGTTAAACTATTATGGTTAAATATATACCTTTGTATATAAATAAATAAATATATAATATATTTCAATAAATAATAAATAGCCTTAAGTCAAAACTGTTGACAAGATGACTGACTAATATGATTAGTTTAGTAATAATTATTTTTGATTAGCTCAAGATGGCAGTAATAAAAAAAATACTGTTATGTCTAACATCTGTATAGAGATATGATTGGATGTATTTTATCTTTTTTCCTTATATCTTTAATTTCTGAGGGAGGCACTGTTTCTCAGTGGGTAAGGCACTTGACTGCTTAGCTCCCGGGATCGAGTTTGAATCTATCTGAAGGCAGAAAATTAATATTCTGATAATTCAGCTATGGATTGACTTCGAGGTCAGGTGATCCTCTAGGGGCACCTTACTTAATTGGAGAAAAAAACCTGGTGGTTGAGTGTGATTTCTGCCAAAATCTCCTTTCACAACTGTTGCCTAGTTACAGTACATTTTTGCTAAAGTACTGAAACCAGATATACAGACTTCATGGGTCCTAGTGGTAGTTTTTTTTTTGTTCCTCCTGATGGGAACCATTTCATAACTTATATAGTATTAGTTAATAATAGCATTCAAGAGTTATCAATACCTTCTGATATTTACAATTTCATATGAAGGGTGTTTGGCTAGAAGGGGGAATGTCCAAAATAAAATTAAACAGAGATTTCATCACCACCTTTTAGCTTGTCCCATGTACTATTACTTAACCCTTTAATGGGCGGGCCTGGGATTTTTGAATACATTTCTTTCTTTTTTTCTCTTTGAATGGCTATAGCTAAGCTAACCCCCACTCTTGTATCATGAAATTTAAGGTTAAATAAAGGATATTAGACATTAAAAGGTAGGATAATGCGTCTGACATTATAAGTTGATAGTCTTGAAAACATTTTAATTGTATTGGTAGCTATTCAAGCAGAACTTTTTTAATCCAGAAACATCTGCTTACCTGTTCACACCACCTCTACTAATACCTGCCCTGTGTTTACATAGCATCTATATCTCCATTTAATAGGGTCTTGCAGGTACCTTCGGCTGGCCAATTTACCATCCAGGTATTTGATTATTAATTAACGTTTCTTCTATCCATCAGCATATTTTATTTTAATACCTACAATTTCACTTTAAAATTTCTATTTCGTCTGTGCCACTAATACATATCAATATCTTACCATATATTAGACAATTAATGGAACAGCAAAATAGATATTCAAATTTCCTACTCAGGTTAGAAACCACCCGAAGTACTAGAACCCCCCAACAAACAAACAGATATATTAGATAACATCAGTGTGTATTTTTTTTCTTTCTAAGCCATATTTGATAGTTTATTCATTTTTTTTTTAATTATATGTGTATCCAGATATGTACACAAATTTAGTGTTGCTTGTTAGGAAAAAAATTTCTCGAATGATGAACTTATTCATACAGGCAATCATACAGAATAAATTAAGTATACATTTTTCTTTTACTTTTAGAAAAATAAAAATTGTTATTAACATGAATCAAACCTGAAGATTCTTTGAAAAAAAAAATTGAAGTGTAGAAAGGTTTCACTGCATCATTTATGCCACTATACGAATTGGAGTTGTCTGTGATTTTCTTTCATTTGTCAACTGGTTTAAGTAAGGACTGAAAAAAGGTTTAAACCAGGATACATTATAACAAGAATTAAAGCATACACATGATGCTATTAACAATATTTAAGATAAAATATTTTTTAATCACATATACATGAACTTAAAACAATAACTACACACATAAATTATATAAATACTTTACATAATAACAATTTATAAGAGAATGTATGTTGACATCTAAAAAACTGGGTTGTATTAACATATTATAGTTTAACTATAATTGTCTTTTTATATCAAACAAATCTAGCAGTAATCAATGTATTTACAATACATATGGCTTTTTGCATTATATTTAATATTGGTTATATTACACCTTATAAGAAAAGTATATCAGTAATCCCGTAACAATTCATTTAAAAACTTAATTTATAGATCATAAATGTAACTTACCTTGAGATCAAACGATTAAGAATAAATATTTTTTGTTTAATTCAAGTGTTAGTTACAAATTGTAATTATTTTTAAATATTCAAAGACCATGAAAGAAATTATAGTTACTCAAAGGTAGCTAGAAAATAAACCTGAATGTGAGAGAGTGAATCGTGAATGTAATTGAAGTTAAAGTTAATATTTACATATCAACTTCATAAGTCACTTAATATTAATATTTCCACAAAAAATACATGACATGCTTATTGCTTTCTGAAGTTGAATTATGTACCTTTGTACAGTTGGATATTAATTAATTAATATCACAATGAAATATGAAAGTATTTGTTATAGTAAATAACTTAAGTCTGTGAAACGACATAGCTGATATAACTTCAACATAAAAATGTATTATGCCATTTTGTGTTTCAAGCTTCAATAAACCGAATAAGTCAAATTTTCAATGTTGTTTAATGTTGAAATAAATAACTTACAATGGATTTTTCAAAAACACCAAGATACAACTTGAGTCATTAAAGAAAAAATAATATAGGGATTACTGTCATACTTTAATCTATCACAAAATTAATAATTTATTCTTAACTAAATATATAATTTTAAAAGTATTGATGAACTGTTTAAATAGAAGTTGATATCGCTTATGTTCAGTAAAGCTTATACAAATGGAATGAATAAATGGTAGATGCGACTACTTAGTAGTAAATTATTTAAATTAAGTAGATAACAGTTTTGCCACTATCACAATTGTGTATTAGTGAACACATACAAACATATATACGAATGTATATTTGTAGATATATACACACACACATTCATGTTGCCCATAAAAAAAATTTATATATATATATATATATATATATATATATATATATATATATATATATAAAAAATTTATTCTCAAATATTTTTCTTCTCTTTTCAAAGAAAAACATAAAGGTATAATTGAAGCGGATAATTATTATTATTTTTTTTTTTTAAGTGAAGCTAAATATTTGTTTTATAACACAGAATATATTAGCTTTATTCACAGCAAAATATCTACAATCATGTTTCAATGGCATGCTATGTGTATGACCTGAGACATTTTATAGACTAGGAATGCTCCAAAAAACAATACATTACAGCAGTGTAAAATGACTGTTATTTTTAAATTATAGAATAAAGGTGATAGAGGGTATTAGGATTAAAACAAAACAATTAATAATAATAATTATATATACAAATCAAATGCCAAAATAAAAACATCATTGACTGAATTTTGTGCAGATATAACAGTGAAATAAATAATAAACATTTCGACAGCTGGTGATTTACAGATTGATATATTAAAAAGATAATAAGAACAACCAACAACACTTGGATGGGGTGACAAACTTGATTTATACATGAATGGGGGTTTCAGAAAAAATGTATTTACAAATAGTTTATTAGCTTCGTTTAATAGCAGTCTCCAGCCAAAAAAAAAAAAAATATCTGCAAAATAAAAAATATTACTAATAATTAAAATAAAATAGGTTTCATGATAATTAAAAATCAGGTCACAAATATTATAACATACATTGAAGTCACACAATAAAAAGTAAAATATATATCAAATGGCTAAAGATTATTGCACTAGTTTTAACCTGCAATAAATCTAGGCAATGATAACTTAATTTTTCCCTGTTAAGAAAAAATAGTTACTTTAACTTCTACTCGGACATTTCACTGCTTTGAAATAGACAAAAGGTTTATTTTACCCACCAATAAAAAATTGTATTGTTCAACCAACATTATTACTATTATTAATATATATTCAACATTATTAATATTATTGCATTTTTCCATAAGAAAGACACATCTATTTCAACAATTCTCTACATTTACAATTTTATCTCTTTGCAATTGTTATTCACGTAAAAATCCCAAATAATTATTCCTATCTCAATTAGTGCATTAAGTGATATTTAAATGTTTATATCTGCAGTAAAAAAAGAAAGAAAGAAGGAGGGAATTAAAAAATAATGTTAAGGGAATTAATTAGAACACTTTCTCTTCACCTTTTCTCCAAATCATTGAAGGATTAAAAATTTCCATTCAATGTTAATTGAACATGATAGTTAAAGCATGTTCCAACAACAGTTTTAATATTTATTCTTTACGTGTTTGGGATTTCTTTCAGTTCTATTAACTAAAGATCCTTTATACTGTTCTTAGAGCTTGAATTGCTCTTATGATATGATATGATGAACTACAGCCAAAAAGCAAAAAAAAGAGAGAGAAGAACACATACTGTCTTACAAAATTAAGAAAATACAATAATCTCTCATTAGGAAGTCATCACACCAAGAAAATGCAGTATCAAGTGAAAGCTTCTAAACTATATTGTTTCTATTTCAATATAAATATTAAAGTACATAATATTGGACCAACGAATTTGTGAAATTGTATTAACACCAAACCTATTATGACAGGTCAAATGACACTTTTTGGCAAAAGTTCTCGGAAACATTCATTAATTTGCTTTTTTACTTAACTTCTTTTATTAAAAAATATATTAAAAGTGTTATTTTAATATCCACTCCTCTCTTATTATTGTTGTTTAACAAGAAATTGTGTTAGAAATATGTACACAAAAGTTTTGCACACCTTTAGAATGCAACACATTATTTTTTTATTTATGTTTATTTATTTATAAAATTTAATTGAGAAAAAACAAAAAGAAAAAAATATAAAACAATATTTGAAGATCAGAAAACTACTTAGAGTTGATGGATTTTAAAATTTTCAGCTGCAATTCTTGAAAATTACTTGACATCCTTATAACATTCACATGATATTTAATGTGAAGCTATGAAGTACAGTATTTTACAAATGCAAAAGTATAATTAGAGATTTTTTAAATTATAATTTTAATTATCTCTGAAAAAAATAAACCATTGAGGTAGCAAGGGAGCATGTGCCTTCTTCTTCCAAGGTACAGGGAAGTTATCTGTTTCTCATTGATATACCTCAGAAGTGTTTTCTAAAATTTTTTTAATTCCCTCCATTTTTCCTTATCTCTATATTCATTTATATTTCTGAAGGGGTTTCATAAACATGGATATCATATAAGGAAGATGGTCGTATAATACAGTTGAAATGGCACTATTTTTTTTTTCTTATGTACCAAACATACAAATACTTTGTAAATTGTGCAATATTAAACATTAATAAAAAATAAATTACCAGATTTTTAATAGTATAATAGACATCACAGTATGACGAAAGCAACAAAACTTTGTGTCAACATTTACAAGACGGTCTACTTCTAGGTAATCACATTAGGCAGTAAAAGTTGGGTAATTCTTGACAAGCACATCAAATTACAGGAGCAGAGATGAAATATCTTGCTATCAGAGCATAAGAAAACAATTAAAAGTGGTAGAACTTAAGAGCTTCCTTGAAAAATGACACCTCAAGTGGTTCATCAAATAGATGAAGAAAAAGGTTATGAAATCCTGAGGACACCAAAGGATGTATGAAGACCAAATTCCAGAGATTAGGTAAATAGAATGAAAATTCTCGCTCAAAGGAGGATTTTTTAGGACAAGTCGGATTAGCTCTGGATTGAGGCCCCTCAACAGTGGAAATGACATAAATAAAGGCAAAAAAAAGAAGAATAAAATAACAATATATGTCTTATGCCAACCATGCATTAAAAAAATCTTATCTAAAGTATCTTTTAAGAAATCTTATCTTTCCAGTAAAACACTTTTTTTTATAATATGAATACATAATTTCTTAGGATATTTATTTGAGTGAGGAAACAAAATAGGACCTTAACCTTAGTTAAAGTGTGCTCAGGTTGCGTAAAGCCAGAAAGATATCGAACCTTCCATGGAATGGAATATCTCTGAAAATTCGATTTTGTTTTTTTTTACACCATATTCAAAATTACACTATCATTACATGGTATTAACTGTAATAAGTTCAGTTGTTCAATAGACTGAGACGAGGTGGAAATAAATTTCGAAAGTGGAGGAATTAAATGAAGTCAATCGGGGAAGAATGTCAAATTTTGCTAATCGTAAAGGTGAGTTAAGTAGTATGCTTCTAAAACCAATAAAATATGTCACACATGCTTTAGAATACTTTAACATCTCGAAAATCTCAACTTTTGGGAAATGCCATTAACTAAAAGTTGAGATTTTCGAGATGTTACAGTATTCCACAGAAGGTGTGATATATGACTATTGATAACACACTACTATTTGGACTGTCCAACTTTTCCTTTTCTAATCGTGTGATCCAATAGATTCTTATTCCTCCATGAACTTCTGTTTATGACATTCCGCCCCTCTGTTACTAATTTGGTATTGGTCAACACCGAACCCTTTCTTGGTAGGATCTTTAAAAAATTCAGCTTAATCTATCATCAACATTACCTTATTTCTTTCTTTAATAATACTTTAACTATACATTCACCTTATTACATTATCAAAGGATTAACTTTAAAGTGAGCTCCTACCCTTCTTGTCTCTAATTAAATACAAACATTCAAATCATTCCATACAAACATTCAAAGCATCGCTCATTGCTAAAGATTCCAATTTATGGAACTCCTTCCCAACCATGATAGACCTCAATTCTGTCTCTTCTTTAACCTAGTAAATATTTAATCAAAATTACTCAAAAAGGAAGAGATCGTACAAAAGATATATGTGTCATAAAAAAGGAAAAATATGTCCATTAGCAATTATATAAATAGGGCACATAAAAAAATGACTTTTTTTTTTTTTTTAAATAAAGGATTAAAATATTTTTTCATTACTGTAACACAAAATTAATAATCAAAACACAACCCATTTCAGTGCACTGCTATTTCCCTCTTTCTGTCAGCTGCTCGATCCTATGTAGGAACCACTCTTTGGGATGCCTATTGAAAAATTACGAAACCATTGTAGCTACTTCTTGAAAAGTATTAAATTTATTCCTTTTCAAGCAGTGAGCCATGGATCGAAACAAATACAAATCTGAAGGAGCAAGGTCTAGCCTCTATGATGGGTGGGGAAGAGTTTCAATACAATCAAGATGTTTAATCTTTTCCTTAGTCTGATGGGAAGTAAGCGACTGGGTATTGTCTCGTTGGAACAGAACTCCTTTGCAGTTGACAAAAGATGGAAAATGCTGCAAAAGTTTAGAGTACATTCTATCAAACTATGTTTGCAGAGTGCGTCCACCAGGAACAAATTCATGACGGATTGCTCCTTCATAGTTTGAGAAAATACCTTTCCTTCCTTCCAAATCACCTATCTCCACTAGAAATTTTTTTTTTAAACAAATGCCACAAGATTCACTCATCAAGGAGACCTTCTTCAGTTTTGTTGATGTTACAAATCGATTAGGCAGCTGAACAAGATTTTTTACATTCCATTATTTTATTTTATTTTTTTTTATATTCAATTTTAAATTTGATTTCTTATTATTTTCTCTTTAAATGATTTTTTAATAACAAAAATAATTATTAGTTTTACATATTTAGATTCATAATTATGGCAGCTAGACCACCATTATATTGTTCATAATGATTGTTCTTAAAGGGCAATAGCCACAGAATAAAGATTGATTTCAATTTTAAATAATTTGTTTATTTTTCATATATTCTTGTAACAAAATATTGGTAACATTTTTGTCATTCCTAGTTGGGAAGGAAAAACTAAAATTGGAAACACATGATTTATTTTACTTGTTTATTTACATGTTTTAGTGCCATGTACAATACAGGTTAGTGGCACCATTTATTGATTATTTAATTTAAAATAATAAAAAATAATAATTATAGTAAACATAGATATCAATTGTCATAGAACTAATTACAATGATCTAAGTATTTTCTTTAAAGCCTAATTTCAAAATATAATATCACACACATATTAAAATTGAATGTGATTTTTCATTCATTTCACAGTTGACTCGGATGTTTTGAGTAAATCAAGTAAAATTAAATAATTTTCTCTTCTTAATAACCATGAGTTTAACTACTCAATTCTAGTCATCAGCAAACTGGCACAATAGTAACTTCAATGAATGCTCATAACTTAGATTTCATAAGTAGATTCAGTTCATGCCTCAAATTAGAAAACTCTAACAAGAATTTCAAGTATTCAACAATAATTCCCTGTTAAGCGTGAATTGAGAATGACCGAAAATCCATTAGGTCATAGTCACCCTAAAAATCAATCGAAATTAAATTAATTTTTAAAATAATCAAAGATAAGTTCATTGAAGTCAAGATAAATTTAAAATGCTTTTTACCCTACTTCATAGCATAACCACAACATGAGAATAACTGAATATTGCAAAATTACTTACTTAATTAATACTTATAGAGTATTATAATAAAATTATTTAAATAATATAAACTTGTATAAACACTTGGGACGATTAACTGGTGTGGTTACGACCAAGATAAAATTCCGGATAACCAAATCGGTTAATCAAGACCCAAAAAAGTAAGAGAAATACATAAGCAAAAATAGTGTAGGACAATTGACGTCTATTTATCAATTTATAATATATAATATAATAATAATGTACAAAAGTAACATTATGATATAAGTAAATCAAAAAAGTTGATGACTAGAAAAATTAATTCATTTTTGTTTGAATACAAATATTCAATCTGCTACCACACAACCTCTCTATCGTCTAAAAACTATCAAATTGAACAATGTTGCCTCAGTTCTGCCTTCCAGATATTCATTCCATTTGCTTCTCCAACCCATTAAACCATTCTTTGTCAAACATTGTTAACAATGATTTATTTCTCATTAGATTGCCTTCCCCATCATCCAGCTTTACCATAGTAATACTAGAACTAAAACTGTCTCTTGCCCTTTTTGTTTTGTGAAAAAAAAAAAAATTGATACATAATAAAATGAAATAAAAAAAATAGAAGGCTCCGTTGATCGAGACTTAGTAATCAAGTTCCAAATGTAAAAATCACAAGTAAATGTAAGAACTTTGATAAGAAATATTTTAGGGTAGCAACTTAATATATAAAATATATAAGGCCACTGGGTTTTAGAGAGGCATGGACAAGACGTTGCCAGTTATACCTGCAACTGATGGGTACAGGCTATAGTGTGTCGAATAATTGACAAACTAATGTCATAGGCCTTTCCTTTTTAATATCTAAATCTTAGAAATCCATTCTTGAACTCTTTCAATGCAGATTAACAGTTATTTCTCAGGTTCGATGTTAATATTAGAATTACCTTTTAAATAATTCATGTCAGTAAAATTTGCGTTAAACGAATTGTTAGAAAACATCACAAACAGCGATGCTTTCAAACAATTCCTTAAACATATTTAATATGTTTAAATAATATCATATTCGTTCCACATCAATTTGACTAACCTACTACCTGCTTACCATGCAGTTTCGTTCCATCCCTTGTTGTGTTCGTTCCAGTTGGAACACAAAACTTAGGTAGTTTGTTTAGTTCCAAACAGGATCAAGGTTGGAACCAGTTCCAAGTTCCATTCCACTCAGAACGACCCATCACTAATGGGAACTCCTATTTATCCTTTTATAGATGAATGAATGAACGTGTTTGTCCAGGCATTAATTCTTTCTTTCCGCATTTGCTTCACATAATATTGTTTAATCAGATCAATTTCTCATTCTCACTCCGATCAAATACTTGGAATATTACTTCATTTTTCTTATCCCCCCCCCCCTTCGTCCTACCAATCATCATTCCATTTCCCAATCTTTCACGCAGTGCCCACTAAGACATTAACTGTTTCTTTGAACACTATTATTAATAAGTAAAAGCTGAAAATCACTCTAACAAAGCCAAAAGATCTTGTTGGAAAGTAAGTGAGTTTTCAATTAGAACTTTGAAGGATGATGGAGGCATTTATATTGTTTGTTTTATACTATAGCACAGTTTTTAGTTTCACAGCACATGAAAATAGCAAAGCCCAAACAAAACAAAGGTAATAGGTCAAAATTTGAAAAACAAACTGCCACTGGATCAGAAAAGTCTGGTTTCGATACCGATTTATATTGTATTTATGTTTACACTGATATATACCCTTTCATGAATTAATCCACTTTAAATTTTATAACGTGCTATCTTTTTTAATATTCGCCTTGTCTTTTAGTTTTTTAATGGTTTTCCTACAGTTTCCCTTTTCAACACAATTAGTAACTGAAACTTGAGTTTGTACTTATGTATAAATATGCATTGCATTTTTTTAATTTTTAAATAATTTAGATAGTTGCATATTTTCGGTATTTAATTGCATATTTAACCCAATATACTTGCTAATTTAACCCAATATACTTGCATATAGGTATATGTGCATATTTTTCAGTTTTTAATGCATATAATTCACAGCTCTATTTATTAACCCAATATACTTTCATATAGGTATATGTGCATATTTTTCAGTTTTTATTGCATATAATTCACAGCTCTATTTATATGTATTTACTCATAAATGTACAAACAATAAAACTGATTAAACTAATAATTAAATACTATTTTAATGTTGTAAATTCCATTTTATTTGTTACCAATACTTCAATTTGTTCGTTCTCACACTTAATCATGTCCCATTATTTGGAGAGGAATCTTCATCCATTTTAAAGATATATTAACAATCCAAACATAAGCACTTGGATTATAATTGTGGAATACAAATGCAAGACACAAATTAGTTCCAACTAGCAACTGCCCGGATTAGAACCTATTATCAGTTTATCAGGTTTCTCAGGTAACACACTTTTTTGAATAATTCTTTAACTCTGAGCCATGACTGCCCTCTGGAATTGCAGTATCATCTGCTTATTTTGCTATTAATGTTTTAGAGTAACTTGGTTTTTTGTGTATGTGTATGCAATGTATAGCGAAGTTGCGAGAATTGAATCCTGTGCAGTAAGAGAAATACCTAAATTACCTTTCCATCAAAACTTTTTTATCTAACACACAGAATATCACAAAACTGGCAAATCATTTATAAATTACATTATAAATTGATCCTTCTACACTATCACATGAATGTCAACACATTCCTTTTCACCCATCTCTTTTCTCTACAGTTTCTTTTCAAAGATAATAGTAGCTTCTTAATTTAAAAATGGTTTTCATGGGCTTCGTCTGATAAAAAAAAAAAAAAAAATTTCTTTCAAACTACTTAAAAAAAGGAAGCAACCAGTATTTCATAAAACTTAAATCTATTGAATAACTTAAATACCAACTATTTTTAGTTGATTAGTAAATAATTTTACGATTACCTTTCCTAAAAGGACTCAAGGTCCCTACAGCTGATTTAAGATATAATTTAATGGCAACTACATATCACTCTATTAGTCAGTACTAATGATATATTATTCATGATCATATTCCAGATAAATTAAATTTTAAGAAATCAGCTTCTGAACACTAGTCTTTAATTTAAAAGCTAATGAGAAATTACCAGCTTTCAATTCTGAAGCCGTGCTTGAGTAAAATTCATGGATTAAGATAGTTTTGAAAGCTGTTGATTCTTCATTGATAATATCAATAAAAGTTAGTTCAAATAAAACAAGTCTAGAAATAAAGATAAACTTTACAAAGAAATTATATTTCTATTTATTGCTGCAGCATTGATTCCAAAATTTTAAAAAGCAAATTTGAAAAACAGTCTTGCCAAGGGCAATAATTAAAGTTTTAAAGTGGAAATAAATTTATTACTTACTTAATCAAAATCTATATCCATATTGAAGTCTGGTCTTGAAGATGAAGTACTTCCATTGCTACTAGTACTGCCAGTAGATCCAGTACCTGATGAAGAGGATGAAGAAGAGGAGGAAGAAGTTCTTGAGTTTGAAGATTCACTTGCACTTGCATACCTAATCATTCACAGACTGATAAGTGATACTTTTTATTAATGACAAAATATTATTAAGTACACTTAAAGGAATTTTAGTTTACTTAAAAAAAAAATATTGATACTGTCAAACTATGCTATAAAATACCTATTATTAATTACATTCAATATATTTTTTTTTTTTTAAATAGAAATTTATCAATCTATAACTGCTCAAAAATATTATAACATAGAATTCGAAATAAAAAAAACCTCTAATGCAAATTTCAAAATCTGATGAGTCAAGGAAATCTTCACATTAGTAGAAAAAACTGAACAAATGAATAAAAAATTTAAGCCTCTATTCATATTTCAAAAATTATAGGAAGAATAGAGAAACAATTTCAGCTCCAAGAAACTGAGGGGAAAAAACTTGGTCATAAGAAAATTAAGATGACTGAAACAAGCTACTAATAACATAAGAAAGAGGTTGTTTAAGGATAAAAAGACAAGATAACATGTTCTCAGGAAAAAAATTATTCATTATAATAATTATTCACCAGATTTGGCTCCCTGCAACTTTTTCTTATTCCCAAAACTGAAGAGACCAATGAAAGGAAAGCGTTTTGCCACAATTGATGAGATAAAGCCAGAATCGAAGAACACACAAACGTGACTAACCTTTTCAGTTGTCAACAACAAACTACTAATCTAAAGTGGCTGATAATGCCAACATACAACTAACACATGTGTACCAACATAACAAAAAAAAAATTTGATAATTGAATGTACACAGCCCGCGAAAAATCAAAATTCACCTTTTCTTTTGAACCAGGCCTCATATATAATAATAATTTCATCAGAAGTTTTTGGAGACAAAAGAAATTATTTATATAAATAAATTTTCAAGTACCTCTGAATAAAAAAAAAGTTTTTTTTTTGCCAAATATTTTATTATGTCATAACCCATCGAATAGAGCCAGTGCATCTACAGATATATAGCGAATAATGTAAAAGTTACTGTGGACTTAAGTACTTACTTATTATGACTGAAGTAATGACCAAGTAATAGAATGGAGATTAATCAACTATAACAGCATTCTGAATGATGCTTTGTCTTAAAACTGTGATCATCACAACTTTGTACCGACTGCTACATATGGTGTTATTTACAAAGAAAGAGCTGAGCAGTTTATGAGAACGAGAGGTCCTTATAAATAAGGTGCTACTAGAACTAAAACTAGGAATGAATCTGAAATTTTTATTTATCAATAACTACAATTCCTTAACCTTAAGAACAAGAACAGTAAAAATGAAATTCATTAGAATTAATACTTTTTTTTAAGGTGCCCAATGAACAATGGTTTAATGGTAATTAGGAAAAAAAAAAAAAAAAAAAAAAAAAGCCTGTGCGCCATTTTTGTGGCTACAAGCTGATCAAAGATAAGATACAATGTGATCAATAATAAGTATAGTAATAATAGGTAGAAAATATCAAATTCATAGCAGGCATGCCCTTTGACATATTTATTCCAATAATTTATAAAATAATTAATCTACAATAATAGGAAAACTAAAACAATTTTCATGTAAAAATTATCAGTAAAACCTGAGATTCCAGCAACAACACCTGCATTACTAGCAGAAAGTAACAAGATTGCTTAAGGAATTTAAAATTTTCAGCGAAATAGAAATTCATAATACAAATTTAAAAACATTTACTTAATCTCACCGGAAAAGTGTAGCTAAACTGTTGCCTACAACATTATTAGAATTGTCTGGATCTTCAGCTCGACCATCATCAGTTAATGTTTTTCTGCATATAGGGCAAGTACCGTGCTATAAAATATACTTCATTAACATTTTACATGAACATAAATAAATATACTTACAATATGAGCTCACACATTGTACAACTTACATTACTAACATATATATACACACACATACACTCTAACGCATAAGGCTCATTAAATATTTCAATTGCATACCAGCTCCAACCAAGGAATGATACAATTTTCATGGTAGACATGTTCGCATGGTAACTTCCTGACAGGTTCTTCAGCTTTAAAATCTTCCCAGCAGACAGAACATTGCAAATTTGTCTCTATAATAAAACAAATTAGAAGTAAAATTATTGTCTTGATTTCATTTCTTTTTTTCACATAAAATAAAATAATGTAACAGAAATTACAATTCAAAGAAGTTAATGAATAATTTATACTCAAGAATAAAGAAGAAAAAAAAAAAAAAAAAAAAAAAAGCAAGAACACTGAATATTTTATGGACGGAGCTTCATCTAAACGTTACATAGAAGATTTTGATAATAATTAATTGTAATATAAATAACTATTACCGATCAATGAAATAGCAAGAAATGGTGATAAAATTACGAACCATACAAATTTAACTTGGGCAACTTATTCATAAATTATAAAATAAGAATCCTTGGGACCTTCCAATAAAGAACTTTCTACAGAGCTATAATGGATAGTAAACTAGCTATATCACTTAATCAGATTCTTGATTTAGCTTATTTATTGTGACTCAGTATCAATTATACTGTCCGAATATGCAATGAATATGAGCATTCTGGAAATTAAAAAGAAAACAATTTTTTTATATGAGCCAAGTGACACTGTGACAATTGTGTGCAAGAAAAAGTGTGGTACTGAAAAATCCTAAGGACTACTCGCTTGTGAGAATTTCCTCATGAATTACGGATTAACAAAATCAATAACTGCTTCCTGGAGTAAGGATGATACAGATATTAGCAAGTGAGTATCCCTGCCCTAGAGGTACTCCACTGCAGCTGTATAAAGGCCCACCTTTCCCATTTTAGTGTAGCTATGGTAACACCATTTTTTCCAGATCTGAGACAAACTCTCACGGGAGGGTTAAGAATTCTATTTGGAAACATTGGACATTAATCATGAGCATATGCTTATCAAACCAAGGAACAAAATAATTATTTTACTTGTAATTAATAGGATTGACAGAATTTTTTTTTCTATCAATTGAAAGGTGGGTATTTAGCAATTGTTAAAAATATCTATAAACTTTGGAAGCAGAAAATTGTCATTGAATGAAATAAAAATGAAGAATACTAATCTGTTAACAATAACAAAAATAGATAACCTAGACTACAAGTTTTTATTTAATCATTCCTGTTCAAGTTTAAGTTAGTTAACCCACCGGTGGGTGCGTCTTTGGGAGTTACAGGACCGGGCGCGTGCCGCACTAAGTGCGGCATGTCAAAATTCTAGGTTTTATATTGAAATATTTGTCTTGAGTAGACGGAAAATGATTATTAGTAAATGAAAACTAATTTATTTAAACATGTTTTTATATAAAGTATTGCTATTAATAGCCACCCTTTTTTAAAATGCAATACGTATAATACTTTTTAATGTTTAATTATCAATACAACAAAACACAAAACGAAGTATATAGAATATAATAATGAAAACGTAAATAATAATAACAAAAACGTAGGAATTACAAAATTTTCAAATAGGTAACATAATTTTGTTGGTAAAAAAAAACATTATCCTTCCTTTGAAATCTAGAGTTCATCGTCTTCTTCTTGCTCAGTGTTGTCAGTATTGACATATAGTTTCCTGAATAAAATGCTTCTTGTAAACGTGTTTGACACATTTCTTGCATTTGATGGTAGTATTGTTCCACTTATGGCGGCCACAGAGATGACATGGTCCAACCCTCCTTTCTTCTGCTTGCTGAGGATCAGCTTCTTCTTGGTACTTTTTGAGAAACAATTTTATACCATTGGTGAGTCCATGGCTTACCCACGAAAATTCTTGGAAACCGAGCTTGCTGCACTGGGTGCGGCTACATGCCCGCCGGTGGGCTAAAACAATGAATTGAAGTAGACCAGAGCTGATTACGTAATGCAGTATGCAAGTCTGCCTTCTCTAGTAAAGTAATTGGGCATGCATACAGACAGACCCATCAACTTATAAAAAAATTTTAGTTTTCACTCATAACTACTTTGCAGTAGAGAGAGAATGGTTGTAATCAAACAGTGTAATGCCACTCCTAACCATAATATCTTTATTACATTGAATTTTTTCCTGTGAATTTTTGCCTTACTTTTTAAAACAGGCGGCAATTTGGCTGCCTTTTTAAAAATTCTTTAATATACTGTCAATAAACCAGCGTATCACAGCTAGGCCCACCAGTATTCCTATATAAGCACATTAGGCAACAGGAAGCGGGTCGGTAATACCTCTTCTTCAAAAACAGTCTATGTCAGTCAGTTCCAAAGTTGAGTACGTCTGGTCAGGAGTGTCAGGGTGGCCAGATTGCCGCCGCACACCTATTTGTGAACTGTTTTTTCTTGCCATCCAACAAAAATGTATATAATATATTTTTCCAATTAAATCACATATTCACTGTAATATTATGAATGGTCGTCAGATAGTTTATTTTTATAATATTTTTTGCCCAAAAATCAGAAAATTCTTCTCTCACACAGAGAATGTTACAGCAAGCCGGAAGATGTCACCAAAACTAGTAAAAACTTTATGTACTGAACTGAACCTTGTTCATTTTGATATATAATCATTTTTTACATGTATTAGATTAATAAGATAGCCGAAATACTGTATATCGATATTCAAGATTTTTATTCTCATAAAAAAGAATTTAAAAAAAATATATAATGTAATGGTGTCTTCCGAATGTCTCTGTTAAAAAATACAGCGATAAGTAATACAAACACACCATTTATATACATGAGAAGTTAACAAACTAGGAGACGGCAGAAATGCCGCCGCACGCCCGTTGGTGTCAGTCTTAACCGCGCGCCCGCTGAAAGGTTAAAGGTGTAATGAAAACTTAACACCAAGGATCAACAAAATATTATCTCAACAGACGCAGAAAGACAAGCTGGGCTCCCTGTGGGACGGAGAGAAGTATACCATGAATAGCATGGAGACACTCGAAGTCCTGGCGAGGGCGCACTTTCCTGGATGCGATGTTAGATACAACCAAGGCTCAGTCCCAGAAAACAATGAATCCCCTAGCAGGGTGAGCTGGGACAGAGCAAAAGAGATAATAATCGGCAAGAATATTGCATGGGCAATAAACAGCTTCTTACCATACAAAGCAGCTGGAGTAGATGGTATTTTTCCTGCATTGTTGCAGAAGGGACTAACACTACTTAAACCATACCTCCTAGAACTACTAAGAGGGAGCCTGGCACTTGGGCACATACCAAATAAATGGAAGGTGGCCAAGGTCATTTATATACCTAAACCTGGGAAGGAGAACTACATTAATCCCAAAGCATTTAGGCCCATATGTCTGACATCCTTCTTGATGAAAACCATGGAGAAGGTATTGGATAGACATATTAGGGACAACACGCTACTGCAGAGACCATTACACTGCTCGCAGTATGCTTATCAGGCAGGGAAATCCTGTGAGGTGGCACTTCAACACCTAATATCCAAGATTGAAAAATCATTGGACCATAAGGAGATCATGGTGGGCATCTTCATTGATATAGAAGGTGCCTTCGACAGAACCCCCTACCTAACAATAGAGAGATCCATGGAGGAAAAACAGATTGATCCAATCATCCTCCAATGGGTATGCCTGATGTTAAAGGGGAGAACAATATACTCCGAATTAGGAGAGAGTAAATTGTGGGCAGCACCCGCTGGCGGATGCCCACAAGGAGGAGTCCTATTGCCGTAACTGTGGTGCATGGTGGTGGACTCCCTACTGAATAAAATTAATGAAGCAGGGTTGGTTCTACACACAAGGATATGCGGATGACATCGCTATCCTAGTGGGTGGCAGACATCAGGCTGCCATATCGGACCTGCTTAACACGTGCATAGGGATACTGACAGAATGGTGTGACAACAAAGGTCTGAACATCAATCCGGAAAAGGTAGAACTATGCACTTTTACAAATCAGAGGAAGTTGCTCATTAGACCACCGAAATTAAATAAGGTCCAGATAAAGATTAGCACACAGGTAAAACACCTGGGGGTCTATCTGGACAACAAACTAAATTGGGACAGACACATAGAGTATGTGACGTCCAAAACCCTAAGGAGCCTATGGGCCTGTAAAAGGGCGGTTGGAAAATCCTGGGGAATGAAACCAAAAGTGGTTCATTGGATCTACACCATGGTAGTTAGACCAATGATATTATATGCCAACGTGGTGTGGTGGCATAAAGCGGGACGAGTGAAATCCAAAGTCCAATTAAATAAGGTACAAAGACTGGCGTGCCTCCTAATTACGGGAGCCATGAGAACCACCCCAACTGCGGCAATGGAGGTTATACTAAACCTCAGGTCGCTGCAGTTGGAGGTAGAAGCGAAAGCGATGCTTTCAATGTATAAACTTGTTAAACAAGGATTGCTCTGTGAACCATCTAGAAGAAATGGACATAAGAAGCTATTAAATAAAATGGAAGGAATTGAGGTTCTTAAAATGAACTCAGACCTCCAGACGAAAAAAAACACATTGAGATTACTTTCAATGTAGAAATAGACATCGGGAGGCAACATCAAAAATGCAATGGCATTAATTGCTACACCGACGGCTCCCTAACCAAGAAAGGGTCAGGAGCAGGAATATGGAGATTGAGCAATAAAAAGAGCACATCTCTCCCTCTGGGGAAATATACCTCAGTATTTCAGTCTGAGGTAATGGCAATCTGTTTCTGTGCACAACAACTAATTGAGGATAGAACACGGAACAGAACCATAAAGATTTACTCAGACAGCCAAGCTGCCTTGGGGGCTCTGAGAAATGTCATAACCAGATCTAAGCTGGTGGAGGATTGCAAAACATACCTCAATAAGCTGGCTGAAAACAACAGTATCTGGGTAGAATGGGTCAAAGGCCACTCTAATATTGCAGGGAATGAGAAGGCTGATGAACTGGCCAGACAAGGTTCGGACAGCAAACCTATTGCTCCTGAACCTATCTGTGGTATAGCATGGAGCCTAGCTAAAAGTGAAATATCAGGGCTCTATAACAGCATCGCCTCTCGGAACTGGCACACGGAAAAACTGAGACAGTCAAAACTGTTTCTGGGGGGGCACTGCAAGAAAAGAGGTAGTCAACTCCTCAATCTTGACAGAGCCAAGCTCAAATACCTGACAGAAATGTATACAGGGCATTGCAGATTGAACAAACATCTCTGTACAATGAAAATCAAGACCTCACCGATTTGCAGATTCTGTAATAGGGAGGATGAGACGCCTTACCATATCATATGTGAATGCGAGATATTGGCAAGGAGGAGATTTCTTCACTTTGGGGAAGAAATCATCATAGATCCAAGTGTGGACATTGACCCTATTAGCATAATAGGGTACATGAAAACACTAGGACTGTACTAAATAGTACAGGACAAACGGCATAGGCACAATGAGCCTCTTGGCTGAGGTGCCACCACAGCCGGTTTTAATAAAAAAAAAAAAAAAAAAAAAAAAAAAAAAAAAAAAAAAAAAAAAAAAAAAAAAAAAAAAAAAAACTTAACACCATGTCTAGCAAAGGAAAACAAAACCATTTAAACTAATTTATAGCTATTTAATAAAATAATAATAAGCTATAACCCTAAAAATATTGTCTCTACTATATAAATACAATTTATGAAAAAATCTTCAGCAAAATCACTTAATAAAGGTGGCTGGTGAATGAGAAGGGAGAGATCGCTGGTACCAACAGATTGGAAGCATATGTAAAACTGCATATGAATGTTAATATGATCATATATCTTATAGATTCATTTTGAGGGATCAATCAGAGTAGAATAAGAATTACTAAAAATAACATAACATTATTTTACTATGTTGATGTTGATGCCGTAACATTGATAAAATAAAAATATAAATAATAATGTTTGACTGATCAAAGAAAATAAATCTACAAAATATAAATAAATTCCTCCACACTCAACAAATACATCTATTCAGTTGACATGGTCAGATTATCATCTTATTGTAATGATATAGCTTTGAAGAGAAGGATTAAACTGTAGAAATCAAGTAAATGAATATTGAAAACATATTTTACAATCTTTAAAGAGCAGGCTCAAAATCATTTCGTAAGATTTCTATGATTCATTTTCCTCATCCATATCCATTATTTTTATTATTTTAAATAAAACCAATTATTTATAATTAATTATATTTCATATTAAATAAATAGGAAATATAAGAAATACCTTGTTGTTCTTTGGTAATAATAACAACAGGAATTTGGCTAATTTTGTCTTTTGCTAATGGAGGAGGTCCGGTAGTGTCCATTTGATTCAAAAGTTGTGTAACAATGGCATCAAGGCCTTCACGGCCCCAAGCATAATCCCCTGGATTGGCCATTAATAACCTGAAATAATAGAAAATATTTAGTTTGAGAATATGTAGGTTAGAAATGAATGATAAAAGTTAGTAGCTGAACTTTGCTACAGTGTCATGTGAAGCAGATTTTAAATATACAAAATTCAGAAAATAAATCTATCTATTGATTTTATTACAAATTAAAATAAATAGATGAACAATTTGGTATCAGTTTGCATATAATTTATTTTTGTTAAATAATTATTTTTAAAATAGGTTAAAATATCAGTAAAATAACTTTTATCCTAAGCCTATTTCCACTAAGTAAAATTAAAATGAACAAATGAGATGGTAGTCCAGCTACTGCAACCACAAGGCACATTAACACATTGGCTGTTAGTCCAGTAAAATATGGGCTCACCGAAGAAAAAACTGCCGAACGTTTATTCTCAACAGATCTTTATGTTTTTTGGGGTGCTGAATCCGAATCTGAAATTTGTTACCACAGCAAATGTCGGCTTCATACCCAAAATCACAAAAAACCGCTGGTGTATATAAAAATATCGGTTTGCCGTTTTATTTTGTTTTTAATCAATTTCCATAATTTTTCTCCCAACATTTACGAAAAAAAGAAAATATATTTTCAAAAAAATATTGATTTTAACCTCTAAAAACGTTTTATAATGAATATAAGTTTTGAATTAAAATAATAATCAATAATACATGTAAAAGGAAGCAATAATAATTAATGTGAAACTTAGCTTTAAAAGAATTGTTTAAAAAATGTAGGACAAATTCAAAGCTGTGGACACTTGTGAAGGGCCATTCCGACTTAAAAGTGGAATGAGATTTTACGTTCTGTTTCACTATTGGAACCAGTTCCAGTTTTCGTTCCACATCAGTTTGACTAACCTACAACATACTAGTGAAGGGCAGTTCGAGTTAAAAGGTGGAATGAGATTTACTGTCTGTTCCACTTTTTGTTCCACGTCAGTTTGGCTAACTTAATATCTATGTACCAATACCGTTCCATCCCTTGTTGTGACTTCGAGCTGTTATCCTCCTATATTATAATTAAACATTGTATAGGTACTATAATATTAAGAAGGTTTAAATAGCTAAGTATACTTATTAAAAAAAAAGTATACCTTTAAAATAGTTTTATTGAATCAAGAATTTTTTTAATAAAAAAATTAGCTTAAGTTTATTTATTGCACAATGCAGTGATAATTTTCCAATTACATCAGTTCCGAGAAAGGAGTAATCAATTCTTGTGGCAGCTTCATTAGCTTTTGAAAAAATAGCGAAAAAATCATTTAATTACATATACAGTAAAACCTTGTATGGTTCATTTCTCAGAACCCAAAAGAAAAGAAAATTTCAAAGAAAGCGGTTTATTTTGAAGATGCCCATGCGCAGGGTGGTGGGGGTATAGAGAGGGGAGGGAATCAAGGGCAGGATCAATGCAACAAAGCAGTCGGAACAATCTTGGGTGGAACGAAACCAGAGATGCAATCATAACTCTACTACACCGAGGAAACGAAACGGAGAGATCTTTTGGCGTTGGTTTTCATTCCAGATGGAACAGAAAACTTGGGTGATTCATTTCGATCTAAACCGGTTCAAGGCTGGAACCAGTTCTAAAGTCAGTTCTACCCAAAACAACCCATCACTAGTGGACACAGGCAGACCGCTTCTGTACTAGGGCTGGTGGCCCCGTTAGAAATAAAAGGTTGTCATACAAGCCTGGAAAGGGATTAGCCATGACGATGTATCGTCATCCACAGTCAATGTGTTAATAATTACACAACAAAAACAAAGCAAATCGTTAACATGAGTGTGTATTAATCTATGCAGGGTATTTAAATAAATAAACATAACATCCCTATTTTGTTTTTAAGAGAATTTAATTGGAAAAAAATTCAAACTGAATATCCCATTAATTTTCTAAAAGTTTTAAGATTCACTAGAATGCATGATGAAAAAGTGGGTTAATAAGAGAAAAAAAACTAAAAACACAGTAGAATCCTGTCAGTTTTCATAGGTTATTCAAAAATATAAAACACCTTAAAAATCATTTTTAGATACATATTCAAATGTAAACAGAATCCACATCTAAACGCTACTTACAAATGTCCTCCTGGTGTTCCTCCACGTGCAGTTCCAACGCCAATTGTATTAGAACCACCCCAGCCGACTCCTGTCAAATTCATAATAAAATCTTGAATAAGATGTTCTATTGGTGCCAATTGTCTTGCCCTCCCTGTCCTGTAACAAGATAATAGGATATAGGATATTATATCACAACAATAAAATATACGATTTACATAGAATTAAACACAATCCAGTCTACTACGTAGGATCAAATCCCAGCTTAGTAAACCATCACCCTCTACAAAGTGAATATGTAAAAAATTACACTGTTTTATTTATGTTAAACATTATTAGAGAAGTCATTATGACAACATTATATGGATGATGAAACCTGAGCTCAGTCATCCCAATGGAAGCAGCCAAGAAAGCCAAGACCGAAAAACACACACCAAATTCAGTTACATTTGAAGGTTTTCCTCACTCTTTTCTTCAATTACAAAGGTGTGATGCATCATGAGTTGTTGCTAGTTAGTAGGGCCAATAAAGAATATTACCTTGAAGTTATGCATTTGTTTAAAACAATATATATTCCCAACAATTCTTCATATTCACTAACTTTAACACAACATGTTTCTCAAGGATTCTCCCTGTCACCAATCCTATTTTCTAACTATATCGAAGACTTATCCAGTTTTATTCACCTTAAAGTACAACCTAAATGCAAGCAACCTTCAAATCTACATATCTTTCCACCCTTCAAATATGCTGTAGCCATCTCTTAAGCTTAAAAGGATATTAACAGCAACAACCATGGAGCGGTGAAGAATAAGATACGTCTGAATCCAAAGAAAACTAAGGCTATCCTCATTGGTTCAAAAATACATCCTTAATACCCACCCTTCCACAGTATATCAATAATATTCCTATTCAGTTTCAAAAATATAAAAACCTAAGATTTACCTTTAATCAACACCTATCCTGGAACAACCATATCGCTCAAATCTCCAAAAAATCCAAATTAATCCGTAAACAACTCTATAGATTTCAAGATTTGTTTCCCTAAAGTACCTGTCAACTTTTAGTGTCCTCTTTTATTTGGTTTGATAACGGGTGCTTGGTTAATGGGAGGCTGTAAGGTGATCATGAGATGAGATTGAGAAGGCTGTCACATGTTACTTGCCGATATTCTGAGCTTGGGCGGCTTTTTCCTAATTTCCGATTGCAATATTTCCTGGGTACTTTCCTATTTCAATTACTTTAATTTGGTTTGATAACGAGTGCTTGGTTAATGGGAGGCTGTATGGTGATCATGAGATGAGATTGAGAAGGCAGTCACATGTTGCTTGCCGATATTCTGAGCTCGGGCGGCTTTTTCCTAATTTCTGATGGCAATATTTTCTGGATACTTTCCTATTTCAATCACTAAAAACCAAAAAACCTTCCTATATTCTTGAAATTTGAGAATTATACCAGTAATTGTACATTATTATTATTCTTAGGGGACAGCAAGCCCAGGAATAAAGTTTATATTTCATTTTAATATGAAAAAAAAAAACAAACAACTTATACAAAAAGTAAAACTTTTTTTCAATCCTCGTACTCTAGAAAATATACCTTATAATTAATATAAGTAATTTAAATTTAAAAATTTGCTAACCTTCCACTTCTACGAGCCCTTCCACCTCGTCTTTCCTCTGTTCTATATCCAGCGTCAACCAACATTTCATTCAACATCTAGAAATCAATGAAATTTATTACACTTACGTATAAGAGATAACTGCCAGGTACGTGATATTTAAGTGAACAAATTCTGTTTTTATTTACAATAATCATGGCATCATTCCCACAAGGGAAAATATAACTTTTTATAATTTACAAAAAATTTAAAAATGTAAATGTTTGCATGTATGTATATGTATGTGCGTGTGTGTATGTGTTATGCCTGTATAAATAATATATTGTTGTGATATTTTGGATTCAACAAATTTTAAATTCAAAATTGGAGGGCAAAAATATAAGACAATACAAAAGGCACTTGAAGATGGCAAGGATCTGGCAATTAATATGTCTTTTCAATGGTCAGAATCGATGTGAGTAGCGCAGGTTACAGTACAAAGTTGGCGTTTGGCAGTGGTAGTTGGAAGGAGTACAGTGGCTGTTCAGTATTTGAAGATGGAAGATGTATACTGGAGTCATCAGTGAAGGTTGAAGTCAGTGCTTAATTAGAAGAATTTGTTATAAGGAACGGAGATAAAGTAAAGGAGAGGGATGAAGACATCAATTTAAATATTAGCCTTGCCACATGAAGAAATAGAAAAATTGATAGACTTTTTTAATTGGATATAGAGATAAACAGTAAAATATTTACATTATAAAATAGTAAAAACAAGTTAGTTCTATAAAAGATGTTAGTTTTAATTTTAATAAAATATACCTTTAATCAAATATCCCATTATATACATTAACCTCCCCTCCAGAATAAAAGATATAAAAAATCGATTAAATTAATAAAGTTAAAAATTAAAAAATATTATAACAATATATACACATATGGTAGCAGCAAAAGAACAAAAATGCTGAATATGGGAAAATTAAATATCTTCAGAAAATTACTCACTTCTTCAAATGGTTGAACCATCTCCACTTCAATGTCTGGATCACTTTCTTCATTTTGGTCTGGTTGGTTTTCCAATGCTTCGATGAAACCACACTGGCAATTTGGACAGGTATAATCCTGGAACAGATTACATTCTTAATTACTAATAGTAGACATAATTCAATTTTTTATTCATTTTTTTTATAACAATCAGCTTGATTTGAAAAATTAAACTAAGTACATCATTTGAACAAAAGTAGGTCAAATTCCAAAATGAGTTATTTGTCAACACTCAAAGCGGTTCATAGAGTAATATATAGAAAACGGAAATGAAACCACTTTTTGCTCTTTGGACATATTTCATTTTATTAGTGCAAACAACAGAACACAGAACTAACTAAAATCAGCATGAAAGGGATGGTGAGTGAAGCCAACCTCCCACTGGTCTCTCCACTCTCCTACCCCCACTTGAAGCTGAGGTAGTTGTGGAGCACTCAGTTTAATATGTTCTCCTCCGCCCGTCTACATCTTTTGTTTTGCTTACTTATTCTTGAAAAATTGTGTTATCCGGTGATTTCTTTTCATAAGATCTTAGAACAGGTTTTTGTAGAGTTTCTGATCAATGACTGAATGTGTACTTAGCGAAATGTCTTGCTGTGTAGCATTTGGATGCAGCAAGGCCCCCAACTATTAACTATATACAGAATGTTAATAGAATTTAAATGGCAAAACTTCAGGAACTTATAGGGGACCAAAAAACCAAGACAAAAAGTCTTTTAGAGATTTGCTTGTTTTTGCTTAGTTTTAGAGAAAATTGCAAAAAAAAGTACAAAACAAAATTGTTACAGGTAGCGATTATCACCTTTCAAAGTTCGTCAGGCTAGGCAGTGAGATATATAAACACTTAATGTAATCCTTTACATTCTTTTATTTGTTTACATTTTGGCTTCCTTCTAGGATTATAATTCCTAAATCAGTCTTCAGTCAGTTACTCTGATATTTTTGTGTGAATAGCATCAGCCACAATACCGCATACATATTCTAATGTTGAATACGCTGATATGATTTTTGTGTATGGTTTCTGTAACGGTAATGCTTTAGAAGCGGAGCGGGAGTATGCTCGCCGATTTCCAAATAGAAGAGTGCCTAATCGACGAGTCTTTTCGTAAACTTTTAATAGACTACGAGAGACTGAGTCATTCATAATACGTAATGAAGGCGACCAATTCCAGGCATCAATAAGAGCAGATTATCGGAGAAGAAATTGTGTCCAACGCCACTTCGATAACAATCCTGAGACTAGCATCCGAAGAGTATCTGCTGCATTAGCAATATCGCGGCAAGCAATATGGCGAACTTTGAAAGGTGATAATTGCCATAAAACCCATACCATCTTCAAAAAGTTCAGAATTTATTACCTCAAGATTATGTCAAGAGATTGAATTTTAGTAACTGGTTTCTTGACAAAATTCGCGATGATAATTTATTTCCATTAAAAAATATATGGACCGATGAAGCTACCTTTACAAGAGGAGGAATTGTTAATCAAAGAAATTATCATGTATGGGCTCTTGAAAATTCCAGAGCTATTAGAGAGAATAGGTTTGAGCATGAATTTGCTATTAACGTTTGGCTTGGAATTTGGAACGGATTACTGGTGGGACCATATTTTTTACCTGGAAGATTGAATGGTATCACATTTACACATTTTTTGGAGAACGACTTTTCTAATTATTTAGATGACATTCCCTTACAGCAGTGGATTGAAATGTGGTTCCAACTCGATGGATGTCCAGCTCATTATAGCAGAGTTGCTCGAGCTTGGCTGGATAAAAATTATCCACAACGATGGATTGGACGTGGAGGAGTAGTACCTTGGCCACCCAGATCACCTGATATGACATCCATGGATTTCTTTGTAAGGGGAACCTTGAAGCAGTTTATTCGGTGTCAATCAACTCAAGAGAGCAATTAAGAGACCGAATCATAGATGCAGTGCACCAAATATCATCAGAACAATGTTTATGCAATTTATCAAGTGAGTGCTAGATGTAATGCTTGCATTGGTGCAAGAGGACAACATTTTGAGCAATATTTACATTGAAAAGAACATAACATAAATATAAATGTAAATAAATAAGTATAAAAATGAAAACTTGTTTTGTTTCTTTTTTATGCGATTTTTTCTAAAACTAAGCAAAAACGAGCAAATCTCTAAAGGACTTTTTGTCTTAGTTTTTCGGTTCCCTATAAGTTCCTGAAGTTTTGCCATCTAAATTCGGGACACCCTGCATAATAAATTAGCACTCCCTGTCGCGGCTTCGACCGATCTTATAAGTGAAGAATTATGATAATTTGAACTAATTATTTGAGTTTTGTTTGTTTAACGATAAAAATCTTGTATTGAAGTATGCAATTGAGCATTATTTCTTCAATGATATTTTCATGCATAGCAGTTATTTTTAACATGGTTAAAATTGCACTAATTAGATGTTTAATTACATAAAAGCATAATAAGACATCCAACTTTTAATTTTAATTAGGATTGATAAATTAATTATCACTTCTATTGGAATTGTTTTATTTGAAAACTAGTTTCGAATGTTAAACATTCACCATAAATTCTAATATTTAAATGGTTATCTTCATTTAAATGGAATTCTGGGTCTTATTATGGTATGCTCTAATATGTTCTTAATCTTTGAGTTACTGATCATCCAGTTGTTCCCATATATTTAGCTTCACAATCATTATATTTCAGTTCATAACAACACTTTTTGGAAAGGGTCTATTTTGTCTTTAGATGAAGGAAAATATGATGATAATAGTTTATCTATTTTGAATGCAGAATTTAAACCTAATTTTCTTGATTCTGACTTTGGTGGATATTGGGCCATAATATGGGATCAAAATAAATTTCTTTGGGATAGATTTGTCCTCTAGAGGTGTTAAGTATATATTATTCAAAGTTTTTATATGGATGTTTTGTTTTTTAAATATTGTCAATCGTGACTTTACATTATCTGTAATTACTGACTATGGTATATGTCGTTTGAATTTCTTTATTTTAATTTTGTTTATTTAGAGATATATTTAAAAGGCAGTAAATCATAGTACAAAAGGCTGTGGGTTTGTATGTTAGTGGTCTCCTAACCATATATAGTTTAGATTAATGTTATATTTCTGTAGTTCATATAAAATATTTTTAAATTATGCAGCTTGACTTTTTCTCTTGTTCTGTCTTCTGTTATTTATTACTACATAGTATCTAAAGTTAGCAGATAAAACGAATGGAAGTAGGTAAGAACGCTAGCAGTGTGAGAATTAATATTAATATAATAGACAATGATTGATGAATTATTTGTCACTTCTATTGGAATTATTATAATCGAAGACTAGTTTTAAATGTTAAACATTCTTCAGTTCCAAAAACATGGCAAAAAGTTCAAAACATCAGCACTTTGATACACTGATTTGTGGTGTTGATGTTTTTCAGTTTTTGTATGTTTTTTAGATTGACGATGAATGTTCAACATTTGAAATGTCTTCGAATATAATAATTTCGATATCAATCCTAATTGTATCGACCCTTCTATTGTGTGTACCTCAAGTGAAAAATATAAAGCTCATATTGGCCTTTTAAAGATTAATGAAAATATTAATAATGATATCAATTTCAAGCAATTGAGCATCATCAAATAATGCTATTTATTAATTGGTGAGGTTGCTATTACACCAAAAGAGATGGTGATCCTGCTGCTGACCATTCCGAAAACTGATTTACTCTAAAGAAGAAAGCTGGCTAATATGAATTATGTGATGAAACCAACAAAGTCATTATAAAGAAGCGTCTCAGTCTCCCCTTTTCCGCTCAAACCATGAAAGCTGATTTTCTGTTAACAAATTTTAAGCTCGCCAAAAATAAACTTATTTCTTATATAAATATTTAGTTTAACCATGGATCATGATCAGCTATGCCATTTTAGAGTGGTGTTAAACTTATTTTAGGAATTCATTTTTTAAATTATCAATATTTTTTTATTAAAGATAGGTTAGGTTAGTTCTTATGGACACTCAACATTGAAGGCCTTAGAACTTTAGAACTTAGTGTCAGTTTTTCAATCTACTTTATATTCTGCAGTTCTGTTATCTTCCTTTCTTCCATTATTTTCTTTATAATTGTTTTAATCGTCCTTTAACTTTTACTGAAAGGTTTGTATTTTTCGAGGAATTTAAGAATTATATCTATTATATCTATAGGTTTCTTAGTAGTCGTTTTTCCTGAAAATAAGTATTTCATCGAGGGCAGTCCTCTAGAATGTGTCCAATCGTTAATTGTATATTATTGGAAGTTAAGCACTTTGATGGACTGTCCTTTGTAATAAGATAACCATGAGTAAGTCGATATAGTCTATTTCAAGTCTTGATAAAACAACTTCTCTTCTGTTGTTGAGATTTTAACCCTTTGACTGCTAGCGAGTCCAGCTGGTTAGACGCCAGACTGCTACTAACTCATATTGTAGTTGTTTTTCTATTGCCATCTGTGGACTGTTTATAGAAACTGCAGTGCCTCTTAAAGCCAATAGATGGCATATCACTTCAATTTCATGGACCTTCTGTGTACTTGCTTCGACCCTTTTTTACTGCCGTGTACCCTTTCTCTTTACCTGAAATTTTGCCTGCATATCCTTCAGTATATTTTTTGATTTTGTAGTGAATAGTTAAGTGCATTGAAATGCCTAAACAATTTTATTCTGATGAAGAATTATAAGAACTTTTGGCAGGTTCAAGTGACAGTGAAGAAGAATCTTCTTCAGATAATGACAAGGATTTTTTTCATCAATTCAGTAATATATTTATTGGAGAAATGCCGGGAATGAGGGGAATATCAAATAGAAGAGAAAAGGAGGATAGGAAACATGAAACGAAAATGTAGAATAAATAAAGAAATCGAAAACGCTGAGCATAAAAAGTATGCCGTACACAGGTGCCTAGACTATTCCGCACCACTGTATCTTCCCACCGCACGAGCATCCCGCAGCCAAAGGGTTAATACATAATTTTATTAATAACTAGCTGAAAGTACCCATGCTCCTCACTTGCCCTCAATTAGGAAATTTGCAAAAGTTAATTTTTATTTTGTTTTAACAGTCCTCCAGTGAAGCTTCGAGGCAGCACTACCACCTTACCCAGCTCCGATACCAGACCATTAGCTCTTATAAAGGCTTCCCAACTTCTCAACATTTTTTGTTTTTTTTTCTAATAAAGTTTAGTCTTTCTGTTTCTATTTTTGCGTACATATCAAGCATAAATTAGTTGAGGAGATTACGAAACTAAAGAAAATAAGGTTCTTCACCTTCTCGCTCCATCAATATATAGGTGTAAAAATCAGCTGCAGACACAGTTTTCTTAAGTGGTGTATTGGTGTTTGGGTCACGCTGAAGGATGTTAATACTGTACCCATCTTATCCATGGCAGAACATGAGACGATACTGAAGAGAATCATAGGCTCAATAGAATGCATTGATTCTTTTCAGTTTCTTGTCCCTGCTGTGGAGAACAATTTCTTCCTTTTCTAACACCTGGCCAACAATCAAGACAACTTCGTAAGTGGTAGGAGTATTGTAATGTCCTCAGTGAGCATTTGAAGGCTTTTTGTCAGCACTGATAACTACCTGGAAATCATGTAGATCTTTGGGAACAGACTCAATAGCAGCTCTGAAGTCCTTAATATAGTTGTTATGTTCATGAATTTTCTGGAGTTGGCCTACCAATGAAGGTTTGACATTTTGAAAGCAACCACAGCGAATGTCTCTTTCATGGTTGTCATTACCAACAAAATTTCTCTGAATAAAAGACGGCTGCTGTTGTGTTCCAGGCATCAAACTCCCTATTCTGTGATATACCTGTCCTTGCACCTTAAATGTTGGCATGAAATGTCGCACTTATTGCTTTTGCTCTAAACGACGTCATTTGGAAACAATTGTTCTATTTCCAAATATTGTTTAGAAAATGCTCAGCCTCAGGACGTTCATAAGTAAGGAGGCTGTGCAAGAGTTCAGGATCTTCTTGAAAGGGAGGAAGTTGGACTTTCACGTTACTGCAGCAAATGGCAGGGCTCTAGTCCTTCCATTTTACAGCATAACACCAACTGCAAGCTGACCGTTGTCCTATATCGACTATTTTGTCTTTTGCATATTCAGTTTTTGGGTCATACTTCTAACCTAAATGTTTCTTCACTGTCCATGTCTGTACCATTTCATTGAACACCTTTCATCGTGTTTTCTTACAGCTACACGTTTGACATTTATTGGGTACTTTTTTGAAGATTTTCTATGGATTTCAGGATGGGTTTTCTTGTACTTCTGTACAGCCAGTATACCATATGACAATAAATCTATTATTATTATCCCAATAAAGATTTTATAATTACTGTTATTTTACCCATTTGTAGTACCGATACAGGACAAGCTACTTAGAAAATTATTTTTATCGTGCATCTAATATCTAATAAGAAAAAATGTACAAAGTTTCATTACGATCCTTAATGTTATTTAAAAGAATTTCTAAAGCAGGAGAAATCGCATTTTTCGTGAATCAGCTGTGATCCAGGGCGAATTTTTGTAAATTCCTTTCTTAGCGAGCACCTACGGCCCCAGAGGAAGACCAATTTTCATTCAAATCCGTTATGAAGTAAACATTAATAAAAGAAAATCAATATTAAGAGGCTATATATCTTCTATTTAAAGAAAGTGAAAATAATATTATTGAGTTGTAATGAACAAAATTACTATAATAAATGATATTTAATCAAATTTATTTACATTAATCTACATTATTTTTGAAAGGTTACAATATCATATGGATGTTCTCAACATTGTGAATATACTATTACTTAGTAACACATTATTTCCCTTCAATAAGAATGAACAAATATTTTAGTATATATCAACAAAGATCATAATTGTTTCTAGTTTAAGACACTAATTCTTTTACATCTTCAGTGTACCTAGAATTAACTTATTTATTATTGGAATGATTTAAGAATAAATGCTATGTTTGGCTAGTAAAATTTTCACTTAAAAGCTCTACCTAGAACATTCAGTTTTTTTAGAAAAAAACAACTTACACACTTACTCATCATTCTATTATCCCCTAAGAGATTTAAACTGAATTTGGAGTCCCAATCACTAAGGAGATCTTTAGAGTTTTAAGACTAAAATTATCAGCATAAAACTTTAATTTAGTTTTCATTTTTAACCACATTTATCATACCGAACTTTTAAGATATCTCAATAAATCAGCAACCAACATCTTAGAACCACTCTGATCCAAGGATAATGCTTTGAACCAAAGGGAGAAGGAATAACTTAAAGCTGGAACAAATTTCTAACTCGATTCTCTAAAATAATTCAATAAAGCTTTCCATAGTATTAAATGATGCTACAAACAGTGTAACTTGATATCTTAATGGCATTCTCTAAGTTGTTTTTTTCTTCTTTTGAAGTTTGCATATCTCTTGAGAAAGTGAAACCAATAGAAGTTAGAGACTGAGTTGAACCACTAGTTCTAATTAGAACAACAGTAGAATTAAAGTTTTTCTAATTATGAGAATAATATTTTAATTTACATTTTTATCTACATATATTCATATAGGTAAATAATTAAATAAGTTATTGAAACAAGAAAGACCATATTAAGTCAGATAAATAAATTATTTCAATTGTGCCACATTTTTTTAGAGAATAAAGGGGCCCACACACTAGACAACCAAGTTCGTCAACATCAGTCTATTGTCATGATCGATCTAATTATTATCTTAATGAAAATTATATAAATGTATGTTTATATAATGCTTCCTAGGCACCTACCTATTCCAAGTTATCAACACCCGTCACCCTCCCTTTATTTACAGTAACCTGAAATTCAAGTCTGCTATCAAATCACAGCATACAAGATCTCGTCTTTCCGATCTCTATACTCCATCCCACAGAAGTACTGCATTCCGTTCCTTCCTTGTCCGATCCTCTAATCTTTGGAATTCCCCCCTCCCCTGTATCTGCAATGCTTCTTCCCTTGGAACATTCAAAAAACTATTCTTTCCCTCCAATCCAATGCTCTCTAATTATAAGGATGTATGTAATTGCCTAATTTAATTACTAACACCGTCAGACATAAAACATTAGCATAAACTAAAGCACAACAAGATTCTGCCTACTAAAGCATCATTATACTGCCTTCCTACATTCATCAGTCAATTTGTTAAAGTCTATTTGTTTAATAAATTTTACAAAATCAGATTTAAATTCGGTCATAAGTCTCTGTTCTGTTTCTGGCCAATTTCCGTGTTTTAGTATAATGTTCTGTATCAGTCCTGCCGTAATGTTGTCAAGTCCTTTACAGTCATATATTAAATGTCGGAAATTATGAACCTGTCCATTGTGAGGACACCTGTCATTGTTTAGTATGTTGAAGCGATTCAAGTATTGTTTTGTTTGTCCATGTTCTGAAAGTATTTGGGTCAGCTTGTAGTCGGTGCTTAGTATACGTCTATAATTTTGCGGTGTGATATTGGGAACGAATCGATGAAGGCTAGGAGATTTTTCAAAAGCGGTCCACTTATTGTTCCATTTAATTATAGAGTCCTTTCTTATATCTCCTTTTATAAAAGAGATAGGGACCTTATCAAACGATACTGGAAGGTCACTGTAAGCCGCTAACTTTGCCAAAGCGTCAGCTCTCTCGTTGCCTTCTACTCCTGAATGACCCTTAATCCAAACAACATTGATTATTTTCTTGTGTTGGCTATAGAGTTTAATCAAGTTTATTCTAGTTTCCGCAGTAAGTCTGTCATGAATATTTGAGTTTGGAATTGAGTGTATTACGTTCATATTGTCCGTATAAATAGTTATGTGTGTGTTGGTATGTGTTAAGTTCTCAAGTAAGTATTCGGTGGCCTTAAGTACTGCTAACTTCTCCGCTTGGTTATTAGAACACTCCTTTCCTAACCTGTATTGAGACTCTATGAGCCTATCATTTATATCTTCAAGTAACCAAGCACACCCCACGTTATTGTCATTCTTGCTGCCATCTGTAAATATAACTGTCCGAGTTTGACTATCTGTTTGTTTGTTTGCCAACATTTGTGCTTGTATTGCTGGATGAATCCAATATTTACAATTGTATGGGAGGTCAATTCTTTCTTGAATAATGTTATTATAGTCAGTAAGTCATTTTTTAATGTTAAATAGTTCTTTTACTTCATGTATTTTTAAGTCAATTGGAAGAATACCTGCTAAGACGCAAGCAGCTTCATAAGATATTTTATGGAATGCTTTCGAGATTTTTATTGCTATGAGCCTTTGAATTCTACGGAGTTTTGCAAGATTCAATTTCAGTCGAACGCCCTTATGCCAAACGTGTGCCGCATAAAGAAGTTTAGGCAAAATAGCTCCGTGATATATCGTCTTGAGGACCTCTGATTTGAGACCCCAAGAGATCCTAGCTGTCAGTGTTAGTCTGTTAGTGGTTTGCAAAGCCTGGTTGTAAACATTGTCTATGTGTCGTTTCCAGTTCATTTTTCGATCGTACAGTACTCCTAAATATTTTAATGTGTCACGTTGGTTTATTTGTAATGAATTTAATCTTATATTTAGTTTTGGTATTGTCCGTTTTCGAGAGAATATTATATATTCTGTCTTTTGTGAGTTAAAGATCAGTTTATTAAGAGAAGGCCACCTTGTTAGTCTAGATAAAACAAGATTAGTAGAAGCTTCGAGTTCGTCTATGTTCCGACGTTTTACTAGTACCAGGATGTCATCGGCATAAATGATTAATTTAGTGTCATTGGCAATTCAACTAGAAAAATTGTATTAATTAATATATTCCACAGGATTGGTGATAAACTAGATCCTTGAGGAGTCCCCATACTCAACCTTTTATCAATGGTAAATGAATTAGTTTGTATAACCAATCGCCTTTTTTCAAAATAATTTTGTATGGTCAGATAAAGATTTTTTGGACAATTGTATGTCTTAAGATTTGTTAAAATCGCTGTCCACCAAGCGTTGTTGAATGCACCTTTAATATCCAAACTTACAACTAGCAAATGTCTTTTTTGGTCTAAAGTCGTACTGATTTGTTCTGTTAAAGCATGCAAGGCGTCATCTGTTCCTGTCTGCGGTCGAAAAGCGAACTGATTTTTACTAAGTATTTCGTTTGTCGATAAAAAGTGCATTAATCGATTTTTAACAATTCTTTCCAATATTTTTCCCAACGCAGGTAACATACTTAGTGGTCTTATTGAGCCAAGATCTTTTTTGGGAATTAATACCAGTTTAGCCATTTTCCAAATTAGTGGGAATTCTCTTCTACTGAAAAAACTTTTATATATTTCACAAATTAACCGAGGGAAAATTTCAGTTATTTTTTGGACTATAACTGGAGAAATCTTATCCAAACCTGGTGATTTATGTGGAGGTATATTTTTGATAATTTCTAGTATTTCTCCATCTTCAAGTGGTAAATCATCATTTGTGTCAGGAGGGGTGACTATATTATGCCTCATACATTTTTGTTCTACTGTGTCACTGTCAGTATTATCGTCTTGAATTACTGTATTGAGTATGTAAGTAAGTGTTTCTTTTGAATTGTTTGTATATTCACCATTGTCAGCTAAAATTGTTTGTAATGTCGTCCTATTTTTTAATTTTTTTGAAGTCCATTTGTAAGGCCAATTCCAGGCTGATGAATTTGCAGCAAATGATTTCCACGAATCCACCTTTGATTTTTATAGTAAGTGAAGGTAAACGCGTTTTGAATCTAAATAATCAATTTTTCTCAAGTCTCTTAACTGTATGTCATTAGCTGTTCGCTGATATAATCTCCGGAGTCTGTTTGTCTTTTTGCGCAATTTGGTTAATTCATCGTTCCACCAGGGGACTGTCTTATGCGATGTGTTAGAATGTCGTTTTCCACGAGTTTTTTTAAAAGTCATATTGCTGGCTTTAATTAAAGCGGTCGTTAATTTCTTGGCAATGGTTTCTGTTTGTATTTCTGGTAAGAGTGTTATTATTTTTTGTTCTAACTCTTCTAATTCTAACTCCTCTTCATTAAACATTAAAAATTGTTTTCGTAATTGGACACATAAGTTAATTTTAAATTTATCCCAATCTGCTTTGTCAGTGATATGATAGTGGACCGATTGGTTATTCGACACCTGGCTACTGCTATTGATTAGTATTTCGTAAGTTATACAATTATGGTCCGAAAAGTTGGTTTCATTGGAAATTTTCCAATTGTTTATTTTAAAACTTCTCAACATATTAGTATTGGCAAGAGTTAGATCAATATTGCTTTTTCCCATGTTATTTTTGAAGGTAGTCAAATATGATTCCAGATTTAATAGAATAAGGTCTTTAGAAACAATAAAAGCCTCTAAAAGTTTTCCCCTTTCATTCGTTCGTTTGTCAAACCAAAATTTTGACCGACTATTCGAATCCATTCCAATAATAATTTTTTCCCCATTTAATTTTAACAAAACATTTTCCAATTGTTGTAAATCAATACTTATGTCTCGATTTAGGTCTAAATAAGTACTAATTATCAAGCATTTTAATGTACCATATGATATTTCAACAACTACCAGGTCAGCGTTTGAATATTGTGTAATTAAACATCCTTCTAAATCTTTGTTTAAAATTACAACACCAGCTCTAGGTTTTCGATCATATGTTTGATAAATGCGATAATTATTATAGCCTATAATTATGTTATCACGTGTGTATGGTTCTTGTATTAAAATAATATCAATATTTGTCTTAAATGTATAAAACTGTATAAAGTCTGTTGTGTATTTCGAATGATGAGCATTGATCTGTAATAATTTCAACTGTCTCATTCAAATGTCAAAAATAAATGTTTTAAAAGAGTAATAGAAATAAAAATTATGTTGTATGTCAGTAAATATATAATGAAAAACATTTAATGTACTCACGCTAATGGTATAGTGAAGTCAGTATTTGATACCAGTTTTTGCACTTCAGTAATGTAGGAAGGGCAGTTTCTATCATACACAGAGTGGTCTGTTCTTCTTAGCATTTTGATTTGCGGATTCTTGTTATAATTTTCACAATTTATGCACTTGAGATGTTCTGAGGTGCAGTCACTTGATGGATGTTTATCCCCACATCTTGAGCATGCTGCTTCTCCCCGGCAGTCTCTTGCGTTGTGGTGGAATTTCAAACATTTGCTGCATCTCCTCACCCTGAAATAGTCTTCTACGTGGACATTTGATAACCCAAACTAATTCGGTTGTATAGAAGAAGTTCCCTGGTCGCTCCATCTACCTCTAGGATGGCATGCCTTGATTCATTTCTTTTCGAGGTCAATATTAATACTGGGCGAACTTGCTCTCTATTTATTCCTACATTTTGGGCCACCAAATAATCCACTATATTGAATAGGGTTATTTCTGGTTCGATTTCTTTTATTATAACTCTCGGTTTTCTTTTAGTTATTTTTTCAAAAGAAATCTTTTCAGAGTTTTTCACAGCTCTTTCTATAGTTTCTAGAGCGCATGAGGTGTCTGTATATATATATATATATATATATATATATATATATATATATATATATATATATATATATATATATATATATATATATCTTAATATATATAAATTACGTGTCGCCGCCTAGGGGCCGGCTAACACCTAAACTACTGAACCGATTTTAATCAAATTTGCATACCGTATGCAGTTTGATCCAACAAAAAAGATAGGATACCTTATATCTTAATTTATAGTCGCAATATTATTTGTATATTATCTGTAAGTCACAATTATCTGTTAGCTCTATACGATTCTAACATATGGCGGTATAAGGTTATACTATTATATAAAAGGACAAGCAATGTTTCGTTTGGGTTCACTAACCGCCAAAAACTACTGAACCAATCTCTACCAAATTTTGACTACATCATCTTTATAGGATGGTTTAGCAATAGTAAAATCTAATGATTTTCAACTAATGCTTTATTGAAAAATAAATAATAAGTGGATAACAGTGAAGTTCAAAAATGGCGGCAATTGCCATCTACATGAAAGGTTAAAAGGCACAGTGTTACATAGAGCTTGGCATTGATAATCAAATTTACTTATTTTCAATTAAATTGTTATAAAAACAGCTATATGGAGTGAAATATACCAAATTTTAACTACATCATGTTCATAGTTCTAGGTTTAGCAACAATGAAAATTTAAATGTACAATGTTGAGTGTTAGAAACGGATTTTGCCACACTACCACATACTTTTATGGTTAGAAATTAAAATCCAACCAGATCAAATCAAATAAAATTATTTCTGTCGAATGAAAATTATTAAAAATCAAAATGCCGATCCTCAGCTGTTTAATATTGTGTGTAAAAATATGAATTTTGAACCTTTAGTTGTAAGCACTGATAATGCAGTTTCTTAATAGTCTCTGTCCATCTGGATTACCAACTCATATATTAAAATTGAAAATTGGATGTCTAATTATGCTTTATGTTATCTTCAAATACCTAATCAATCTAAATTTAACCAAGTTAATAATGGCTGCTATGCATGAAAATATTATCAAAAATATAATTTTCAATTGTTCACTTTAATACAAGATTTTTATCGATAAACAAAAAATCAATTATTAGTTAAAATTCCTCGACGGGGGATGATGAAGTTATATATAAAAGGACAAGCCATTGCCGTTCGTGATCAATAACCACGAAAACTATAGAACTATTCTGTACCAAATATAACTACATCATCTTCATAGTTCAAGGAAGGTTTAGCAATAATAAAATTTACATATTTTCTCTTAAATTACTGTTTATAAAGCGATAAATATGTAGTGGGTAGTAAAGCGAGCACCATTCAAGAGAGGTTACAATGATCCAGTGTTAATTATAGCTAGAAATTGATAATAAAATTACTAAATTAAATTAATTTGTTATCCAAAAAGCAATAAATAGGTGGTGTGACGTGTG
Organism: Euschistus heros; assembly: GCA_003667255.2. Taxonomy (NCBI): domain Eukaryota; kingdom Metazoa; phylum Arthropoda; class Insecta; order Hemiptera; family Pentatomidae; genus Euschistus; species Euschistus heros. Next base: position 728,819 of record RCWM02000231.1, read on the forward strand.
GATTCCAGTGAAATTTAAAAATCGAATATGTGGCAAGCGACAATAGCGTTTTAGTAAAACTAATGAACCAAATTTTAACTACATCATCTTCATAGTTCTTAAAAGATTTACAATTAGAAAATTTACTATAATAATAACTTATACTATTATATAAAAGGACAAGCCATTTTTCGTTTGTGATCACTAACCGCGAATATTACTGAACCAATCTGTACTAAATATTAACTACATCATTTTCATAGTTCTAAGAAGGTTTAGCAATATTAAAATCTACTGATTTTTAACACCTTCACTGCGGTAATGAAAAAAGTGGTTTCTTTTTCGGCGACCGATACATTAATTATATTTAATTCTCCCTGTAATTTTTCAATCAGACTACAATCTGATTTTTATTATTTCAATTTGTATCGGTCCCCGAGGACCGATGCCGCAGTGAAGGTGTTAATTTATATTTTATTAAAAAAGGTTAATATGTGGACAACAGTGCAGTATGAAAATTGACCGATAGGTGGGGAGTGCCATTCTACACGAGAGGTTACAAAACAGCTTGAAATCGATGATAAAATTTACTTATTAAACTATAAAGAAAATTATTAAAAAATATTTAAATATGGTGTGCGATATGTGGATCCCAGTGAAGCTTGAAAATCGACCGATTGTGTATAGCGCCATTCCACAATAGAGTTAACAATGGTAAACTAAACCTATCTGTACCGACATCTAAATAAATAATTTTTATAATTCTAGGAAGGTTTTGCAATGGTAAAATTTAGAATAACTAAAATTTAAATGTACAATTTTGAGAGGCAGGAACGAGGTTTGCCACACTGTCATATACTTTTATAGTTCGAAATCAACATCCAACCAGATCAAATCAATAAAGTTATTTCTGCCGAATACAAATTATTACTAAATCAAAATGTCGATCCTTTTCTTTTTTATATCCTGTGTAAAAATATGATTCACGGGCCTTTTGTCGTAAGCACTGATAATGCAGTTTATTTTCCGCAAGAGTTTCTTAATAGTCTTTATCCATCTTGATAACCAATTCATACATTAAAGTTAAAAATTTTATGCCTAATGGTGCTTATATGTAATCTTCAACCACCTAATCAGTGTAATTATAACTAGATTAATAATTACTGCTAAAAAATCATTGAAGAAATAATGCTCAACCACATGCTAAAATACAAGAATCTTATCGATAAACAAATAAAACTTTAATTTTTAGTTGAAATTATCTTTAGTTATGAGGGCGGGCGAAGCCGCGACGGGAATGCTAGTATATATAATAGAATAGAATAGAAAATTCCCCTTATTCTTCTGGACATCACTACTGATTATGAAATTGAAATAAGAGATATTAAAAGAAAATGACCACCGCCATTTTTTATAACTGGCACTGGGAGATAATGTAAACAATTATATTTTCCAAATTGTTTTATGGATACAATCTCTAATGATTCAATTTTTTCATAAAGAAGTCTGTGACACTTGTTAATACTAATTATAGGTACAGAAAAGAGTTATTTCTGTTAAATGGTTTTAAAATAAGTTAAGTTTGTATTTACTTTCATAAGCTAAATTTATTGTTGTCACTTTTCTAGTCAGCCTTCTAGTTCAATAATAAAGTTGACTTTTCTTGCTTAAATATTCTATTTTGTTTTATAAATTTTATAAAAAATTATTGCTGATGTGTTTCTATGAATATCACTTCAATTATCTCTATAAACCTGTGAAGAAACGAATGTCCATTGGTACAACCACTAGTGTCCACAGGTACAAAGGGGGAAGGTACCTATGGACACTAATTAGTAGGTTACAAAATATTATTTTCTGAACAAATAAAATTACTTTACAAAATAAATAGACCAGGGTTTGATAGCCTTTCAAAGGTCTTATTAAAAATTAAAAATTAAGAAGTGAAAATTGTCCACAGGTAGAGCACCTTCTCCTATATACACACACATATATATATATATATATATATATATATATATATATATATATGGATAAATTTCTTGACTGTTACTATTAAATGTTTAGTAAGGTTCTTGAGGTTCAGTCATAAAATAAAAAATCAACTATTTTGGCGACGTTTCGAGACTATATTGTTCTCATAATCATGCCCTACCGTGAAAAAAAACAGGTTACAATAAAATTATATAAGTTATACAAGTTATTTTAAAACATAAAGTTAGTTACAGTACAGGTAGGTATATAACAACATGTGTAGGGTAATACAAATATATATAATTACAGAATATAGAGGAGTATGAAGCTACTTACAATGTTACTGGTGGATATGAATAGACTAATAATTCTAGTACACAACTAACCTAGGGGAGCGAGTTTAAACAGACAGTTAACAAGGGTTAGTGGGGAAAACCCTATTTCTTAAAAATTAAGTTAAAAGGACTGTGTGGGTATTCCCAAAGATGCAGGTACAAAAATATTTCAGTGTAATATACTAATAAATGGAAGAATGGTTTGTATGATGTATATAAATGTAAATGTATATTATTGGTCTGAATGTATTAAGTTGGAATAACAGGTGTTAAGATTTAAAACGTCTGATTTTTTGTTTATTGCGCGGTTTTTAAATTTTTCTATGGTTATCATTTCTTTAATATTTCTTTTAAAATTATTTAGTTCATGGTGAATAATTTTGGGGAAATCAAATTTAAAAGTATGTTTTGTTTGCCTGTAATGTGTGGTGAGAGCTGTTTGCACGTCTATAAATAAAAACCCAAACAAACAGCTCTCATATATATATATATATATATATATATATATATATATATATATATATATATATATATATATATATATATATATATATATATAACACTGATAATAGATATATCTATCAAATTATTATTATCAGTCTACTGTGTACGTTGTGGTGGGAAGACAAAAAAATTAGTGATAATTTGTTGATATATTTATAATATATATATATATATAAAAACAAAACAACATGATGATGAACAAAAGCAATAGAACAATAATAATGAAAGACTATTAATTAAATAAACTAACTTAAAAAAACAACAACAGAATAACAAACAAAAAGTAATGAAACACTAATGATTAAATAATTAATTAAACTAACTAAAAAAACAACAACAGAATAACAAACAAAAAAAATGAAACACAGGCAATAGACCAAAAAAAATCACAAAATTCGGGCCCAAGTAACCTCTACAGATAGATATTCTCAACTGATGTTGAAGACTTGGTTGTCAACCTAACCAGGCACACGCCAACATTGTCACCAACCCTATGAATTTCAATTGCCAACCAGCCCATAGATGCTTAACACCGTCTTCAACATTGCAAGTAGTCGACAAGGTTGATAGTGTGTGGGCCCCTTTAGTCTATGTTTCACACCAACTGATGAACTGATGATAAATATAATTATAAAACATAGACAATTAAAACTTCTCAGGGATGGTTAACAAAGGCTATGGGAAAAAAAATATATTCTTATATATCCATTTAATATTTCATGAAACCCACTGAGAGTTTGAGATAATAAGTTTTAACATTTAGAATCACATCAGTAACATTTGAAGGCCTCAATATGCACAGTAAACTTTTTTAATTCAATTTTTTTTAACAATAATATTTTGAAAGCATCCTTAATTGACACAACAATAAAACAAATGAAATTGATCATATGATAAAATAAAACAAATGACAAGCAATTTAAAAAATGCTTAAGATATTGGACCTTCAAAAGCACAGATAGAGATAACATTATCATGCCTGTCAAACCTATCACATTCGATCAACCCAATGACAGCATTAGAAATTAGATAGTATCCCATATCATTGTTCTTGAAGAAATTCCTATTAACATGATGCTACCCAGTGCAATAAGGAACCTAATCCTAATAGAGAAGAGATGTTCAGACAATCAAATTAAATCATGACTTACATCAGTTCACTGTTACAATAACAGCTGGTTGGTTAGTCAACAAGCTTTAAAAACTTTTATATCCTAAAAGACAAGATATCAAGTATACAGTTTCAGATTGTAATGGTATGAAGATATCAAGTAGAGAATGCCTAGCAGACACAAGGCAACTAGGTGAAAATGGGAGAATCAGTGTATTCTATAGATTTTGTTTGTAAAAATAGACTAACACTGTCTAAGTAGTTTAAAGATAATCTTAAACTCTTAATTTATAAATTGTTTCCTCCATAAGATCAAACATGGTGGTAGTAATGAGTTGATGGGCATGCAACCCCTCAGCAATGAGCACAAACACAATAATTATTATCAGGCATATTTCATAATCTCTAACCGAGCACATAGAATCAGGAAATATCCACTAACATAACTCCATTTTTTACATAAAATTCCCAAGATTTAAATATATTTGAAAGAGGCCTTTATCTTATTGACCACAAATTCTCACTTCTAATGGTATTATTTATCAATGATACTAATAAAAGTCAGAATTTGAAGACTTTATAGTATCAAGGCGAAGTACCCTTAGAACAAACTATAGCTGAGATGTACAATTTTCCATGACAGTACATCCAATCATGATCAACAATTGTTAGCACTTGCTTAAAAAAATTACGCAATTTATGTAAGGTATAGGACTGAATGTAGAGTGTAGTATTTCTTCTATTACAAATTTTTGTCCCACTGTAATATTTTCATAAGTAAGCAAGGCTTAGATGCAAATGGCTTTACTGCAAGTAAGCTAAGATAGTAGTTGACTCGACTTCTAAAATACAATGAAATCAAAGAAAGCAATCCAACAAGGGTCTTGGTGTAACACTGAATAAGAGTACTGTCCCTTGATCAATAGTTATTGAGGGATTGATATGTCCAGCGCTACCAAACTTAATTGGGTAACGGTTCGGATCGGCGACACCACCAAACTAGGTTGACCCGCGCTACACCGACCAGTTCGATCCTTACACTTCACTTCATGTATACATTTTTCGATAGTTCATTCCTAAAACCTCACATGTAAACAATCACTTCTACAGTTTCAACTTGGATTGTGTTGTTTAGTTTGTTATATTGATATTTAGAGTTCTTAAATGTAAATAGGTGAAACAGAAGTTAACAACACGAGGCTTAAGTGTTTTATGAATTCATGTTTTCTTATTTCATCTAATCTTATGTGTAAAAGTGTTATAAAACTTAAGAAGATTAATTTGTACATGGATTTGGTGTTTTACATGTTTATATTTGTTCTATCAATTTAAGTGATAAAATTTACAAGTTGTAAAAGTGTTATGAAACTTAACAAGATTTATTTGTACATGGATTTGGTGTTTTTATATATTTGTATTTGTTGTTTTAATTTCAGTGATAAAATTTCAGTATACATATTTTGTGAATGGATTCTTTGTCATCCATATTACTTTTAGTGCTAAAGTGAGACAGATTGTATAATTAATTCAATAAAACATATCAGTTTATAAATAAATGTGAGAAAGTATATCACAGGTTTTTTATGTTTTCTTATTTCCACTTCCCATGAGAAAATATAGCAGAAATTAATATCATAACTTTTAACTAGGATTCTGTCTTATATTATATAATGGCTTATAACATGGAGAATTGACAATGTGAAAATAATCACAGATTAAGAGGTAAATGACACATTACTATATAATTGTAGAACTATTGGTATAATGTTATAGATTAATGTGTTTTAAAAAAAAATTAGTAGACTGATGATGAAACATTATCTCCGAAACATGTAGCTACAAATGTTAAATATAAATAAATAGGAGTTATGCCAAATAAATACTTAAGGATTCTGTCTTTTTTATATTTATAATTTGTTATTTTCACTTCTCTGACAGAAAGTTCATCAGGAATTAACTTTACTGGTGGTTCAGTATTATATTAATTGTTGATTAAATTAATATTAATTCAAAATTGATTTAGTGTCTTATATTTCGATATTTCCACTTCATTATTTGCTTATTTCTCATTTTAGTATTAGAAGGTAAACAGAAGTTAATATTACTTTGAACAGGGATTTAGAGTTTCTCAGTAAATGTAGGAGAATAACCTTTCCCCTCTAAAAGCAGCAACTCGAACATCGAAATAAATCGGTACAAGGTTAGAATCGATAAAAGGTATTCTGAGCGGGTTTAGGGGTTGGTGTCGCCGATCCGAACCATTACCCTTAATTGCCTCATTGCATATGTCAAAAACACAAAAAAAAATTTTTAAAATAGTAAAGAAAAAAAGAGAAAAGTATGATAAAAAGCTAAAAACTTTAACACTGACAAATTAATGAAGTAATTGGACACATTAGTTTAACATGTTTTTAATTATATAAAATTAACAAATTGAATAACTTATACATAACCTGAATCAATATGATCATAGAGAAACCATAATATTAGATAAAAATGAAACTGGAAAATACAAATATAAATAATAAGCTACTAATTCTAAATTAAACAATGATCAAATAAATAGTGTGATTTCTAATGGCTCACCATGACACAAAGCTTTATATCTTTCTAAAGTAGCCATATACATTGAATTTGAATTAACATGTACTTATGACAACTTAATTTGTAAAGTTCAAATTAATAATGAAGTAAAATCTACATTAAGTGAAAAGCATTTTGCTTTAAACAATCAATAAAAGTTAAAAGAAAATAAGTCAAAATTTTAAGGTTCAATTAAAAACTAAAATATGTTAACAATAAACTAGATAGGTGTCTTAACACCAAAAACGAAATACAAAGTTATGAAAAATTTGTCATAAAACAGATAAATGTTTGAAATGACAATCTTATAGAACAAAAAATAAGAGTTTTATCAACAACTAAGACAACTTGAAGTGACATCAGATTTAGAAACATCAAAATGAAAGAACTGCTTAATATTATTAAACTCTACTTACGAAACCTGGGCTAAAATAAATTAGTCTCAACAAAAGAATCAAAACCTACTGCCAATCAGATAATAAAAATAAAGAGCCTACATAAACAACTAAAGTTCGTTTTAAAACTGAATATAGGTTAAGACATGAGTAGGTTCATCATAAAACTATGATTTATTGGAATAGCAAGAATTAACACAGTACTTACTGGTAATACACCACTTATTTCTCGGCTGCATTTATGGCAAAAAAATCTATTTACTGGTAAATTTTCAACAGCAGCTTCTTCGGCCATGATTTCGGTGACTGCACACAAAAATAGGCCACCACAATCTGTAGGTGACTTAATGTTGGGTAGACTATTATTCTTATCTTACTGACCACATACCAATTGTAAGAAACTTAAATAATATTATTGTCATGGGATTGTAATCATTTCTAAATATTTTTCATATCTATTTTCTTACTTCGTTTTACATGTTACATTAAATATTGCCGCCAATTCGTTTGAATTTAAATCAAGAACATTGTCATTTATAAAACTGATAGTGAGGTTATAATGGTGTCAGAAGGATCTCGTTTTTAACTAATGTTTACTTCTAGGAATTTGTTCCTCAACCTGTGAAAATTAAGTTGTTTTATAATGATTTTACCGATTATTTTAATTGTTTTTTCATTAAAAATTTCTCTTGCTGAAGATAGAAAGGTAATGATACAATATGATATAGCACAAAATAATAAGTTTTTATTTTTTGTTTTTAATTTTAAATAACAAATTAAATCTAAATTAATGTTGTGTTCTTTTTTTATGTAGATTACCATGCTCATCAATCCTGGTTGTGGGTCTGATTGCAAAAATAATTCAAATATTCTTATTTATGTTAGAGCTGATGGGTCCAATGATACATTGCATCATATTTGGGATTTTACCAATAAGCCAACAGTTATACTTGCTTTGTCACCTTTAAACACAGATCTTATGATAAACTGGACAAGTTTCAAAAATTATGAAGAAGGAGCAATGCAGTTTTCATCACCACCATTTTACACCTTCTCTTTTCTTTTTGATAAGGTTATATATTTTAATTGTTGTTCTTACATGCTCATTGTTTATTATAATTTCTATGGATATAATTTCAGTTACTTGTTTATTCAGACCAGCAGGGTTTCCTTTGTCTCAATATGTTACCAGATAACAGTTTATATTTGATAATGCAGTATAACTTGGAAAATTTCTTTTGGGTTTGCAAACCAGCAAAGTTTACATATCAACCATATCAGAGTACTGAAAATGACCATTTCTAAAAATAAAAATAAAATTGAATTTAATGTTAGTATTTTGACATGAAGTATGGCTATTTGCTGAACTCAGAAAGTTAAAAGCTTTATCCGTTTAAACTGCTGACACCACAAAGTGTTGATTGTGGAGAATATTTATTTTCTTAAAAGACTTTTTTTTTTCAGCTGTTTAAGAAGTAACTGCTAGAAAGTAACATTCTGATTAGCCATGAACTGCCCCATTAATCAATTGTAATTCTAACTATCCCATAATGTTTCAATGGTGATGCTATTAGTTATATCATTCAATTTACATTGTTGTACAATGTATAATAGATGAATACCATTTATACAGCTATTTTTATTAATATAATTTATATAGTAATGTTGACAAAATTCAAAGATCATATCTGTATTTTAAATTCATGAAGCAAATTTCTAAAGTTAGAAATAATATAAATACTTTCAGAAACTGTGATCAGTCCTTTAAACAGTATAAATAGATAGCCGTCAAATGATTTAAAATTTATAAAAACGTTAAAATTTGCTATATTTAAATAATTTATGTCAGTAGAGGTATTGATTCTTCTATCTATCATCCAGTTTAATTTTAAAAGAGAAAATTCCAATTCTACATCTATACTATTTGAATAAATGGACATTGCATGAGCTTAAAATATTGTGTGCCGTCAGTCACTTCTTGATGGTAGTAATAGAAACTGAGAAACATGCGGTTTTCCATTGGAGGGAATTTTGGTGGATAGGATTGCCAGAAAATTTAGTCCTGATGGGGATTTGAGAATTCAAAACTTAGGAGAAATAATGAAACTAATCTATAGAAATAATTTTTTTTATACCATGTGTTGGAGTGAAACTTATTTTGTATCCTGGCTATATATGATCAATCCCCTATTGATTAGGTTTAAAAATACTGTTGATCTGCTGACATAGTGTAGTATTATACCATAAGATGTAAACAGTTAAAAAAAAACAATGATATTACTATAGTTGGAAACCTAGTGTTCATCTGTGGCAATCTGCCGCAAATGAACACTCGATTGACTAATCCTACTATTATCATTATTAACTATAGTATTTCTTTATATTTAATTATTTTAACATATTCTGTTTTTTTACTTACATTTTCAAGGTGATAGAATTTGATGATATCAACAATACTGCAGTTTATGATCCTACTTTATATAATAAATCTAATTCTGTTGTTTACAATACAAATTTTAAATGGACATTAGAAAAATATGATAATGGTGCTAATTATGCTTCTATTACAATGAAAACTGATCATAAACATCATTCACACCTTTTTAAAAAAGGAAGTATCAGCATTACAGTAAGTCAGTTTTACAAATTTAATGTTAGTCAATTGTATAATTTAATCTAAAAATGAGTGTTTGTTTTAGTTATCAGCATTTGGGACTATGGAACATTCTTCGTTACAACCACATTTACTACATACTACAAATGCAACCCAAATTGATATTCAGCTTGAAAATCTTTCAACAACAAAACACTTTAAATCTAGATTTGCTCTTGGATTATCTTTGGTCAGTTCAGACTCTTTAAATGGTACTATGGATTTGCATTCCCGAAAAAGTCTTGATGATGAACACTCACCTGGAATTTTTACGGTATTAACAAAAGTATTAATTTTTATAATCTATTTTATTGGGCCCAATTTGATTATTATTAAAAATATAGTAAATTCATTACAAACTGGTCAAGCTGTGACTATTTGTTAAGTACCACCGTCCACTAAAATTATTAAACCTGACCATTTTCTTCAACCAATCTAGGCTTAATCTTCCTCTTTTTTTCCCCTCCACCACATTTTTGTTTGTTTAAATGTAAATATTTATCTTTGTTGATATTTTATATGTAATTTAACCTATCTTAATAAAATATAAAAGTGATAATTTATTAAAAAATGTAATATATTTTTAAATTTTTTATTAATTGAAATAACTTTTAGATTGGTGAAGTGAAATCAAAACAAGGTTATTTAGAATGGAGAACTGTTGCATATACATCACCTGATAGGACCATGACAAATTCAACTGGTGTTTCCTCGAGTTTGTTTGATCTTTCAGACTTTCAATGTTTTGAAAACACTGCACTAATTTCTCTTTTTGGTTCTGATCTGGATTTCATGCTTTGGAGAGATGTTTATGTTTCTCTTGGAGAACCAGGAGACACTTTTTATTCTGCAAATCCCTTTATATCTTGGTAAGTATTTTTAAAGATTTGTTTTCTTTCTTCATTATCTCAGTTAAACAGTTAAAAGTATATGTCAACCTTGAATTCTCATATTTTGATTTTATTTTTAGCCATTCTAATGTTTTCACATTGTACATTTTCATTATTGTAACTAAATTAATATTGTTATATTAGAGATTGTCATCCATTTGTAAATTGATTCAAATAGCTCTTTGTATAAAGTGAGTGAACTTAATCCATTACAGGTTTGCGAGGTTAATCATGAAAAAACTTAATATCTCAATCTTTATTTTTTTTTTAAATCCAGGAAGAAACAAAAAATAGTTGTGAAAGGAAAAATAATGGCATGCTACATTGTCTCCTCTGGAGTATTAATGTATCAAAAACTAAAAGCAGATAACGTTCAGCACACAGATCGAAAGTGTAATTCTAATTTCTTATTATAACATGGCTCTGATACATTGACCTTTAATAGAGAAAACAAAACTGTTAGCAGTGTAAGATCGATTTCTTGAGAAGAACTGTCTTTTGGTCTCAAGGGTAGATTATGTCTGGGATGATAAAATTTGATAAAGAATACAAATAACAAGCAAATATCCTTGAAGTGATCGATTAAAGAGTAAGGTGGTATGGCCGTTTAAAACAAATGAATATAAGTCAAACACCTAGGAAAATAATGAAATTGGAAGGAGACAGTTGAAGAATGAGATGAAGACCTTCTAAGAAATAAAAAGATAAAGTAGATTAGAGCGTGGCCAGGCACAGAATTTGTTTTACGAAAATTGAATATGAGAAGAAATCCCAATAACAAAAAAAAAAAAAATTCATACTTTATTCTCATAGTCAATATTCTCTAATTCTGCCCCTCACATGTCTTTCATCCATGAAGAATTTTCTTAATTTTTTTTCATCATAGATGGAGTAGTCGTGAGATATTATAAATCCCTCCAATTTATTATTATCTAAGCAAATATTTATTAACTTTTGGCTGCTAACATTTATTACAATGTCTCTGCCAATTGGACACACATCCCCATGAGCTTTGTGATAGTCAGGCTCTTGTTACATTTAAGACTTTTTTTCAATTTCAATTTCTGTCATAACTAGCACTCACTATTCCTTGCAGGTCGCTAAAGAACTTCTTTCCTAGAATAGATCCATCTTTTTGATCTATTTTGATTATTTTACCTGCTGTTATTTCTATGTTGGCCAATATCGCTCATTTACCACAACAAGTTTTTGAGTTATGCCCAGCTTTTATCTGTGTAATAAACCATTCACCTATGTAGTTTTAGTCGGTAGAACGTTATATTTGAGCTTCAACTATTCACTAAGAGAGATCAGGCATGTCACCATTGTATGTCTACTGATCATCCTGTACACAAGACTGTCCTGCAACATTGAAGTTTTTGTGTTGTCATTGTTGTAGCAAATGAGCGATATGATACTGGGAATATTGAGCTCCCAGAATCCAACATTTCTGAAAAGGTTCCAGTGCCAACACAATTTCTTCAGTGTTTCTAAATATCCATGTTAATAAAGAGGAATTGTAAATTATAGCAAGCACAAATATTCACCCTGATTGATTTTAATTGGACTTTTTTCTTGAAGATGTACTTACTTTCATCTTTTTTGATGTTATTTTATGTTTCCTTAGTCCTTATAAAGCCGGAATCGGGGAACCGTTGACTGATTGGTTAATAACACAAATTTGAAAGACTCAAGGTTTTTGAGTTGGCATTGTCCAATTATAACGTAATAATTTTGGACTTTTATGAATTTTTATTTTTTAAATAATTTTGTAGGTCATTTCTTGGTGGTATTGGAGAGCCTGGGAATGAAGGATTCTCTCTCCTTATCTTACTTATAGTTGGTTTTGGTCTTGGAGTTCCAGCTGTTCTTATTATCATTGGTGGACTTTGCATGGTTGTGAAACGAACATTAAGGCAGAAACATGACTTTGTTTTTACTGAAATGTAAGGCAATTCTTATATTTATAAGAAAATAAAAATGCCTGAATTTAACAATTTTAAAGTTGCTCTTAACAGCTTGTATTGTTAAATTACTTTAAACCATCATGTTCAAGTATAATCTCATATTTATTGTAACATGTAATAGTTGGGAGTTTATTTCAGTTGTATTTTTCTATTGTATTATATTGTAAGTTTTGAATATTTTAATTCTGTTATATGTTAGTTCTATGTTCATAGTTTTAAAGTTCGTCATTAACTTACAAGCCTTGATTAGAAATCATGTTAAAGGTTCTATTCATATTGGATGTTATATTTATTATATTCATATGTACCATGAGCTATAGATCTGTAAGCTCTTTTATGGATAAACAGTGATTTTGTAACTTCGGTATGTACCTGCACTGCCTTTTACTACAGTGTTAGATGAAAAAAAAAAAAAAAAGATCATTTATTGTATGTATTGTTTATAAGAATTAGTATATTTTTGTAAATGAAAAGTATTGTGATATATTAGCATTTATTTTAATAAATAACTATGTATGCGAGTATATATGTATACTTTATATATTTATTATTATTATAAATTGTATATTTACCTTATAAATATAAATTCTCCCTCAGTCCATTAATAAACAGAATTTCATGCATACAAGCTGTAATTGGAAGGAAAGAAAAAGCTTTTATATTTGAGGCATCAAAGATTCTGAATTAAAGAAGTAATGAACCACTTTAATTTTTATTAATGTACCCTCAGCTTAAATATTTTTCTTTTGTAATTTGTTATCACCAATTTTATTTCATCTGTAGTTCCTAAGAATTCTCCAGTTTATTTATAAGCTGTGGATTATTCATTTACATTTTAAAAGCTCTAAGCTCTGAATCCTTGGCTATCTTGTTAATTATCATTGTGTGCAGATATTAAAAAAGGGGTCCAGCTGACAAGAGATTCACAAAAAAGCAATGCTTTGTTTATCTGTTAGTTTTCATTGGTAATAAGGTGGTAATTAAGTTCTAATGTTCATTAAGTATAGTACTATTTAAGAACATTCATTTAAATTGCTTATTAATATTTCCTTAAATATACCCTAACCTTATAAATATGTCCAACAGTTGAAATTGAAGGGACCCAATGGCTGAGTGTGTTGGGGCGAGGGTCTCGCTCGTGACCAGAAGGTCATAGGTTCAAATCCCACCTGGTCGGGTCAAAATTCATTTCGTGGCAGACTCACGAAATGAATCTTTGACCTTCCCACCCAGGCCAGTTTAGGACTTCAATGGAAGTCTTGGGCTTAAAAAAAAACAAAAAACAGTTGAAACATAAAATTCAACAAGTTTTTGAACACTAAATTATTAATGTTTATTTTGGGAGAATATTAAAATAGAACTTAACAAGCATGTGCTTAATTATGTTAATGTACAAATGTTTGTATCCTTTAATGATTCCTATTAATTAAAACAGTTGTACTGAGAAGTCAGTAGAGCTCAAGTTATTAATTTAATTCTGCTGGTTTTTAAAACTACCTTTCTACCAATATTTTTCCAAGGGAATCTAAACGTTCGTTAAGTTTTATTATTCGTTCGTTAATTTTTATTTGTTCTTCATTTTTGAAATCTATTAAATTCTTGTGGGCTACAGTTAATTTATCAAAACAAGCCTTAAGTCTGTTATAATTTTCCTCGCTTGTTCTTAAACTTTTTTCAAAATTATCTTTCTCCTCTTGTAAAACAGAAATTTCTCTGGTCATACATTCTAATTTTTCTTTTAGTTTTGATGCTTTCTCCTTTTCTTCATTATAGTTTTTAACCAATATTTCTTTTATTCTGTATATTCCTGTATCAAGTTCAGACATTTCTTGTTTATCTAGTTTACCGTTTATCATTGTTTCATTTGATAGAGTTATTTCATTATCATTTGTGTGATCTTCAGTGTTCATCTTCTGACCTTCTGCTTCACTTCCCTTCTTTCGTTTTTTCCTTTTTTTTTGTAATAGTAATGCTTCGTATTTTTCCCTCAAATTGTCTGAGTATTCTTGAAGGCTAGCATTCTTCCTCAAAAGTTCTTCTTGTTTGTAAATAAGTGATTTTCTTCTTGCTTTGTTCCAATCTTTTTCATATAGCAATTTTCTATTCGTTGCTGATAGAGTCTCTATTACTCCCTGTAGTTTATTTATTTCGGATTCCAATAATTTTCTGTGTTCCGATTCCTTTTGAAGAGTCTGTTTATTGCAAGAACTGAGGATTTGTAAAGTATTTACCAATTCATTCAGACGTTTAATTTCACATCTTGATGCCTCAGAATCATATTGGATTGAACTTTTTTCTGGGTTTTTGTTAATTAACTCTTCATACTTTTGGAGTTTCAAAAGTAATATTTTTAATTCATCTGGATCACGATTGCCAACAGTTTCTTGAAGACTTTTGTACTTCAAATCTAATTCTTTTACCAAGTAATCTTTTTGTTGTAGTTGATTTTTTAAGGTTGATATTTTAACATTAGCAGAAACTAAAGTTTCACATTTGGCTTCCAGCTCATGATTCAGATATTTATTGACAGTTGTTGCTTCTTCCTGAAATGAAGATAATTTTTATGCAGTATACCACATCTAAATTATTTTCATAAAATAGACATACCTTTTGATATACACATGTACTGATACAAAAATTTATGGATGAAATCTTGAGCATAGGTATGGTGCAGAGGTGTTTTGAGGCCACAATTACTTATAATTTTTGTTTGTGGAGATATTAGAAACCATTTTAACAATTGTCCAGACACTTTTGTATCCAGATGACTGTGATTTAGGCTACTTGCAGCCATATTGTAGCCATTCAATCGTGCTTTATTATAGCTCCAGAGTCACTACAACCTGAACAAAAGACTTGAGGTACGCATGATGGTTTAGAAGGATCAATACTATTTTTTATTTGAAGACTAGTTTAGCATGTTAAACATTTTTATGTTTAATGTTCTAAAAAACAAAAAAAATTATCAACACTTAGGTGTTGGAAAAGGTGGTTCCCTGTAAGGTAGTTTTCCTTATGACTAGTCCGCTTTTCTGTTCCTACTGAAAAATGGGACTATTGTTAGTATTTATCTGGCATTTTAAATATTGCCATCTGGATTGGTTTTAAATGGTTTTATTAATTTTATTATCCTGATTTTCTTAATTTATCACGATTAAACCCCACATTTAAATTGAATAAACCATTGTCATCCTATTTCTTTTCAACTAAAGACAAAATAGACCCTTTAAAAAAAAAGCAGTGCATAGAAACTAAAACGTAATGACTGTAAAGCTAATTACGCGGAGAAAACTGGATGATCAGTAATTCAAAGATTAAAATATCGCATAATGACATACAGTAATAAGATGCAGTATCCCAACTTTAATCACATACATTTAAATGGAAACAATATAATTCAACAAAGGCTTGGAAGTGAAATTAAGGCCCCCCATACACGAGCGATCCATTAGTCAAAATGGCCCCAAGCCAAAACCTCACTATGTGAGGGAAAACACGGATGGACTCATGGATTAAAGCGGCCTAATTGGATTTCCAATGAATCCAAAATCCATAAGAGGCGGACCGTCGAGCCAATCTTTGGCTTGACCGTGTGTGGAGAAATCCGACGCCGGGTCGCGCCGAGCCATCCAATTTATTTATTTTTTACTTTATTGGACGTATCGTGTGTGTGGAATCCCTGCTCCAAACCACTCGGTACATCTTGGAATCAAGAATACTGCGCACAAAATCAATTTTATTTTATTTTAATTTTTTTAAATTATGACTTGTGATTTTTTTTTGTAAATAAGTGTATACATCATTTTTTAATAGTTAGGTTTAATTAGGTTGAGTGTGAATTCTGGCCAAATCCCCTCCTTTCACAACCGTTGGCTCAGAAACAGTACAGCCTACCTAAGTACTGAACCCGCGACCCTTCATGGGTTACAAGTGGTACAGATCAGGTTTAATTAGCTATGGGTACTGCCGAGCATGAACTCGTGCTCGATTTCATTAAAAAATACAAGACTCATGAATGCATTTATGTTGTATCATCCAGCCGTAAGTAATTATGCCAATCAACAGGTTCCTGTGCGAGTTCTTCAATAAAATTAATATGATCTCTTTTTTCTTTTTTTTCTATTTGTAAGCCATTCTTTCTTTCGCCTATTTCTACGTTTTCGTTTTTTTATATAAAAACTAGCTGTTATAGCAAACCTCTAATTTTGCCATAGAAAACCACACGACAAATGTAAATAAGAACAGCAGAAATATTAATGACACCAGACACAAAAATACACGCTGATACAAGAGATACTGACTATGGCCGGGATTACACATGTCTGTAACTCGTTCAATTTCTTGCTAGTACTATCCGGTCGTTGGTATGTGTACGGTAACTGGCTTGCCAGTACCTTGTTTGTCAGTAGATCGCACAACATTTGATTTTGCGTGCCAGTTGATGCGCAAGTGTGGAGAGTCCCACCCAAACGAAATCTTCTCTATATAAGAACAGAATAGCCCGGGATAATGTTTACAGAGAGATTTGAGAGGAAATGAATGGATGTGATCTGACTGTAAATGAGATAAAAAATAAGATAAAAAAATTGAAATCTACAAACCATCAAGAACTAAATAAGGTGAAACATCGAAATAACTTAAGTTACGCATGATGGTATATCAGGATCAATACAATTAGGATTGATGAATTAATTGCTAATTCTATTTGGATCATTTTATTAGAAAACTAGTTTCGAAAGCTAAACATTCATCTTAAGTTCTCTGGAGGTCTAAGAGGGTTATCTCTTAGACCTCCTGAGAACTCATTTTAAAGCAAACCAGATATTTGTGAAAATTACCAGTTAACTATTTCCATTAGTCCCATTTTAAATTGGTTTCCAATAAGAACAATACAACGTAAGGGATTTACCTGACTTATCCACCCTTCACCTTTTTATTCTGATTTGTTTGTATGTTTTCTAAAACTGATGATGAATGTTTAACGTTCAAAACTACTCTTTCATTAAAAAATTCCGTTAATAGTGGAAAATAACTCATCAATCCTAACTGATCAAAAGACAACCAGCTGGATGTTAATACAGGACAACCGAGTTCAAGTTCTTCACACTATCCACACAAGGACACAGAGTTGACATTGCTTAACGTTGCGGAGCAGCCACAGACTGATTCTTTAACATACCTGTGTGTAAAGTTGGAAAAGATGTGTACAGAAATTAGTCAAATAAAGTGGAGGTCGATTGTGTTTATTGAAAATTATTGCAGGAGTAAGACTTACACAAGACCTGCTAGTGAGCACCTGAGAGAGATCCCTTAGACTGTGAAGAGGATATGGTGTCAAAACAAAACGTTTTAAGTAACTTTTTTATTAGTGTAGAATGTCACTAAAATCTTGGCATGAGATAAAGCCATTCTAGCTAAGCATACATGCAAGAAATTTTTGAAACTCCCTATTTATGAAATATATACAGAGGTGGGCGTTTATATAAATTATACAAACTAAAAGGAATTAGGCGTCTTTTTCTGTAACCAGGTTACATTTTAAGGCGGTTCTAAGTTAAAATTTACATTAATAATCATGAGGTTTATGAAGATGTTGGGGCACACATTTTTCTGATCAGTTTCTTAAACTAAAATATAAATATATAAAAATATTATATTCATATGTATGTACAACGATACAGTCATTTGCCAACGAACAGGTGGAGGTGCGGGGGATAAACTTTGAAATAATGGGTTCTCTACCTATTGAGTCAAAAAACTTGATGTGGCGTCTGTTAGCGAACTCTGGTTCTGTAGGGACATTAAATATTAGATGAAGCTCTGGTGATTATATCTTCCGTAGCGTCATTGTTCTTACTATTCTTCGCAACATGGTGTCTTAAACACCCTGTAGCTGAGGTTTTGTGCCATCTAAGTAAGAGATGAATGAACAACGGAGGCTTACCGTGAAAGGTAAAAGAGCTTTGATTAACTTTTTTTTTTTTTTAATTTTTTCTAGTAATCATGTTTTAGATGGACCAAAGCTGCCAACTTCAGCTCGCTCAGGAGACAGAAAAAGCCAATAAAGTTCTCGCCTTTCTGTGGAGTTTGGAAAGTTCTATTCACTTTTTTAAAAAAACCTAAACGTCTTCAGAAACTAGAGATAACATTTAGTGAAGGTTATTTTTAGGCTTTGGAAGCGAGAAATATGAATATTTATAGCAGTTAGAATTCTGTTCCAGTTATTGAATAACCGTTAGTTTTGCAATCAGAAGTATTCTTAACCCTTTTCATAGCAAAAACAGAAGTATTGGGATTTTTTTTTAGAATTCTTTTGAAAAATCGACGTTTAGCCTTCACAAATCAAGAACCGTAAATCTATTCTGGCCACAAATAGTTTTAATTAAATTTACCGTCATTCGTCAAAAAGGGAACTGCAGTTCCCCTTACCAGGTTACTGTAAGGTTACTCTTGCAACAAAAGGGGAACTGTGGTTCCCCTTGCCTGGTTACCAACTTGGAAATTAAGAAACTGAAAAATTTAAATATGATTGAATGTGTCATAAAATTGTAAATTATATCGAAAATAAATCTCAGCTGCTTTCTGAGATTGTAGAAAGGAAGAAATTCAGTCTTTCAGTATCAACTTAGAATCGATTCGAATTCCACATTAACTCAAAGAAATCATTTCTATGAATAATAAACCAAAATAAAGAAAATATGACTCTAAAATTAAGAAATAAAAATGGATCTTGAGAAATAATGAAAAATTTTAGGACAACCCGGCCTTCCTACGTAAATTAAAATAAAAAAATGAAAAGGCTGTTGCTTACACGGCACGACAGATACTGGAAATGATATGGTACTGAAAGGAGAGTTTCTAGTAGGAAATACCAATTTTTGATCAGAGAAAAATTGTTTTGTTGTCACATAGATGACATTTACCTTTCCCTGTGAGGGGGTCACCTGTGGTGTAGTGGTTAGCATAGCAACCAACTAAACCCAAGATCGCGGGTTTGCAGCCCTGCAGATGACCTTAGGATTTTTTAAAGGAAGTAAAAAATCCTTAGCTGTGCCGTCCTTCGGAAGGGACGTAAAATGGGGGTCCCGAGCCTGTGCGATGTCAGGTACTCGTTAAAGATCCCTATCCTAATTATACCTGGATAGGCAAAATTTAGGACTCCCACCGTAGCATCGTCCGATTAGCCATAGCAGCATAAAGTGACGTTAAACGAAATAAACAAACAAACCTTTCCCTGTGAACGTCTGGAAATGTTCATCACCTTAAGTCTCATCGAGATTGAGGCAGGCACTCCATGAGTTATTCTATTGTGACTTGCAAACAAAACGCGAACAGGCTTCATTACTGGATACAGACCCAAGGATGAGCTGTTAGGCGACACCAGTCCTGGATTCTTTTGGAGAAAATTCTAGCAAAGTTGATGCTCTCTTCTTTCCAGTTGGAGTTTTATCTACATTTTTCTTTCTTTCTCAATCTTCATTTTCTAGTAGATGTACTGGTAACCTGGCAAGGGGAACTGAGGTTCCCTTTTCAGTTTCTTCGATTATAAAAGTGTGAATGTAATTTTATATTATTTGTGCGCTGTTTTATTTAGTAGACAATTCAATCTATACGGATCAACAGATCACAGGTCGGAGAAACAATGAATAACTAATAAAAACCTGTTGTAAACATGCCTAACTCACCGAGACAACCATGGTCAACAGCCCAACCGAACTTTGCCACAAATATTTTCGAAGAGCTAAGCTCAGCGCGTTTCTCCCACCCTGTTGGGTTGCCTACTTGTTGATAAGGTTCTTCTAAACGGAACTACGACATTTGCGACGTCACCATTCAGCTAGTTACTTCATATACTTTGACCAAAGTTGAGGGGAACTCTAGTTCCCCTTGCCAGGACAAGAGTTAATGATTGCCACAAAAACCACTGAATTATATTTGATTCAGTTGAATAATACAATGCCCTTGCAGTTCTGATAAACTACATCAATTTATTAAACATTCTTTTGTTACATATAATTTTTACTTAGTAGATGGAGCCACTTAATATTATGAACATAATAAAATAACATTAAATATACTTATTTTTCTTTCTACTATTACCTGAGGTTCTATTTCCTTATCCATTCTAACAAATTTATTTCAAAGTTTATTCATTTTGCACAAAGTTAATCGGATAAGTCTATCATTCTCTAAGGTGTAAGTGTTAAGAATATTATTCTGAGATGGTTGTTAAATAGTTTCTATGTAACTCACATGTATCATATTATGTACTTTATTAAGTATTATTTACCAGTTGCCTAGTTAGACGCGTAACCTTTAATTTTAATATAAAAAGCACTGTTTGAAGGTTTCCGACATCTTGCATATTCTCTTTCTTTTCTGTTTCCAAATCATCTCCGTTACTGTTACTCATACTCTGCATTTCAAAACAGGTATATTTTTCAGAGTTCTTATACAGTATTTTCATCTAACGTATTATTTATGATACACTGCCTCTATTCACTCACTATACATAAATAGAATAAATGATTATTTTTATGAACATAATTCATCATGCCATATGTTCATTTTATCTGAGATAAACTATCATCGTTGTTTCGAAATATTCTCAGATCAGATAGCCATTAATGATTGTTTTATGAGTTACTGCTGAATAAATAGGCTTTATACTTCTCTCTGTTTCTTAATGGTTTTATCTCTTAGTTAAACTTTAATTTTAAGTTATTTTTTTTTATTTTACTGTCCCCCTGGCAATTCTAACGATCTTGATTTCTTATTCCGATCCCTCCGACCGCGCCTTATTGCTGGAGGAGACTACAACGCCAAACACGAGCGGTGGGGTTGTAGGACATTTCCTTTATGTATTCATTTCTTCCCAAATTTCCACCTCTAAAACTATTATCAAACCCATGGACGACCTTTCATCATACATCTTCTGCTTCTTTTGCATTCAAATCCTGTTCCTAAATTCTCTCCTACTAAACTGATTACAAGACGAGTATACTGGGACAGATTTCGTTACGGTTTAGAAAACAAATTAGACTTGATAATTCCACTCAAAACAAAACATGATATTGACACCGCCATAGATAAACTTACTGCATCAATATTCATCAGCATTAACAATATCACCTAACATGCAACAAATTTTAATTTTCTTCAGACTAACTTGTCTGAAGAAAACTAAAATTCTCTTCTCACACCATATTCGCGATTTTCTAAGAGAAAAAAGTAGAGCAAGAGCAAAGAATAGATATCCATAAGATAAAAATAATTACTGCAAACTAACAGACAAACCAAAGACAGATAGTAACAGACAGACTAAATAGAACACCTTGATACCACCGACAAATCTTTATGGAATACCACCAAAAAGCTTCTGAACTATAAACATTATATTCATCTTCTATTAACTGAAGCCCAAACCTGGTATAAATCTGAGGAAGAAAAATCGCTTATTTTTGGCCAGCACCTTTTCCAAACTTTTAACTTACATCCTGGTATCCTTAATCCTTCTCACCTAGAATATATTCAAGCAGAACTAAATATCCCATTCCAAATGTCTGCCCCTCCTATAAAGCATTCCATCCATCAGAAATATCAAACATAATTCACAGACTAATGAATCTCATCAGATAATCTTTACACTTCTTTGTAATCCTACTACTTCCAACAAACAACTTACTCCAATCCATATATGAGACTTAAAAGACAAGAAACAGCTCCTCGTTCCAGACTACTTCAACATTTACTATACAAACGTTCAAAGCCCCCAATAAACTACAAAAGACTTATTTACAAGCCTATCCTTTTCTTTAAATAAGACCAATGTGTACATACATAGTTGAGTTTTGGCCCTTATTATGTCACAAACAAACATATCCATAAAGATTTTAATGTTCCCTATGTTGCAGGTTTGGCCCAAACCAGATGTCTATCCTTTCATAGTAAACTCTATACCCATTAGTTTCCCAACTTACTTCACAATCAATTCCTGATAATCCACAGAGGCATCTGAAAAGAAGTTGGCCAAGAGACCTTCTAATGCAGGAAAAGGGATACTCATTTTTGTATTTTTATTGCATCTTAAAATAATAAAAATGAAAAGAGGGGAATCAGAAAAAAACAACACTATACCAAACAGATTAATTCATGAGATCCTTATTTATTTTATTCTATTGTACTTTTCTTATTAAAAAGATAGAATTACTTGAGTTGGTGGGTAGGCATCCAGTTCCTAATAACCCCCAAAACTAATTAAAAAGAAAAAGTACCACAAGTTAATTGAAAAACTAAATTTATTTAATTATGTGATTTACAAATGGAGCAGTATTATTATTTACATACTTAGAACTATTTTCAGTAGTAATTAGATGATAAAAATAAATTATTGAAATACATTAATTGATACTCGAGGCTACACAATTAAAAGAAAAGCTTTCTCATTAATAAATGGTTTCTTGATTTTAGTCGAGTCACTACTAAAGGGGTGATGAGAAACCAGGAATAAAATTTGGATTTTTTTAATGTTTGATATTGATTGAATTTTAATATTGAGGTTCTGAATCCGAAATACAACTTTACTTAATCGAAAAAACTGTAGCTTCATTAAAAAATATGCAAATAAATTCAGATAACATTAATTTTTTGTTGACATGGGTGTCTTTTGGCTGGGGCTATAATTTTCTTGTGTAAAATTTTAATCATCCAGAAAATGTTCAACTCTTTCGTAAAGTTTTAATCACCCTCAAAATGTACTTCTCAAACTTTTTTTCACTCTCAAAAATATAACATTTTGATACACTCTAGCTCTGATATCATCGCTTGGAAAATTTGAAAGTTTCCATAACAAAACATTAATGGAGAATTTTTTTTTGTTAAATAAGGTTTAGGGATATATATTGGTTTGAATGAAAAAATTAATGTTGTGCTTACATTTTTTAAGAGTTAGGGCTCTTTTTTTTTGACACGCTCTAGCTCTGCTGGTGTTCCTCGAATCGAGTTTACCTTCAGTTTCCTTATCAGAAGCAGTAGATGTTTCAGATATAGATGTTTTTATTTTTAATATAACAAGCTTTTCTTAAGAACCAACCTAGCAGCAGATATTTTGGGTGAACGTAGAAAAGTTCAAAATATTTGACTCTACTATGTAATGGCTTTCTAGATCCAACACCTGAATTTTTGAACTGAAGCACAACACATTAAAAAATCAAAACTACCCGACATTTAGCATACCAAATTGTACAATTTTACTGGATTAATAAAGGTTCCACAAAAACACTGTTCACCACCCATGGGACCCATCAGTCAGATTACCAGGAGAGTTAGAGTCAGACTAGCGAAGTCCCATTAGTACTGTCCCATCTACTGTAGTATTTTCATCCATTAAGTTTTAACATATTACATTACTTTATAAATATTTTTGACCACCATTGTAATGCTTTAGTAAAATGAGAAAAAAAAAAATAACAAATAGACAACATTTAAGATAAAGTATAAGCTAAGCTTTGAAATATTCTCTTAATTTAATTCATGACCTCCAAGCTATATTAATCAAAATACCAAAGATATATCATTCATTTATTGGGTTTGTCAAATAAAATAAATATTCACTAAGCAGATTTGTACTTTACAGATCACAATATTTTCTGGATTCAATGGTTATATTTATTTTCACTGTTAAGGGAGTACATAATATAATACAAGTGGCAATATATTTTTGTTAACAGTCGCTTAAAAAATATATGTAACATATACATAATAAATTGCTTTTCAAAACATAAATAAATAACATATTACAGCAGAGTCATTTAATTTATTACATCATAAGTAAAGATTAATGTTAGATATATTTTGGTGTTATTTACAGTATTAATCTTTACAATTAAGTAGTTAATAGCTAATATTTTTTTAAATTAATATAAATAATTCTAGTCAAAAATATTAAAGAAAAACAGGAATGAATACTGGTATTGTATTGAACACATATAAATCCTTCTTATTAAAAAAAATTTAAAGTTTTTAATAATTATTAACAAACTATTAAAATTAAATTGAGCTTTAACAATTTAATAACTTGTGTAACTAAGATTTAACATTTCCATTAACAACTTTATTAATAACAATCACAAAACAATCATATTTTACAGTGGCAAAGTACTTATGCTTGTTAAGCAGTAATGAATGTTAATCATTACGATATTCCATGACTTTAATTTCTAATATAGATTAAATAATAAATTTAAAAACCTATTTTAGTATTTGGCCTTTGTGGGAACATGGAGTAATCAGGCATGTGTATGTAACAAGAATAATACACAGCACTTAAAATACACAGTTTTATGAAAAAAAGTGTTCTTACATTTTTATTGGTATTCTAATGACTATTTAAACACTTGATTTTATATTTTATTAGTTAAAAGCATGATTTCATTAAAGCTAATAAAAGCTAGTCAATCACTTGTCCTTTACTTATTTAAAAACCAATTCATATATCGAGGACCCACAAATCCATTTTTCATCTTCAAAAAGCAAGTTAAGGTTTTAGATAAAGTTTTATATACAAATAGGATTCTTATTTATATTCTACAAGTTACATTATAACGATGCTTACTAATATAGTAAATAAATAAATATTGTAAGCTATAGTCTGTTTGGTCTAATAATAATGAGCATATCTTAATGTGCCTAACAGTTTTAAGAGAGAAATGAAAAATATAGTAAAAATACCATGTAATATAATAAATTAACAACTTAAAAGTGGTTTATGAAGACTATGATGATTCATTTTTCTCAGTTTTTTCAGCTGTAAAAAAAAAAATAATAATAAAAAATTATAACAATAATGATTATCAAAAGAAAAAATTATCTAAAACAAGCATGACCTCATTTGACACACACTCTTTTATGGTTATCCTAAAGAGTTATTATTGTAATAGTTTTACAAGTACCATTTCTAAAAATATTATCTTAATCATAAATATTTAAAAAATCTATAATGAAACAGCTGGATGGCCTTGGGTTCAGATCCGTTTATTCAAAGACGTGGTCAGCATTTGCACTCACTTGCCATTTTTTCCAACCCTAGTTTATCCACAACAGATAGATCAAAATAAACTGTGAAACAGTAGGGTTAGAATCAAATTTTTGACTTCTAGTTCCCTACTCATAGAGCTACCCTTAACTTACAAAAGTAAACTGGAAATATTGTAATAGTAAGTTGAATGTTGGGTTCTGCCTCGGGAGAGTGAGATGAAACTGAGCATTTGGGAGAGAAAGGTCCTAAGAAAGATTTTCGGCCAAGTATATAACAATGGAAATTGAAGAATAAAAACAAACACCATAAAATGGGGTCACATTAGTATGGTGGGGTGACATTGGTACACAATAGTTTCTGTGGTGATTTCCTTCTGGCAGGTTGTTGTGTCGACTTTTACCAAAAGACAGCATAGAATGAGTCTTTTCGTGAGCTCTCATTTGGTAAAAGTCAACACAACAACCTGCCAGAAGGAAATCAGCACAGAAACTATTGTGTACCAATTGCACCCCACCGTACTAATGTGACCTCATTTTACGGCATTGAATTCGAACGGCTATAAGCTGAGCCCAATATTATAGATTGCCAAAAAAGATGTATGGTAGGCCGAGCGGAAAGAAATTGAGAAGGAGATGCTGGAAAAAGAAAGCAGAAGATAGACAGGGGTGGCTCACGATTCTTTGTGATGCCAACGCTCAACTAGAGATGCAGCATTAAATATAATAATACTAACATAAGTTGCATGCAACTGAGATCACATATCCTACCTATAAGAATGAACTAACAACTAAGCTGACTTTTGCTAGGAATTGAATCAAACCCATTGCTGCCATCAGAGGACACTGATAGAACGTCACAGGTCATGGTGAAGTACAAACACAAACTTATAAACTGTTCTAAATATTTTAATTGAAGTGAAATAGTATTCTCAACAAAGGTAGCAAATTCATATTTGGGAACAAGAATAAGCAAGGCATACATATAACTGTAGCAACATTTCTGTTGACAAATTGTGAAAATATCTTAAATATATCAAGTATAATTTATCTGTGAATAAAAAGGTAGAATAGTAATAAAGAAACCCAAAACAAAATGAAAGGGATTCCTATTACAAGCAGAAAGAGAACAAATGCTGTCTTAAACTCATCAGGAATGGCATTTGGAATAGCTTCATTTTATCCCTCATCAATACATTTGTGAATTAATATACAAGCAAAAATTATTTTCAAAAATGTATCCTAGTAGGTAAAAAGATATTCTGATTAAAAATTAGATTCGATGTGAATCTTAAATAGAAAGTATGTCTTTAAGAGTTAATACAAGGTTCAAGTAATTTATCTACTTGTCCATTAAAAACAAAAACAAAAAAAAAAATGTTAGTGAGGCACAGCCATATTCTGATTTTAAAATATATTTAGTTTAATAAGGTAAACGTATATTTTACACTCAAGGAACGAATCTTTACCAGGACATCACTATAGGAGAATTTCATCAACGTAGAATAGCAAGTATACATAGGTCAAACACTAACAATAACATCCCCTACTCAACACTTGGCCTGGGATCAGCTTTAGTGTGTGTAGACTTATTTTATTTTCTCAAACAACAAAAATCAGCAAAGGTAGTTTCTAATGATTTATTTGTAATAAACTAGGTTTTGTTTATATTTTAGATCTTACTGGACCATTATCCGAGTTATTATTATACACACACAGGTACCAAATTAAAAAAAAAAGGAGGTTCTCAACTCATCTGTATTTTTTTTTTTTTGATAAAAAAGTTTTTAAAATTACCACTATAGGCGAACATCAGTAGATGTGTTAAAAAACGCTAGAACATCAGTTTGAGGATTAAAAAAGGTAGTAAATTCTTGAAAACCTCAATAAAGGACCAGAATATGATATCAAGTATAAGTTTACAAACTTAAACTGACAAATTTTACAGTAAATCACAAGACTTATGAATACTATCTTCGAAGATTTGGGTATCAACTTGTCCCATTTAACTGTACTAAAAATTAAGTTTGGCAACAATATTAACTTTTTTTTCAGTTAATTTAATCTTCTAATAGAATTTTTTCATTTGTTACTACTACTGAGAAAACAATACAAAAACAAAGATGAATCCCTTAAGTGAAAAAATAACTAAAAATTTACCAATGATAATTAATCAACTTTGTTCACTATTTTAAATCAATTTTGCTCAACTCCTGTGATAAATATTTAAAACAAAAATTTCCATTGAGGGGATGAAGATAACTTTTATACATTAAACTGAATTTCAAAGCCTTTAAATTTTAAAGAAGTAAAATGAATAAACTTACGAGAGCTTGGCAGTGAATGTTGCTTGCTTGCTGAAACTCGAGCAGGTGAATAAGAAATACTAACAGTAGTTTTGGTAGGGGACCTAACTTCTGTGCACCACTTTTCTCCACTTCCTCCTCGCTGAGTACGTTGTTTTATCCTCCTTATTAGTTCTTCATCAGCTTCATCATTGTTATTAACACTGTCAGCCCCATATTTTTTCCTAAAAAAAGTTCTCCTCTCTTCTTTGTACCTTTCTATCCTTTCTCGCCTTTCGACATCAGATTCTTCTGTTTTAATTCCACAGTTTGGTTCTAACTTACATCCGACAGCTTCTTTTTCAAACATTTTTTGCAACTTTTCAGTCTTTTTATCAGAATCCGGGAATTCTTCTGGAGTTGTAACTTCTTTATTTTTTGTTCTATCAATCCAATCTTGTTTCAGAACTTCGGATACCACACAACAACTTACTTTAGGCATAGTGATTTCTTCTTGTTTTAAAGATTCATTATCACCTATAATGCCACTAATAGAAATACTTAATTTAGTATCACAATTATCTTGTAGGAATTGTGCTGTTGTTACAGAAGTACTTTCATTTATATCAGGACTATTGTCTTTTGAATTTCCCTCATTTTGATCCCCATATGAATTGTCTTTAATTACAAAATCAACATTTTCATAATTTGTAGCACTATCTGAATCTAATAATTTATCATTATCCCCCCAATCAGGTACACATTTATCGGATAAACTACATGTAACTATTTCAACTGGATTAGTTACAATTTCTAAGGATTCTTGTACAAGAGGTTCTAAACTAGGCGATTGTTCAATTGAAACATCAGCTGCAACAGTCTCGCTCATATTTTCAAGGGAATCAGTTATTTTATGATACACTGGGCTTTCTGTTGTTTCATCATTCCTATCACTTCTCTCTGACTTTTCATCTGTTTCTTTATCTGAAAAAAAAACAAAAGTATTTTGAAACCATATAGAATGGTGCTAGAAATATGAATAAGGCATTTTTTGGGGTAGAACACAATAAAAACAAGGTATTTAAATAGAATTACCTGTATTTATTGAAGAATCCTTATCTTGGTTAGAATCAGAAACAAATCTATTGAGTTCTTCAACAGAGTTTCTCAGATATGAAACTTGCTGGTATATTTCGGAAGATGTTAACTGTCAAGAAAAAAAAAAAATAAGAAAGAAAACCATTAATCAACAAAAATAACTATAATATTTAAATTTAATTAATGAAAAATGGATGTTATTTATAGTGATTTGGAGAAAGATTAGGCAGAAAAATAATTGTTCCTAAAAATGTAAATTAATTAGGACACTGAATATATTTTGAATTCCAAGATGTAAGAAATTTTATAGGTAAGATGTAGTTATTAATCATATAAAAGGTTTCTTAAATACAGATTAAAACAAAATCAATCAACTATAAACATAAGAACAGATAGAATTTAAAACTTTAGTTTACTAACTTGACATTTTTAAAAAGGTCAATTATATTGACTACAAGAAAATGATATTTTGTTGGGACATGAGATATCAAATAATTCTCTTGAGATGGCTATTGTAAGGTTAAGCTATGAAATTAAATCAAGCTACATATAAGGATGTAAAAACTCTTCTTTTAGGAGAACATTGAACTCCTCAACAATTCCTCTTAACTACATCAATGGGTGTTGGTAAATAATTCTGCATTTAGTGGATCTCTGATTCACTGAAGCTTATCCTTTAACAATTCCAATCCTACGTAATCTATTCTAGTTTCCTAATCATTCTTCAACACCCCGAGATCAGAGATTAGTTTTCAGACTCTCCATCCAGCAGAGTCTTGGCCCACCTGTTTATCTTCTTCTTCCGTCTATGTGGATGATTCCCAAATCTATCTTTCCTTTCCTCCTTCAAAGCTATCTACTGCCTTCGCCAAAATTCAAGAAGACTTGAAAGAATCAGTGCCTCGGGCAACTTTAAATAAGTTACAATTGTATGAAAAAGAATCTTAGGTCAGTATAATAGGCCCTACTTCCCTTCTTAGTCCATTCTCCCATTCCCCCTCTTAATCTTAAATGATCATCCTATATCTTTCTACTCCTCTGTTAAAAATCTCAGATAGCCAAAATCTCCAGTTTCATAGGTTTCCTTAAATTATTCTACTGACCTCTTCACCTTCTTCCCCAGTCATCTCGTAAGCCTTTAGTTTCTTCTCTATTATTCCCTTACCTTGACTATGGTGGCCTCTCAATGGTTCTCAAGGACAGATTGAAGGGAATCATGAACTGCTTTGTCTTTGATATCCCGAGGCACACACATGTTACCCACCTCTATTCTGAATTACACTGACTTTATCCCACTTTCCGGAGACAATATTTACTAAGAACATTCCTTTACCAAATTATCAATACCCTTCATCCTTCCTATATTTACAAAATTTTTCGATTCAGATTCCCAATCAATTCAATGCACATAAGATCCCGTCTTTCTAATCTGTAAACCTCAACCCATATTACTTTAACATTTCAACACTCCTTTCCTTCCACTCAACCATCCTCTGGAATTCTAATTCCTCCTAATATACAAGCAAAATCCCTGAAAACGTTTAAATACCTCTATTTTCAGTACCTCAATATTATCCAAGCTGATGAAAGTTAACTATCAACTCGATTATATAATACCACATTCTTGCATTTTTGGAATCCTATCATTAACTAACTATTTGTATAATTTAGATTCTGCTCAATATAAATTTTTTTACCTCTGAACATACAATTTAGGAACTACTATTGTATATACAACACTAAGCATTATACCAAAAGAATTTACTTTTCATTTAATTTGTAGAGTGTTCTCTTATTTCCCCTCTCTCTATATATAATTAGTATTTATGTATATAATATCATTGTTGTATTATTATTTTTTCATTTTATTATGCCTGTGACCAGATGTAACTAACTGTATTTATTTCTGTACTTATTTGATATTTTTAAGGGACTTGGTCCCAGAATAAAATTATTTTTCTATTCTATCAAGGTATGAAAAGTGATGTTGCTGAGCCCCCAATCCACCATAGCTATGGTAGCATTGTATTTCTGTTTGGCTTAATTTTCGAGTGTAAAACAGTGTTCACAAATGTAAAGTATAGTGAAATTTTTGTGGCATCATTGGGATTTTAGCTGTTATTTAGAGATCAAAACTAAATGATCAGATAAACTCTCTTTTCAGCTTTCTTCTGCAAGTACTAAATATAACTAAAGCCTAGTTCCCTACAATGCCCAGATCATTTAACACTGTAAACTCTTTTAAAGATTATGAATCATTCCAACATGGACTGAACTTGTTCAATAATTAATATTTCCAATCACACCAGGTACGGATAGGGACGCTGAGAGGCAAATGCATTACAGGCACTCTAACCCCCACCACCCTCCTGACAGTGGTTACCTTAGCTTGGGCCCCAGGGATTTTGCCTCTTATGACCCCCCTATCAGTGGCCCTGGGTACAGAAGTGACCACTCTGATATGAATAACCAAACTCACCAAGATCACTTAAATATAACTATACAACTAACACAGGATATTCCATTAACAAAATTTGTATGCAGATAATATAAATTAAAGAGCTACCAAAGAGAAAGAAATCAAAAAGGTTCTCCCCATGTAGAATCCCTCCAGATGCACTGACTATTAGGTAATTCTTGGATTTAAAATTCTTGATTTACTTGATTTTTTTAAGGTCTTGAACTGCTTTTAGCAAATCATGTTACTTGTTCAATCTCTGAATAGTTATGTCACTCTGATAGTCCCTGGGTGCTTATGGTTTCTTTTTCTATTAAACATTTTTTGAGGTAGATAGATCATCACTCATTATCAGAAATAAAACTTCAAACGACATGATTATAATTTGAATCCAGGCTAAAGAATGGAATGGCTGATTTAAATTATTCATAATATAAAGAGAGTAGATCAGAATAATAAGATGAGATTTCAAAGTATGACTAATTAATAAACTTCCATTAAAAAAGACACATGAATTAACTGACTGAAGTATTAACAGAAAAACAAACACTAACATTAATAACTAAGTACATAATCAAACTTAATGATCAATGATGAAAGTTAATAAAAATAATTAAACGCTATAAATAGAAATAGTTACTAAGCATTTAAATTTAACTATGAACAGCCACTTTCTACATTCTGATAACTTAGTTATTCTAATATCTGATAGAAATCTAATAGTGAATTTTGATAAGGATTTTATACCTGTACATCCTCATAAATACTATTGTCTGTTTGATTAATGCTCCTCTGATTTTCATAAGCTGGCACAGTGGATACTGGTTCATATCCTTCAACACCTAGATCCATTTCTTCGTAACAGCCTTCATAAAGGTCATTTTCTTGTTTCACTTCTTCACAAGATTCATTATCATAGTTTTCATTTTCCTCTACAAGTTAATAACATAATACATCTAAATGGAAACATGTATTCAAACAAAAACAATATTTATTTTAAGAATGTAAAACAATAATGACAGTCACTAACAAGATAACTTAATATTTAATTTAACAAGATAACAAGTAAAGATGTCATATAAGATTTAAAAATTAAAAAATATTCATTATACCTAGTATTAATTTTTTAAAAAATACATAAAGTTACAATATTTTTTATTTTTAATGTTTGCTATACAATTTACAATATTTTAAGATATATACCAAGAACTGGTGATTCTGCCAATTTTTCATAAGCATACGAAGCAGACGTTCTCTGGGAAGAAGGTGCACCATCACAATTATTATTTGTTGTCCTCAAATTTTCATATGAACTAGGAGTAAGCAGAGGCTGATACCTAGAAAAAACAATTATTGTGACTATATGATGAACGCTAATAAAATGGCCAAATTGAAGGGTTTGGTGGGTGTGAATAAAGGGTTTATGTCACATTTTCTTAAAAATACAATCTAGTTCATTGGATGAAGAAGTTATAGGCATAAGTGTTAGGTAGCAAAATCTATATATTTCAATACAACTAGAAAAAGAGATACAAAGAATCTCTTGATGAGGTACATATGATGGATGGTATAGAAGGATCAATACAATTAGGATTGATGAATTAATTGCCACTTCTTTTGGAATTATTTTATTAGAAAAATAGTTAGGAATGCTAAACATTCATCTTCAGTTCTAGAACGTAGAAAATTTTCAAAATATCAGCACATTGTTACATGGGACTAAAGATGAATGTTTAACATTCAAAACTAGTTTTCTATGGATATCCATGTAATAAAGTGCTGATATTTTGAACATTTTGTAGGAAGACACAAAGAAGCTGAAGGGGCAATGTAACGTTTTCCTGTTAAAGGAAAATGTAAAAAAAAAAATTTTTAAACATAAATTAATCAAAACTCTGTTTTGTTACATAACCCTCCATCCACCAAACCCTTCAATTAAAACTACTGCAATAATAATTAATCAAATAATAATAATAATTCCATTTGAATCATTTAGTAAACAGCAGCAGTCAATGGTTTATATTTTGATTATGAAAAATCCAAATATAAATCATTATATTGTAATGGACATTCATCTTATCTACTTACTGACTCATGCTTAGAAACCATGAAATAACTAAAAAAGGTGTTATGGGACGAACTAAATAACATACCTTGGAGAGGTCTCGGAAGGGCTGTCTGGCTCAGGTGAATAGCTGTCAATGTAACGAAGTTCTTGAGAAGAAAACCTTTGCTCCAAGTTATCAGATTCAATAAGACTAATTCCAGAACTGAAAAGCTGATTCGTCTCATCTTCTGAGAATATTCTCATTTCACTTTCCTCAACATCAAAATTCATTTGTAACTCACTCAAATCCAGAGACAAAGATAAACCTGAAAATAAAAACAAATATTATGCTAAAGAAAAGAGAAGTGATAGAATCACAAGAGGCATGATGGTATAGAAGGATCAATAAAATTAAGATTAATGAATTTATTTATTTGTCAATTCTATTTTAGTTTTTTTTCCCCAAGACTTCCATTGAAGTCCAAATATAAATCATTATATTGTAATGGACATTCATCTTATCTACTTAGAAGGTCATATCATCTTATTTGGGTGGGAAGGTCAAGATTCATTTCGTGGGTCCGTCACGAAATAAATTTTAATCCGCCCAGGTGGGATTCGAACCCACGACCTTCTGCTTACGATTGTGCTGAGACCCTCCCCCCAACTCACTTGGCTATTGGATAAAAACATTTATCCATTAGATAATATAGTAAAGCAAGTTAATAGTAAGTTTTTCATTCAGTCACCTTCATGCTGAGTATCAACAAGAGAAGAAGTAGATGGATGCTCGGCCGTAGCCATATCAAAATATGAGTCATGTGAAACAGATCTGCTGTGAGTTGAATTATTGACTTGCTGTGAAGACCCATTCGTTCCACTACCAGTTAAAAATTCAGCAGACTTTATAACCGTTTTCTGAAACAGAAATATAAACTCTTTAAAACGCTATAAAAACTAATTAAGAACAATTATTAAGGTAGGACTGGATGATAACATATGAGTGGTTCCGAATTACAATTTCCTTTAGTTTGTACAATAGACTTAGGTGCCAACATCTGTTGAAACTTGCTAAAAATCGAGTAAGACTATAATTATATATTGTACATTCAATTCTGTAAATCGTTATAATTGAATAATTGTGGAATTTTCACTCTGAAAATCTGAAATTCTGAGATAATCTGGTTGTCTGTTAAGAAATGAAATAATTTCTTTAATGACAGATTTAAACATTTTACCTAAAATAGGTAGCTGGTGGAGGACCTCCACAGAAGTGGGAAGGGCTCTATAGATCTTCTCCTCATACTGAACAAGCAGTACGGAAGATTGACTATGATGATCATTTAGAATAGGTAACATTAGACTCATAGACTAGTAGCTTTGTTCACTTATACAATTTTCAACTCAGTAATGAATCATCAGAAGTTCATCCAGTTTTTAGGTCCTGGGGGAATACCAGGTATGCAAGTTTAAAATGTCGTTTATTTCTTAAAATATATACACAGTAATTTAAAAAAAAGTATAATATATTTTATTCAAAGTACTGACCCTCGCTTTCTACACATTTTGTCCATCTCTCGGGCAATATATGGATACCATTCCAAAAGAATGCTTCATCTTTATTTGAAATCCATTCATCGAGCCATTTTCGTACGTTTTCGAAATTGTTGAAGTGTTGCTCCGCCAATGAGTGTCCCATCGATGAGAAGAGGTGATAATCAGAAGGCGCCAGGTCAGGTGAATACGGCGGGTGGGGTAGGAGTTCCCAACCAAGCGAAGAAATCGTTTCCTTAGTCAATCTGGCTGAATGTGCAGGAGCGTTATCATGCTGAAGAATGACTTTGGCGTGCCTGTGAGCCCATTCTGGGCGTTTTTCGATCAATGCGTGACTCAAATTGATCATTTGTTGTCGGTAGCGCTCGGTATTACTGTTTCGCCGGGTTTGAGAAGCTCGTAGTAGACTACTCCCTTCTGATCCCACCACACACACAGCATTGTCTTCTTCCCAAAACGATCCGGTCTTGCACTCGATGTGGATGGTTGTCCTGGCGTAACCCATGATTTTTTTCGTTTGGGATTCTGAAAATAAATCCATTTTTCATCGCCAGTTACAACTCGATGCAAAAAACCCTTTCTTTCGTGGCGTAAAAGCAGCATTTCGCACACAGTTTTTCGTTTTTCCATCTGTCGTTCGTCCAATTCATGTGGAACCCATTTTCCAACCTTTTGAATCTTTCCCATAGCTCTCAGGCGATCGGAAATGGCTTGCCTAGTGACATTCAACTGTTCTGCCATCATTTGTTGGGTTTGGGTATTATCTTCGTCTAATAAAGATTGCAATTCGATAGTCCTCAAACTTTTTTGGTCGATTTTCTCGTTTTTGATCAGTAACATCAAAATCACCACGTTTGAAACTTTGAAACCAACGTTCATATGTCCTGACGGTTGGAGCAACATCGCCATAAGTCTCAACAAGAATTCGATGACATTCAGATGCCTTTTTCTTTTGATTAAATAAGAAAATCATGACATGCCGCAAATGCTCTTTATTTGGCTTAAAATTAAACATTTTTAACACCAAAGAAAGGTATGATACGTCCACGTAAACGACTTAAAAACAACTGACTTTTGTAAACAAATGACTAACAAACAAAATAGCGTTTAGAGATAAGCAAATCCTTCAATAGGCTAAGAGCGCATTCTATTGGAATTAAAACGACATTTTAAACTTGCATACCTGGTAGACTGTTCGAGGTCAACTAAAGTATACTCTAGATCAGGGGTGCTCAAACGGTCGATCGCGATCGACTAGTCGATCGCGAGTGCTTTTTGGGTAGATCTCGAGAAGAAAAAAAATTTTAATAAGTAGGTAGGTAACTAAACTACAAAAATGTATTACGTAATAAAATAACACTGCTTGCGGCAAAAGGTGGCTTTATCAAAGGAACGCGCGGCACTTGTCAAAGAAAAGCCGTGTTGTTTCTAGACGAGAGACAGTACAGTCTAGTTTCGGGCGGCGCGTTTGACGGGAACATTCGAGACTTTCGTTCACGCCGATATAAATGTTGCGCCTGCAGGAATTGGAGTCATTCTGAATTGTAACTTGATGGCGATCCTACGTCGATACAAAGTTTATTATTAAATAGTGGAAAATGAGTGCAGTGAAGAAATCTAAAACGTATCATTTTAATAAGGATTGGGAGGAAGAATTTTTCTTTTGTATGGTGAAGGGTAAGTGCATTTGTGTTATTTGTCGTGCGTCAGTTGCAATACCTAAGCGTGGTAACTTAGAGAGGCATCATAAAACGGTTCATAAAAACTATGAAAAGGATTTTCCGCTACCGAGTGAATTAAGAAAACGAAAAGTAAGTGATTTGATATCTTGTTTGAAAAAAGAACAATCCATGTTCACAAGACCAGCCAAACAATCAAAAGCTGCTACGATCGCGTCATTTAAAATATCTCATATTTTGGCGAAACACAAGAAACCATTTGAAGATGGATCGGTGGTGAAGGAAGCATTTATTGAAGCGGGTGAGACTTTATTTGGAGATTTTAAAAATAAAACAGAAATCATGTCTGCTATTAGAGAACTTCAGTTATCTCGTCCGACTGTCACAAGGCGTATTGAAGTCATGAGTCAGGACATCGCAGATAAACTAAAACATGATATCATGGAATGTACATACTTTTCTTTACAGTTCGACGAATCCATCGATATGACAGACACTGCCCAGCTGTGTATTTTTATTCGGATGGTATTCAATGACATGATGGCTAAGGAAGAATTTTTGACAATCATTCCTCTGAAGGGGAAGGCCCGTGGCGAAGATATATATGACGTTTTCTTCAATTTTGTAAAAAACTACGAGCTACCAATATATAAATTAGTGTGCATTACAACCGATGGAGCACCAGCAATGACTGGAAACAAAAACGGTTTTGTGGCATTGTGTCGAGCTAATGAAGAATTCCCTTCATTTTTTTCATTCCATTGCATTATACATCAACAAGTTTTGTGTTCAAAAGTTTTAAACACGGAGGAAATTATGGGCATTGCAACAAAAATTGTGAATTCCATCCGTGCACGTAGCTTGCAACGGCGGCTCTTTCAGTTGCAGTTGGAAGATAGGGAGTCAGCTGAACACACTGATTTAGTTCTTCACACGGACGTCAGGTGGTTGAGTCGCGGAAAATTCCTAGAAAGGTTTCAAGAATTATTGCCCGAAATAACAGCTTTTCTAGACGAAAGAGGTGATGACACTCAGATTTTGAAAAACGAAAAATGGCTAAATGATTTGGCATTTTTGACTGACATCACAATGCACTTAAACACCGTTAACTTGGAGCTTCAAGGTAAAGGAAAAACTATTATTGAGATGATTAGCGCAGTAAACGCATTCAAAAGTAAATTGCAACTTATGATAGATCAACTGAAAAGAAAGGATCTGAAACATTTTCCGTCTTTGAAAGCAAGGATTCCTCAGTTGAATTATGATACGTATGAGGCTGAATTATCAAATATTTTGGGACAATTCGAAATGCGTTTTTATGATTGCAGTAAATTGGAAAATATAGCATCATTTATGAGTTATCCTTTTTCATGTAAAAAAAACATTGAGGAATTAGCTACTGAAATAGCAAGTCAGTTTAATATGAACTCATGTTCTGTTGAAAATGAGTTGGTGCAGATTATATCAGATATACATCTCAAAGCTACAGCATCTGATACAAATTTCTGGTGTTTTATATCTGAAGATAAATATCCCAATGTAAGGCAAATCGCCCTTCAACTGACGGCATTTTTCGGGTCAACTTACTTGTGCGAGTCTGCATTTTCTGAAATGAAGATAATTAAGTCAAAATATCGCAATCGACTAACTGACGATCATATGTCATCATGCTTGAGATTAGCACTCAGTGGTTACGTACCATCTTATGAAAAGTATGCTGAGGACATGCAGTGCCACGCTTCAACATCCAAAGCCACTCCTTAGTTAAGTTTAACACCATATGTAACTCTTTTGTTTTGTAACAACAAATAAACTCGCAATTTTGAATAACTATGAGTTTTTTCATTGATATTATAGAGAAGAACCTAACTAAACCTAACCCAAACCTTGACTAAAATAATGTACCTATATTGTGCAGAAAGCTAATATCTATATATGCTACGGTACACCCTACCTAGGTAGGTAGGGTGTATCGTGTATGTACGACAACCCTGCATCACACACACTTGCAGTCTCAGAGTCGATCGTAAGTAGTCTAAAAATATTGAGGTAGATCGCCAGCAGTTCAAGTTTGAGCACCCCTGCTCTAGATTACTACACTTAGCAGAACATTGATAATTTTGTTTAATATGAACCTTCCCAAGTTAGAAACAACATAATTTCAATTTCAATTTGGATTTGTAAAAAATTGCCTTCATAGCTGCTTGACATGTTCATATTGCTTTTGAGTATGGGGGAGATGTTTACTGGTAGGCTGGAGTTTGATTGGTTTAAAAAGATTTACACAAAAATTCCAAACTCTCTAGTCCTCCAAGTTTTACAGTCAACAAACAAAAATTACTATAAAGGAAAAAAAGTCTACAAACTGCAATCAAATGACTATTATTTCAAATTTATTTAGTACTTATGTTTCAACAATATGTTCCTTACCTATACAAGGAATTCACTTGACCTTACGATCATAATAAAATATATAAGTGAATTTTAAGGCAGTATGAGTGTAGTAACGAATAAGTGAATGTAACTATTTAATATAAATAAAAGCAACATTCTACTAATAAATCAATCTTTTTTAAAACTATTTCAGACAACTTATTCATGAAAAATTAACTTAAACAATGAAATACCTTTACCCTCTTAAATCTACGTGGAGATTTCACTTGGTGACTTCTTCTGGGAGTGAAAATAGTTTTCCAATTAAGAGCAGGACGTTTGCGAGGTAGATCAATTACAGTGTGGTAACAAGGCATTTTCTCTATAATACAAATCTGCTCCTTAATTTCTCCTAAAATAAACACCTCATTTTACATATTTTTATTATTTATTTTACATATAAAACAATGAAAATTTCATAAAAGTTAACTTCTTACAGTAATAATAAATAATTTCAACAATGCTATACCTTGGGCAATATGCGGTGTTTGACCTCTAGCCTGTGCTTCTTCCAGGGTAAGTAGCTTAGTTGGTGTGCTTATAGCTACAGACTTTGGCCTCATTTCACTAACATCATCTATAAAAATAGGTGATTTATATAAGCTAAACATATAGGGTCAATCCATTTCAAATCGCCCAGGCAGTGTTGCTCAACATTTTTAATTTTCCTGATTCTTTTATCATGGGTTCCCTATGTGTAGACATTAACAAAACTTCAATTGAAAAAAATTTGCAAGCCATAGTTTTTATTTGGCAGCCATTTTAAAATGATGATTTATTGAATTTTATGAAAAAAATAAGTTTGCGGAAAATTTAATTACGAAGTCATTTTTAAAGATATCAGAATAATTTAAAAACTAGTGTGTTCAGCGTGGAGTAGCCTTCCAAAAGACATTAATTTAATTCCGCTATCATGCAAGAAAGAGGGTCAAAACCATTCTCTAAAAACCCTTAAAAAAAATTAAAAATCGTTACTTTTTAAGACCATAAATTTTTAGGAAGGAGAAGAGACTCACAAATAATATTTTATTTCTGTGTTGAATACTTATGATACTACCAGCAGCATAAGTTTTAGTCTTGAGAATGAACTCCTTTTTCTTCTACGGCTATTCAAAAATGGCTAAAATCACGTTAATGCCAATTTTCGTTGGTCAATATCTGAAAAGGGACTGAATGAAAACAAGTGAAAATTTCATGAAATGTTCTTCATACTAATAAAAATACTCCACAAAAAAATTATGACTGAGACTTAACTATGTTTTGAGTTATAGATCTATGAATTTCAATAAAAGCGCTACCTTTTTAATACACTCGTGCCATGCTAAATTAGCAACTATTGGCTTAAAATTATCTTAAATCTATCAATTATTATTTAGAGTATTAAAATAATAAATTTAGTCTGTATTAATATGCAATACTTGAGTTAAAAATGTCCATTTATTAAAAAAAAAATTGTAAGTATATTATACAAGTATGTTTGTAACTTAAAACCGTTCGTTAAATGTCAACTAACCCAGCAGTTCACATGTTGCATGTGTTGGCGGAACAACAAAGTGAGAAGTAACACGAGCATCCCTCCAAAGGCCTTATACAGATCAAATCTTGACTCCACAAGACATGTTTAAATACTGTCGGGACAACATCACTGGAATCAAATATATTTTTGTTCCTTCAGCTGAAATTGAGGAAATGGAAACAAAACTGACCGAGAGATTTAAATACTGTTTATCAGTGAAAGGTACAAGAGGCTATCACAGATACGTTCCCTTAAGTAACAATCAAATAAGGTATTTTGTTACTTCAAAAGGCTCGAGCTTTGATGATCAATATTATTTACAAATGTATCATCTCTCACGAATAATGACTTTGTTGCCTGTATACACGATGAGGAGTTGAGGCTTGGAAAAGTTGAAAATAAATGTGAAGATAACAATGAAATTTTGGTGCAATTCTTTCATCCTTCTAGACCGAAAACTGCCTTTCAACAGTCAAAGAATGACACTGCGTGGGTACCTGCAAAGAATATAGTACGTAAAGTGACTCCATTGGAACTCACTACAGTGTCTGGAAGAACACACAACATAACTGATAAACTGTGCAGTGAAATATCATGTTTGTTTAACTCCTTAAACAAAATTACAGCTGGCCAGTAGGTACAAACAGAGTTTAACACAAAAATCTAGATAAAAACATTAGTGTATGTGTATTACGCCAGTGTAGTACATGAGACATATGAGTTAGTTAAGTTCTAGTATTCTACCTGGGGTTTTATTATTACTGTCCTTTCTTATTAAAAATAAGAGGTAATTAAAAGTGTATTGCTAATTTAGTGATTTAAGCATCATTTAACTAGTCAGTTAAGATAATTTTAATATTTCAAATTAAATAAAAATAATGGTAAAATAAAATGTTATGCAAAAGTATTGCATATTATTACGGACTAAATTGATTATTTTAATACTCTAAATAATAATTGATAAATTTAAGATAATTTTAAGCCAATAGTTGCTAATTTAGCATGGCACGAGTGTATTAAAAAGGTAGCGCTTTTATTGAAATTCATAGATCTATAAATCAAAACGTAGATGAGTCTCAGTCATAATTTTTTTGTGAAGTATTCTTATTAGTATGAAGAACATTTCATGAAATTTTCACTTGTTTTCATTAAGTCCCTTTTCAGATATTGACCAACGAAAATTGGCATTAACGTGATTTTAGCCATTTTTGAATAGCCATAGAAGAAAAAGGAGTTCATTCTCAAGACTAAAACTTATGCTGCTGGTAGTATCATAAGTACTCAACACAGAAATAAAATATTATTTGTGAGTCTCTTCTACTTCCTAAAAATTTATGGTCTTAAAAAGTAACGATTTTTAATTTTTTTTAAGGGTTTTTAGAGAATGGGTTTGACCCACTTTCTTGCATGATAGCGGAATTAAATTAATGTCTTATTGAAGGCTACTCCACGCTGAACACACTAGTTTTTAAATTATTCTAATATCTTTGAAAATGACTTCGCAATTAAATTTTCCGCAAACTTATTTTTTTCATAAAATTCACTAAATCATCATTTTAAAATGGCTGCCAAATAAAAACTATGGCTTGCAAATTTTTTTCAATTGAAGTTTTGTTAATGTCTACCCATAGAGAACCCATGATAAAAGAATCAGGAAAATTAAAAATGTTGAGCAACAAATTATATTTATATTGGGCGATTTGAAATGGATTGATCCTATATTAAAAATATTAATAAAAAATAAACAATGGATTGGGCAAGCAGAACCACTTTCTCATGCAAAAAAAAAGTCAATGAAATAATTGAGGTAAACAAAAATTGTTGATTTTCATGATAAATTTGACTTATAGACATCTAGTGTCTCTTTGTTGATGAAAAATAATTTCCAAATGAAATTTATTTATATATTTTTGCTCTTATGGGTCATCTGTGATAAATGCCTCAAACAACTACCTTTTGTCTTCGGCCACCAGATGAGCTCAAAATTCAAACAAAAAAACATGGCCAATGGAGAAAAAAAAGAGGAGTATTTTAGAACTATGGGAAAATTATCCACAATGAATGCATTTCAAGTTGTCAGTTGATAAATTTTCAATTCTGCAATGAATATCAAGATTGTCATAAGGCAAAGTTGCCTCAAATATAGCAACATTACAGATCTCGAAGCCAGTACTGTTTCAATGAAATTAAGCACAAAAAATAAAAAAAATTGAAATAACATGAAATTCAAGGATTATCATGCTAATAGCATTTGATAGTGCACTGATATTTTACCTGTTTTCTTAACTACCAAATTACAGAAAGTCAAAAAATAAAATACATATTAAACAACTCATAAATAATGATCTGCTGACAGGATAATAATAATAGACAAAAC
The DNA here is from genome assembly GCA_003667255.2 of Euschistus heros. Classification (NCBI taxonomy): domain Eukaryota; kingdom Metazoa; phylum Arthropoda; class Insecta; order Hemiptera; family Pentatomidae; genus Euschistus; species Euschistus heros. The sequence continues at coordinate 771,689 of RCWM02000231.1, forward strand.
TGAATAGGAGACATATTAATGAAAATGGATAATAGATAGATAAATTAGATGTGACAACAAAAATGGTAATTCTGATCACTTTATTTTCAATTTATATTTATTAATTTCTAGCTGTTCATATAACAATAATGCTTACTCATTATAAATTCATGCATTCCTTCAGTTTTTTATGGGACAAAACCATTCATTTTTTTCTGATTATTTTTTCTAGAGCAAATATCCCCGACACTACATATATTACATGAAAAGTTAGAATAAAAAAGAACAGTTGAAATGCTCATAAGACAACAAAAGGATATATATAAATTACAATTTATTTTAAAAAAATACTTGTAATTAATAAGAATTATAATGTCAACTAACGTGTTCCAAAAATTTCAGGAGAATTAAGGATTAGGAATTCAGTGACCACAGCTTGGATACCAACTCCCTGCAGTGCTGCAACACCTTGATCCAGGGATCTGCACCTTAAAAGATTTGGAGCCCAAACAATAGCAACATTCCTTGCGGTCATTCCTGTACCAGAACTATGACTGCAAACATGTCCAAGATGACCCATGAGGTACTTCAGTGTTCTAGGAGAATAAAAATTATTAAAATTAGATTAAATGAAAAACAATAGATGATAAAAATAAAAAAAATGTAATAATATAGGTTTAGTCCACTAGTTATTGACAGGTCAACTTGCAATTTTAAAAATAATAGTTTGGCATTATTTATAATCTTAAATTTGGTTCCATTCCATTTCCCAGCTTTAACACTCCACTTCATAGTTAACATTTCCTCTTCTAAATTCTCTAAATAAAAACTCTCACTAGTAATAGAGAATAGACAGTTGATAAGATGCTATCTATAGCCGCCTGGAGATTTTATCCTAATATTTTGCTAAAATTAATGTTTATAATTGGTTTCGACTGAATTAATGGAAATTCAACAGAGAATAGCTAAGTCAATAACTAAAAATTACTTATGAATCACAATTCAAAAATTCATTTGGATAATAATATTGAGAAGGTACATAAGACAGTAAATGTTAAAGAATTTGGTTTAAGTATATTTTCAAAATAAAGTTTTCTTTAAAAAACATACTGTCAATATTTGGTACTAATAACTGGAGCAAATCCAAGAGAGGAGAGTTATTTATATAGCTGATGAATTCACCTACTGAAAAATCATTGAAACAGATAGACTCACTAAAAGTTATGCAGTTTACATTAAAAAAAAGGAAAGAGGATAAAACTAAGTAAATTGTAAAAAAGATGTATTATATTATTTTAATCATATTATTCAAATGAAACAAAAATATTAAGCAAATCATAATTAAAAAGCTTTAAATAACTACTTTTCTTGTAAATCAGCATAGAAATTAATATCAATAACATACCTGTAATGAGGTGGTGGAAGTTTACGGACTACTTTTCTCATATTTTCAATGCGATGGTCAACTGATGATTGAACGGCAGCAACAAATTCATCATATAGTTGATAGGTACACAAGGGATTTGGAAGTTCTCTGAAATACATTTTAAGGAGAGAGGCAACACTATGAATATCCTGTTTTATAACTGTGTCTTCAAGGAGAGTTGGAAGTCTATCTTCATCGAAAATAGATCTGTAAACAGAATAAATATCTACCTTTAGATCAAGTTAAATCATATTAATATTTCTCCAAATTTGAATCTAGGGTCTAGATTACAAATTTACTTTAAATTATAATTTTTCCGGCTATTTCAAGAGAGCAACTGAGTATTCTGTAGACCAGTAAAGCATCATACTGCTCATTAAGGTTTTATGAAATTAAGTAGAGCTGACAAACAGGGTTTGTACTTAATTACCAAGGGTCAAGAGCAAACAATATATTTTGTTCTGTTTAATTTTAATTGGTTTGATTAAAATGCTATACATTACCTTAGTCTTTGAATATTGGAAGTTACTCCAGAAAGGCGATAAATACCATCTACAATGCCATGAGCTTCAATGAATTCAGAGCAACATTTAAGCACCAGAGGGACTAGAAAATAAAACAACTATGAGAGATCTATCAAACAGCAACATCTATAAATTGTATAAATTTTATTTAGATTGAAAAAAAGTATACAAATAAATAGAATGAAAAATAAATATCATAACAAAACATAGAAATTATAATAGAAAAAACAAAGCCCAAAGAGAAATCAATTTTAATATTCTTAATAAAACACTGAATTTTAAAAGAACCTAAAATTTAATTTATAACAAATAAGTTCATCTCTTATAAATTAAAAAAATATACATATAAAAATGAAACGTACTATCTCTTCCAGAATTGAGCAAATGTTCTGAAAGATCACAACCAAAGACTCTTTCTTTTAAAATACCAGTCTGCTTCAGGCGGCGACGAGAGGGCCTTGAAAGGATAAAAGCTCGAAAAAATGCAATTAGTTTGCCATGTTTCCTTAAATTAAGAATAATTAATGACAAACATTTAAAACAAAATATTACTTAATATAACTCAAATATTAAATTCTCTAAATGCATGTTTAAGGATTTATTACCTCAACACTGGTTTACTAGGCTCAGCTAAAGCTATTTCATTAGGTATTTTATCAGTTATGACAGCTACGCAATTAGAAGGGAAAAAACCAACAACAAATCCTCTTTTTCCTCTCCACCAAACACTTTCTTCGGCAGGAGGCATATCGATGACAGATATCATGTCTCCAATCTGCAATGAAACAATTTTAACATATAGTTTTATTTTAATTTATAACTTCAAGCTAATAATTTATAATTTTTCAGAAACAAGAATTTTTTATGTGGAGGGCAGAAGACCCAGGGGGTGCATATACACAAGGGTGGAACATTATATCAAATTTCCATAGAATGTAACATTCATTTTTTACACATAAATAGTAACAATATATGTTTTCTAAACATCATTAATCCTAATATATTTGATTGATAGACATTAAACCTGAAAATTGAATTCGCAGTTCTAGTAATTTTTTTTTTTTTTTTTTTTTCACCATTTATACAATACTAGGTTCTAATTAAAAACATGCTGAATTTACTGGTATATTACTTTCCAATATCTCAGTTATGATAGAACAAACTGCTCAGAAATATAAGATATTTATAATTAAAACCGTAATCAATAATTACGTACTTGATACACTAAACGAATTCTAAACAGGAGGAATTAACCAATTTGTAAAAATTAATATTATTTTTAAGTAGAGCTAAATGAAAAAATTCGAAGTAAATTTTAAAATGTATTGGGAACTATGAATAATAATCCACAATACATCTTCAGTATAGAAGTGTTATACTATATTGAGCTCTAAATATTTCAATATGTTCCTACAATAACCTTACCAATTTTATTTTAATTATTTATTTTCGACAGTCTGAGAGTAAATGTTCAGCTAGGTTTTATTATCACAAAGTTTCTGAGATAGTACACATTTTATAGATAATTCTACAACCAATGTTAAAGCACTAAATAAAGTTATAATGCTTATTACTGTGTTGTCGACTTTGTGATGATTAGATTAATTGGAACATCTTAATTCTAAAGTGCAAAGTTAAAAGCTTTGAATTTTAGCAACAAGGCCTCGATATACGTTATATATGATATCGATATACGTTGAAAAGGAACTATCGGAAGTTAGAGTGAGTGGAAGTCTATAGCAGTGTTCCTATCTAAAACAGTGATAAGTCCACAACATATAATACAAGAGCACTAAATATAAAAGGTTTGTGGTAATAACAAATCTGAAAACTAAACATGATTTGATGAGTGATATAATAATTAGGACTTAAGGAAATTTTTACTATATTTTTATTCAAAAAGGACAGAGAATATGAGTAAGATATAAATATAATGAAGACCCTATCTTCACAGAAAATGTGTTAATATGCATATATTCTAACCATTCTTTTAATAATTACATTTTTTATTAAAGATAATATAAAAAGAAAAACTAACCTGAAAAGAGAGCTCATCAGTGGCATGAGCTGTATACGGAGTGGTGGCAAAGGCTGCAGCTACAGCAGGAGTATTAATCCCCTGTCCTGCAGCTACAATCCTTCTACCTCTATTGTCCAATTCAAACCAACTTAAAGCAGGACCACAACTTATAGCACACCCACTACCAATGTAGCTCAATCTTTTAACATAACTACTTAGAACTTTCTTGATTTCTGCCTGCAAGACAAATTTTATTAGTAACACACAAGTTAAAAATAGTTTTATTTATTGACACATAAATAGCTCACTTACATCATTTTTAGGTGTCAACCGTGACAGTACAGGTAATTCACTAAATTTTCTGTCAAATACACATTGGTGTAACTGCTCATCAAGCTTACAAAAGTGGTCATATGTCCGACGGATTTGCCAGGCTTCATGACCACTTGTTACTTTCAATGTAATTCCTTCAAATTCCCCTTTAACCGAATCTTCTTCTAATAATTTTAACTGATACAGAAAAGGTAAAAATGAATAATAAAGTAAATATATAATAAAACAGAAGGATTGAAATAATACTACCTGAATAGGTTGTAAGTCAACATGATCATAATGAAAGTGTGCACATTCTTCTAATTTTGGAAATCGGGAAGTTGAACAGTGGACATTACCAATACTGACTAATGATTTCAATCTTACACTGCCCACATCAATCTAAAAAAAAACAAGTTGAATGAATGTGTACTAAAAGGCCTAAAGAAAAAAAATATGGAAATAAGTGATAATTACATTTAATTATATCAATTATAGGTATGTTAAAAAATCCATAGTGTATTTAAGATCAAGAATAAACTTGATACTTTGAGTTTCCCTTAAACCGGACCCTTAAACTTATGACAAACAAATTCATGTCTAGAAATTAAAAACAAAACTCGAGTGAAAATTTTCTTATCTGATGAAAACGTGTATGTGTATGAGGTTTGCAGCTATTCTAAAAAGAGGACAATGTTCATTTTTTCAAGAAGCAAATTTTTATCAGACTTAAGTTTAAACTTAATATTATCGAAATGGGGTAAAAATACATTTTAATAAAGATTAAATTTGAAAATGTTTTGACATTGTTCTATTTAATTTTACAATATCAATGTTGGTAGTATTAGTTATCAATAGTTACAAGAAGTCATTTTACTATGCACCTCAAATTATACAGACTCTACTGCATTATAAATTAAAAAACTTTCAATTACTATGATCTAAATTTGTTGATAGTGAGATCCAAAATCAGGTTAATATTTAAGTGTAAATTTACTAAAAATCACTTGATAATTATGTGTATGGTGAACCTAAGCTACAATTGAGATAGCTAATTGAAATAACATGGATTTCATCTTTTAGAGAATAAAAATACAAGATTAAAACATACTAAATGATAATGTTTGAATCCGATACCCATGCTGACATTTATTGATTTATAATGAAAGTGTAATTAAATAGAATTTATTATTAATGATGAAAATACAAGGAAAATGTGAATTCAAAACCAAATGCACTAAATATGAAAACAATGAAGAAAAATCTATTAGTGAAAAAGTTTATAAACGCTACCTTAGACTTGGAATATTGAGGAATAATATCAAGTAAAGTTCTGGAAGTCTGAGCTCCACTTATGGAAGCCATTCCAAAATATAAACTTGGTCCACTTCATATGTTATCCCACATCTTCTAAAATTTCCTTCAGTTTAAATAAACTGGACTGCCACATTACTCTTAAGACTAAAAACTACGACACAATAAATTATCCTAATTGATAATCACATAACTAATTCAAGGATAATTCAAAGTATTGGTAAGGAAATAAATAAAATCTTAGTATTTATATTGCAGAAACAAAATATTGTAGGTTACAATGTAACCTATTTACCATTGGGTTTTCATAAAAGTACGCAGATTTGACTAGGGTCTGTAGAAAACTTCCTGAATGTGGAAAGTTTCATAGTAATGAATATTATATCGTATGATAACGAAGTCACTTTATTACACATAAAAATAATACTTTTCTCCACAACTGAACCCCATTTTAAAGAAACTTTCATTCGCTTGCACTGCCATTAACATAACAAACAGTATTGCCAGTAAAACATGAAAATAATTTAACTAAGGAATAAACTAACTCATGAATTTTAGAATATGGCTCATTTAACTTATTTAAATTATGTTTAAAAGTCACATTATAAGATTTTTAATCTAAAACTATTACTTCTTACACTGAGATAACAAAAGAAAACCCATTGGCACATATTGTAATATTGAGTATGTAAATAGTTTTAAAATCTTTTTAAAAGAGTAAAAACAGCCTAACTGTTTTATAAAATCAGTTATTTTATAATTAAGTTTCAATCTCAAAAATATTATTTTAACAACTCTGCCGTATTTACTAGGTTGTTCTTCGTATCGATCATGTTTCCGTTACTATATAATTTTTTTTCATTTAATAAAGCTCTGTGTGAATATAATTATCGTTTTGTTAAGAATCTTAATAGATAAAAATATTTAAACGGAGCCCCATTCGGACTAAGCCTTATGTCATTTCCACAAACAATGCTTTTAGCTGTCACGATAAAAAAAACGTACTATTATTTATTGTTAATTCCTTTGACATACAACGATTGTAAATATAATTTATAAAGATTTATTACCTTTATCGTTAGGTGTATTACCTATATCTATCGTTAGCGCATATCATGGCGTCATTAAAAGTAAGCCATAATTAAAGAAATACTTAATTTGGTTTTTGAAATAATATGCTCATTGGTAACAGATATATTTCGGTAGCGTAGAGAACAAGATCAAACATATTACTTTTATTTTTGCCTTCGCTTTCCTGTTGATAATTTTATATTTCGAAGTTATGTAATATACAGTGTTTTACATATACAGTGGTTGATTACCTTTTGCATTTCGAAATTCAGTCTGCCATAATCACCTATTTAATTCCCATGTAGTGGTAGATATATGTTTCAAATTCAGGCCTCTACAAGTCAAAATGTTTTGCAATAACGCTGCCTGTCGGAAAAGGCGAAAGCTTAGAAGCTTGATGTGCAGCCATTCGGATGGACTTGAGTCCTGCCTATGTTGGGTTACAGGAATACTTTTGTGACGTATCTGTTGCTGTAGCTCTTAACGTAGATCGGCGATAAGCACTCCTTTGCAACTGTGGCCGCTTTAAGGTGTGGTTCCGCATGGAGCAGCCAGACGCAGCAGCCGCGTCTGCCAGACGCCGCGGCTGAAAGCTGAGCACTGCTTCAGTTGGTTTTAATAAAAGTGTTGCAAGAGGGAGCAGCTGCGGCTGCCGCCAGAAATTTGAGAAGCTGGCTGCTGAGTTCGGACTGCTCTATGGACCAGTCTAGACGCGCTCCTTCGCGTCTGTAGTATGCAAACCCACATCACCAAAGTTTCTTGTACCATTTTAGACTTTATTTTTTTTAATGTCATACTGATCTATGCCTATGGTATTTTTGAAAAGCAATGCTTAAAATACATTACAGAACACAATTTTAGGGTTTTGGTATATTTAATATACGTTTATAAATAATTGGATAAAACCTCAGGTTGAAATACCACAATTTATATATATATATATATATATATATATATATATATATATATATATATATATATATAATATACAGGCGGTAAAAATATAAATATATATATATATATAACCAATATAGGCGTGCGGGACACATAAATTTCTAGAATGATATATATATATATAAATATATATTATATATATAAATATATATATATATATATATATATATAATAATATATATATAATATATATATATACAATATAATATATATATATATATATATATACATATATATATAATTAAGATGTATAGGGGATAATATACATCCTAATCCCTAAAGTTAATCCCAAACAACCACCAAATGTATAAATAGAGGATTGCTGAGCAATAAAGTCAGTCTATTATCAGTACCCGTGTGTGTTATTTCGTTCCTTATTTTCCTTTTTTTTTGCTGTTTTTGCTGGAAGGAACTTAACTGGTGCCGAAACCCGGGGGTTTCTGGGTAAGCAATAATTTTTAATTTTCCCGCCAAACGCTTCGTAATCTTTGCACTAAACGTATTTTTCGTTTCGTATCTCTTATATGCTCCATATTTTCAAGATCAAATTGTGAATAGTAAATGGAGGGAAATACCATTCTGAAACCGGCGTCTTTCGAAGTTCAATCGGAAATGCCGCCACTAACTCCAGAAACTATAGCAGCAGCCCATGCGAATTTGGCGGCAGCACAAGCGAACGCGCTGGAGTTGATGAAAATAAAGACAGCCACATCGCAGGACTTAAGAAGAGCAATCGCCGACATAGAGAGATACGATGGAAAGATTGGTGAGTTAAATCACTTTCTCAAAGGAGGAGATCGAGTGTTGGCTCGAATCGAAGCGAAGGCGAGGGAGAACCTTTTGGATCCGATCGATGCATGTGCATTGAGAGCAGCGTTAGTATGCCGTGTTAAACGCGGCGTACTCAATGTGATTCAGGCAGACGAAGATACTCCCTGGGCGGTAGTCAAGGATCGTCTCAAGAAGGCCTTCGGAGGCGGACGATGGACTCCGGAAGAGGATATCTTCCACATGTTTCGTGAAGTGAGGAAACCACACCAGTCTAGCGGGCAATACGCGGGGTCTTTGTTGGCTCAATACAACAAGATAACGGAGAAAATGAGAGAAACAACAGAAGCCCCGGAAGTGGAAGCAAGGATGGCCTTCCTGTCAACCATCCTAAAGATACAGCTAGCGAAGGAGACGGGAAAGAACGGACTACCAAGGGACAAAACCTTTCTGGAATGCGCCAGGGAAATGGTGGACTCCAGCGCACGGGACGAAGAAGTCCGGAAGGAGGATGGCTGGAGCAGGGTGACCTACAAGCGGACAGACAGCGGAAGAAACACGCACCCTAGAGTGGACTCTTGGAGGAGAAGAGATACGGATCATGGAATCCGAGAGAAGCTACCGATGAGAGAAAGGAAGCAGGGAACGGATAGGAAGACATGGAAGAAAGAAGACAGGAAATGTCACGGATGTGGGAAGACTGGTCATTTGGTGGCTCAGTGCAATCGCACGCGCTGTTTCGAGTGCGGTTCAGAGGGACACATTGCAAGGCAGTGCCCCTACATGAGCAGACGCATGGGTGCGAACCAGGCAGAGCCTATGGAGGTGAACACGCAGCGCCTGTGGAGGAGAAGTAGGCGACCGTCAGAATCGACGGGATCTTCAGGAGTATCGGAGACGGAAGAAGAAGAGGGCGGACCGGGAGATGGAGGACGTGCAGCCGGAAGGAGCGAGCGGAGGAGTGACCGGAGGAGCCGGGAGCGAGAGGTGGCGACAGAGCGGAGAGCAAGGGACGACGAATGAGGTGAGTGTAAGGAGAGAGGCAACCATTGTGAGGTAAATAATAGTGTTCGAAATGTGAAGGGTGGGTTGCCTATTATAAGAATTGCTGGGGGAGTGAGATGTTTGGTCGATACGGGCAGTTCGACCACGATCATGTGCAGAAATGCAATAGGGAAATTATGTAAAAGAGAGAGGATACCCCGAATAAGAGCGTGTAATTGTAGGTTGATTACCGTGAGTGGCCCCTGTAGAGTAGAGGGTGAGATAAAGATTCAATTTGGCAGGTGGGGAAAAGAAGGGGAAGAACTTACGGTGCACGTGGTGGAGGACATGCCGCGGGAATACGGGGGAATCATTGGGTGCGACCTTTTGGGGAGAATAGGGAACCGAATAGAGAGTGTGAGTGATCATTGGGCGGTCAGGATCGGAGAGAGGAGCTACGAGGGTGAGGGAGGGGGGGCGCAGGCGACGGTCGGAGTTGTAATCCGGAAGGGAGATTGGCGTCAGGCAATAAAGCGAGAGTTCTCGGACGTGTTTTTCAAGGAAGAGGAGTCGCTGAGCGTCAGGGGGGAAACGCTACACGAAATTCCGCTGAAACAAGATCGTGTAACTTACGTAAAAGAACGGAGGTACCCCCAGGCGTTACGCCATCACATAAGGGAGGAAATCGACAGTCTAAAGAGACAAGGGATCATTGTCGATAGCACATCGCCGTACAATAGTCCTCTGTGGGCGGTTAAAAAGAAAAGTGATGAGGGGGCATCGCGGAAAAATATCGAGTGGTCGTGGATTTCCGGAAGCTAAACGAGAACACGGTAGACGAGAAGTATCCAATACCCCCGTTCGAAGACATATTGGATAGGTTAGGAGGGGCAACCGTGTTTAGCACTTTAGATTTGAAGGCGGGGTACCATCAAATAAGGATGCACCCCAGGGATCAACATAAGGTTCGATCATAGGCAGGATTGGGGGAGGATATGATCAGGAAAATTCTGAGAGATGAATCTCGACCGGGGGAAACTTTTTACCTATAGGTCGGGAATGCAGTTTTGTGGGAGAAAATAAAACGGTTGTGGAGAACGGAAAGGATAGGATTAGATCGCACATTTATCCGGTGTAAGCTGATGGTAGAGACCGTGATGGAGGCGGAACGGCAGAAGGAGACCACGATAGCGTACCATGAGGGCAAGACGAATCACCGGGGAGTGTAGGAGACCTTGCAGGCATAAAAGCGAAGGTACTTTTGGGTTAAAATGCGGGAAACCATTGAAGAAGTGATCCGATCGTGTAAAATCTGTAACACAACAAAGAACGACCGACAGGAAGAGACGGAGACACCCTTAGGACCACTGACAGACTTACAAATAGACACCTTTACATGGAAAGGGTATAAATGGATAACTGTCATAGACATTAAAATAGTAAAATAGCGATGGCATACCCAGTGGAAGACAGGTCAGCCGAGTCGGTATTAATGGCCCTCCGAATTTGGTTCCAGTTTTATGGGGTAGGGAATTCGATAATGCCCGGCTTAGGACGGAGATGTTAGGATTGGGTATGGCATGGCACCTGAATACTCCAGGACATCCGAAAGGCCGGGGGGTGGTGGAACGATTGCATAGTACGCTAGGGGATCACCTTCGCGTTAGTATGCCGTGTTAAACGCGGCGTACTCAATGTGATTCAGGCAGACGAAGATACTCCCTGGGCGGTAGTCAAGCTCATTACAAGATAACGGAGAAAATGAGAGAAACAACAGAAGCCCCGAAGTGGAAGCAAGGACGGCCTTCCTCTTCCTGTCAACCATCCTAAAGATACAGCTAGCTTATGTATATATATATATATATATATATATATATATATATATATATATATATATATATATATATATATATATATATATATATATATATATATATATATATATATATATGTGCATATATAAATTGTGGTATTTCAACCTGAAGTTTCATCCAATTATTTATAAATCTGAAAATTGTGTTCTGGAATGTATTTTAAGCATTGCTTTTCAAAAATACCATATAGATCGGTATGACATTTAAAAAAAAAAGTCTAAAATGGTACAAGAAACTTTGGTACCAATATATATATATAAATTTTCCCTTTGATGATTTTACAAAATATAGGAAGACAGTATATAAAAAAAGACAATATAAAAAAAAGAAAAGTCGCTGGAACCACAATTTTACTCATTTTTTCAGACGATGTATGAAGTTCCAGTTTTTTACAGTGAATATTTTATTGACAACCCTGTTTTCTTTAAATCAATTTTATTATGTAAGATTATTGATAACTTACACTTTTATTATCTTATATGATAAAATTGATTTAACGAAAACAGGGTTGTCAATAAAATATTCACAGTAAAAAACTGGAACTTTATACTTCGTCTGAAAAAAATAATAAAATTCCTTAATAAACCACCTAAACAAGTGCAATATATTGTACAAATTATCTTTTTTTGCATCTTTAATCTATTCTGAAAATGTGAAAAAATGTTTCGTCTTCTCATCCGTGTTGTAGTGGTTTACGTTCCATTTGATTTTTCACTTATCAAGTTTTTAACACACGATTAATTCTACCTGCCTATATATACATATATATATATATATATATATATATATATATATATATATATATATATATATATATATATATACAGTGGACGCCGCTTATAAGACTCATGGGTTATAAGGTTCAGCCGCCTATAAGACTCAGAATCGACTTGAACGGTCCGGACCTATCCAAATAAACACAAAAAAAGTCGGTTATAAGACTCGCCACTCCGGATGTAAGACTCAGTTTCCCCGAAATAAAAAAAACAAAACAAAAAAAAACAGTAACGTTTCACAAACTGTATTGGGCAGGATTTTGAAAAATAGACCAGAAATCGAAAGTGAAGCTTTACAAAATAAATCTCAGAGTCGGAAACAGAAAAGGGGTGGAAAGAACTCTAATGTTGAATGCTCGTTATAAGAATGGTTTCTAAAAGTTAGGGACAAAGATGCTCCCGTTTCAGGAACATTGCTTCGCCAAAAAGCTGAAGAATTGGCTGAATAAATAGAGGCGCCTGTGGAGAACACAGCCACCAACCCCTACGCGCGCCCAGAATACCTGTTTTAGTCGCTACTATTCGAGGGAAGAGGTTATTCTCCTTTATTTATGGAGAAAATCTCGTATTTTAAGCAGTTGAAATTTCACTAAAAAGTATCATCATCAGAACTATGGATTCATATGAATGCAAAGGTGAACCATTCCTTTCCTCATACTTGAATATGTTTACAATTAAGACTTGATGTAATCAATTTTATTTCAAAACTATCTAAAATATTCAGTCCGAATTTATGACAATGAGGCGTATCCTGAGGACCTGATCTGTGAGTCTGTCATGAGATATGCCGGGAGCAGCAGTTCGTCGAATGTCACGAACGGTGACGAAGTTGACAAGCAAAGAAACTGATGAAGTGACGCTTCCACCTTCATACTCGGAGGTTCTACGGGCTCTAGGGGTGTTGAGGAGAGCTGTCCAGCACCAAGGGACCAATTTTGAAAAGCATTATGATTACGAGCGATACATTCTTGAAATACTAGAAAATAATAAAAAACAAACGTAATTTTTAAAACCAACGTAAATTATGTTTGAGCATTATCTTCAACTCATACACGCTATATTAAAGTTTTTTTTCGTAAATTAAAGAAATTTTTATTATTATTTTTTCCTTTTCGCCTATAAGACTCATCCGCCTATAAGACTCACTTTTTGTTAGTGAGTCTTATAAGCGGCGTCCACTGTATATATATATATATATATATATATATATATATATATATATATATATATATATATATATATATATATACCTATTTAATGTAATTAATCATGTGTTCATTTCATCAAATCATCTGGTTTCTTTTCCGTTATGTGTACTGTAGCATTATATGCATTTCTACCACATTTATTTGTTATCAATGCCCTTAACACTGGTACTACAATGAAATTTCACAAATAGACCGATACTTCAGCACCCATAAAATCAATATTTACATCACTGTTTGTTTTTAAATCTGACCTCAACCATTATCTCCTAAAACTAGCCCACGACCAACGGTTAGTACCATTGTTCGTTTGTTGGTACTATAACTCACTAGTGAACTAGATCTTTACTTCCACATACTCAGAATCCAGTGATCCCTGTATAGAACACTTCTCCAGTTTGGTATTGCAATAAGGTTTCGAACACCACACAATCTTTCCAGCGCAGTTTGACCCTCCAACTGGTTTTCTTTTGAGCCAAAATTTACTCATGGGTTTGTTCGGGTTTCGGATATCGAGGGTCCTAGTCATCTGTCCTTGTGTCTCCGCTTTGCCTTCGTCCTTTATCTCTGCATCTGGTTTAGGTATACTGGACCATATGTCATGCACAAATGCAGAGTTCAAATCGTTGGTAGACTTGTTTTTTAGTTTTAGAAAAGTTCAAGCACTTTTATTCATATGCAAGGATAAGTATTCATATTGTCTTTAATTCGGGCTTTGGAACAGTGTCTGGTTTTATATGCGTTGAAGACAAAAAAGCCAATTATTTGTCATTATTGTCCAGTCTATTCTAAAGTGCTTACAGTTGTTGGAGTTTACCTGAGTTTACAAATATGTAAGCTTTTATATCCACTCAATGTAAACTCTCCTGAAGTTCTGCATCTCTGAATACATACCTTTATATCTTGGCCTTCGATTGATTAATATTAAGGTAATCCTTAAACTATACTTTTGAAGGCCGAGGGGGATGTCAAGTAGTGTTGGTAATGGCCTGCCTATGAAGCCCACTACAGCTCGTAGTAAACTGTCTTTGGCACCTTTAACCCAATGAAAAGATGTGTCTACATTCTCAATGTTCACATGTCCTTCCCATTTGATTCCTAAAGGAGATCTAGTCCGAAATTCTCATATCTCTCATAAAGCCAATCAGGTAACGACCGATAACGCGTTCTGTGAAACCAACTAACTCTTTACATGATTTTCGTTTGACTTTTTTAATGAATTATCGATAGATTATATAGTTAGTAATAGTTTAAAAAATGGCTTAATTTACTTTTTATTTTGCCACAAAAGACGAATAAAAGTTTTTGAAAACCTTTTTATTAATTTTTAAAGAAATTAAAGAGAGTGAGAGAATTATATCAGAATAACTAAGGATTTGAGCCAAGATGCTGGCCATTGCCAGGACTACAATATAATTTTATATTTACAAAATACCTCCGGACCACTAACTTATTATTCACTATGAAGGATTACAAGGATATGTGGAACTGGATTGAGTTGGAACTATTGAGTTGGGATGGTTAAGAGTGTTTTAATGGAGTTTCAAAAATTAAAGAGGCATGAGATCGAGGACTAAAAGCAAGTTGAGATCACGATACTTTGCAAGATACATGGTACGAGGCATTTACAATAGTTCAGAGGACTTTAGATTGACAGGATTGAATACGTTTGTTTTGTTGTTTCCATTAGTTCAAGTCCAAAGATCCAAATAGATTTTTGGGTGGTGTTATTTATAAAATTTTAGTCAATGAAAAGGTGAGATGTCCTTTTTGGTACAGTTTGCTGATGTATGTGTTAAAGCCTCAACTTTTGAGCCTAACGTGGAGGTTCCATGAGTTTTTTTTCCGGGACGATTTCAAGATTCTGTATGGTTTCAGGTATGCCTGATGGAATAAATAAATAATAAATGAATAAAAGGCTTAGCGAACCCGAAAGTTCGATGCCGACACCACCAACCGTTGACCACACACCTCCCTCCAACCTACTCCCTCAAAACCAAAATCTCCAAGGTCGGCCCTGGCGCAATCCTCCCATATATGTCTCGGTCTGCCCCTCGGTCGTTTACTCGACGACTCAATACTGATTACTTTTTTCGGAATTCGGTCATTACTAAACCCAACGACTTTACATGCCCATTTCAACCGTCACGCAGCTATTACTTGAACTATATTTACCGAATATAACTCCCACAGTTACGCATCGTGAAGCCTTCTAAATTCTCCCGTTTCTTCATCCTTTTTTGGCCTAAATATTCTTTGCGGTACTTTATTTTTGAAAACTTTAAGGCGTTGTTCCTCCCTTAATGTAAGCGGCCAGGGTTCACATCTGTAGATGTACTATCTATGTAGTATCTATGTACTATCGATGTAGTTTCTACTAGATACTACTGTTGGTAGTATGATAGTCTCATATCATATATATATCCTGATTTTTGAATTTCTGGTAAGCTCGAACTGAGTAGTTTGGCGACCGAGAAATAAGAAGCATTGCCGACTTTTAACCTTGCCTTATTATTTTAACTTTAATTTTATTTTTCCTAAATATGGTAGATCCTAGGTAATTATTTGAATTGCTGAACCTGTTCAAACTTTATCCCAGAAATATCTATATCACCTAAATTTTCACCGTCTCCATTACCAAACTTATATTTCGTTTTATCGGTATTAATTACTAGACCAATTTCGTTGCCGGTTAAAGCTGATGGAATATAATTGAAATTGATAGGAGGTATATAGTTGAAATTTGTTACGTAAGGTAAATGTTATATGATTGCATTTGAAAAAAACATTGATAATGCATATAAGAAAACCATTTCTCCATTTAGCTCCTTATTGCAAATTAGTGTACATATACGCGTTTGTCATTATTTTAATATGATTTTTTTTTTTTTTCAATATTTGAATTATTATTTGTACATTATTTGTACTAAATTGGAAAATAATGTAAAGGGAGAAAAGGTATATGTATATTAAAAACATTTGTATTAAAAAAAGACTGAATTTATTTTTTACTCATTATAATAGTTAATATCTAAATCTTACATTTATAGTGACAAATATTCATGTTTTTACATATATTTTTTTACAATAACAATATTATTGATTTTGGACGATAATTCTCATATTACATATTTTATTTGTCAGTTCTATGAATAACAGTCAAGGTATAGATGTATAACTTTAAGCAATAATTTATGGAACATTAACTTTTTTTTCCATTCTAAGAATAATTGTTAAAGAAAAAAACATCACTATAGAGTAGACTAGAGCAGTTTGAAAACTGATTAGGTTGAGCATAAAGCCATAGAAACTCATGAGGAAGAAGAGGAAACCAATCGGTACAAGTGTCAGGGTGCTTCCACACTTCTTTTCATCTCCCAAATCGATGAGTATGTTGAGGAAACCACCTCCCACGCTTGCAAGGTAATCACTGTAGCCACTGAACGACATTTCCTGTAAACAATAATCAAATTAATTAATTGTTCATGAATAAATATTTTTAATTTATTAAAATGAAATTGGTGAATGATTTGTATATAATGAATTTAAGAATTACCATTGAAAAAAAAGAAGCGTTATAAGCATGAATAATTAAACAGGTTCCTTAAATTATTTTTATAAACTAATGATAATACAACAATGCAATTTCTGAATCACATCTGCCAGACATAAACATATACTCGTATTTCAAATAATATGTATGTTTTGGTCACAAGCGATCATTTTTTTCATCACTACTTCCAGGATACCTCAATGGTTATAAATATAAACGTTTATTATATTTTGTTATGTATATCCAATTTATATAAAATATTTGGATTTATTAAAAAAATATTATATATATATATATATATATATATATACAGGGTGTCCCGAGTTTAAATTGCAAATCTCTGTATCAGCTACATGACCAAGTCCATTAGACACAAATAAAGAGAAAAAATAATAATAGATTAATGACGATATTTATAACCCGAAATTAACAAACACCCAAAATGCACTCAGAAAACTATTCGCATGTGTCACTGAATTATCAACATGGGCAATTTCTCGTTATTTTAACAGTTTTTATTTAAAAAGCAACGATACGGTGTTTAACAAAATTCTTGTTATTTTAAGACTTATTGAGAAATAATTCCTGATTTGACATTATCTTGTCCACCGAAGTGGATCGTTAAATAAAAAAAAACGGAAGTAAGTGCTCTTCACGAGTAAACCACGCGGCGTTTTTTTAAAAAGTTTTCTAGTGGAGAAACGTCCAAAAATCAATTCTTTGTGTTTTTGGAACTAGGAAGGAGTAGTCCATCATGGGTTTGTTCTTGAAGAACGCACAATAAACTTTCATATCTATTGGGAACATTTAGATAGAATATTCTCGAAACATCTCAGGATTCTCCAGCTTTGATCAACCGCAAAGAGTTCTGTTCCAGCCAGACTATACCCGGCCATATACTTCCCATCAGTACAAGTAAAAGTGTAAAAACCTTAATGGCATAAAACTTCTTCCTCACTTATTATATTGTCCGGACCTCGCACTATCGGAGTACTACTTGTTTCGATACATTGCCCGTTTTCTCCGAAGGGGGGGAAAAAAAGATAATTTTGTAAATTTTAAATTTCAGTCCAAGAGTTCTTCGTCAGCCATCCCAAGGAGTGAGATCGAGCATTTTACACTGATTTTAACATTTATTGCAATACCTTAATTAACAATAAACAAACAATTAACAATTGAAATAAGATAAATACGAAAAGAGAAAGTATAAGAGTAAATATGATTGTAAATAAATCAATAAAATAAAAAATTAACATCAAGTTCAGAAGTCTGGCCTCCTGGCGGTCAATTTCTCAGTCATATTTTTTTTATTGATGTGCCAAAACCAGTCTTGAAATCAGTAATTTGTGTTCAGGCTCATAACGCGACTATTAAGAACGGTATATTTTTATTGCATGTTGCGTATTACACGTATAACTTGTATATATATATATATATATATATATATATATATATATATATATATATATATATATATATATATATATATATATATTTTTTTTTAAAATTAATTTAGGTTAGCTATTTTATCATTTGAAAAATGGCAACTAGACAAAAATGAAAAACATCTTATGAAAAAAATAACTACACGTCCACTGAAAGTATTCATGTTTTTTTATTGCTAATCGTAGATATAGCTATACGACAGTCTATTGTATCTAATATAATATTTTATTTATCATAAGTTATATTTAGATTAAATTGATATTATACAACCTCATACATGTTTATAAAATATTACTTCATTGTTATGTGTTTGCCATACATAACTACCATTATGCAGCACAACATATCATACATGTAGTAAGCTTGTAAGGAGATGGAACACTTTATATATATATATATAATATGTGGACGGCTCTTTATTGGGGTTCCAATAAAAAAGAAATATATATATGTACACATATGTATCTTTAAAAATTTATAGAATTGCTGTATGTATTATTAACATCCGGTTTTCAGAAGAATTTCTTGGCGTAAAATATTTTATTGATTTTTTTTTTTTAGAATATATCCTATTGATTTTTTTTTTTTATTAAATAAGGATAAATAAGAAGCTTTTAGTTGACAGCACATTGTTTTTGTTATGGCCCTCGTTAAGAACTTTTATGAATTAAATATCTCAAACCAAGAAAAAAAAAAAAAAAAAAAAAAAAAAAAAAAAAAAAAAAAAAAAAAAAAAAAAAAAAAAAAAAAAAAAAAAAAAAAAAAAAAAAAAAAAAAAAAAAAAAAAAAAAAAAAAAAAAAAAAAAAAAAAAATTTTTCAAATGCCCCATTTTCAAATGCCTATTTCTTCCATGTCACTCTACCAAAAAATAAATCCAATTAGTGCTATTTAATCTACATTTAACCAATTTTCTTCTCATACTTAATTATATAAAGTGTATACAATTATTATGTTGAAAATTATTATGTTGACGCCCCCAGCCCTTTGCTACGTAAAATGATGTTAAAATATTATGGTGGGTTACAACAAAAATTCAAGGACATTTTTGGTTATTGTTGATTGCGTCACCGATTTAATCTCTAATCTCAAACCCGCTATATCAACAAAATAATACTTTGAGTAAAAAGAAATCATTGTGACTCTTAATATCACTGTAGCAAGAAAATATAATCGAGGAAGGATTTTGGACAGGAGTTGGATTCTGGTGATGAACAGGATGGGCAAAAGAAGTTCCGGATGGAAATTTGCCCCACAATAAGCGTGACGCTTCAACTTTGCTACCTCTGATCATAAAAAATGTCAAACCGGGAAGCACTATCATTACAGACGAATGGAGAGGCTACACACAGCTTGCAAAATTGGAACACACCCACCAGACAATTAACCATAGCTTGCATTTTATAGATCCTAATCCATTGTCCCACACTCAAAACAGAATCACCATGGAGATCAGCTAACCTTTTAACGGACAGGCCGAGAATTTTGGAATACATTTCTTCTTTTTTTTCCTTTGAATGGCTATAACCACGCTAATCCCCACACGTGTATCATGAAATTGAAGGTTGAATAAAGGATATTCGACGATAATGAGTAGGATAATGCGTCGGATATTATGTCATTTATTGAGCAAAAGGCATTAAATATGTGTATCCTCCAGGATACATTGCCTGTTAAAGAGCTAAGCGAGGAATACATGTGGGTGGAAATCATTCCCAAAATTTATATTCACACTTGTGTGAATGTCTTTGGAGACGAGCTGTTAGAGACGCTAATGAAGATATGCTCAATGAATTATTATATTTAATTATAATCACTTGAGGTACGCATGATGGTACCAGGTATGCAAGTTTAAAATGTCGTTTATTTCTTAAAATATATACACAGTAATTTAAAAAAAAGTATAATATATTTTATTCAAAGTACTGACCCTCGCTTTCTACACATTTTGTCCATCTCTCGGGCAATATATGGATACCATTCCAAAAGAATGCTTCATCTTTATTTGAAATCTATTCATCGAGCCATTTTCGTACGTTTTCGAAATTGTTGAAGTGTTGCTCCGCCAATGAGTGTCCCATCGATGAGAAGAGGTGATAATCAGAAGGCGCCAGGTCAGGTGAATACGGCGGGTGGGGTAGGAGTTCCCAACCAAGCGAAGAAATCGTTTCCTTAGTCAATCTGGCTGAATGTGCAGGAGCGTTATCATGCTGAAGAATGACTTTGGCGTGCCTGTGAGCCCATTCTGGGCGTTTTTTCGATCAATGCGTGACTCAAATTGATCATTTGTTGTCGGTAGCGCTCGGTATTGACTGTTTCGCCGGGTTTGAGAAGCTCGTAGTAGACTACTCCCTTCTGATCCCACCACACATACAGCATTGTCTTCTTCCCAAAACGATCCGGTCTTGCACTCGATGTGGATGGTTGTCCTGGCGTTACCCACGATTTTTTTCGTTTGGAATTCTGAAAATAAATCCATTTTTCATCGCCAGTTACAACTCGATGCAAAAAACCCTTTCTTTCGTGGCGTAAAAGCAGCATTTCGCACACAGTTTTTCGTTTTTCCATCTGTCGTTCGTCCAATTCATGTGGAACCCATTTTCCAACCTTTTGAATCTTTCCCATAGCTCTCAGGCGATCGGAAATGGCTTGCCTAGTGACATTCAACTGTTCTGCCATCATTTGTTGGGTTTGGGTATTGTCTTCGTCTAATAAAGATTGCAATTCGAAGTCCTCAAACTTTTTTGGTCGATTTTCTCGTTTTTGATCAGTAACATCAAAATCACCACGTTTGAAACTTTGAAACCAACGTTCACATGTCCTGACGGTTCGAGCAACATCGCCATAAGTCTCAACAAGAATTCGATGACATTCAGATGCCTTTTTCTTTTGATTAAATAAGAAAATCATGACATGCCGCAAATGCTCTTTATTTGGCTTAAAATTAGACATTTTTAACACCAAAGAAAGGTATGATACGTCCACGTAAACGACTTAAAAACAACTGACTTTTGTAAACAAATGACTAACAAACAAAATAGCGTTTAGAGATAAGCAAATCCTTCAATAGGCTAAGAGCGCATTCTATTGGAATTAAAACGACATTTTAAACTTGCATACCTGGTATAGAAGGATCAATACAATTAGGATTGATGAATTAACTGCCACTTCTATTGAGATTATTTTATTAGAAAACTAGTTTCGAATGCTAAACATTCATCTTCAGTTCTTCGAGGTAACTAAAACACAGTGTTCTAGTTACCTCGAAAAACTGAAGATGAATGTTTAGCATTCGAAACCAGTTTTCTAATAAAATAATCTCAATAGAAGTTGCAATTAATTCATTAATCATAATTTAATTATAATCCAAACTTGTAAATAATATTTTTTCTCCGGGGGCGTCTACGGAACTTTTTCCCATAGTTTCGCAGACGCCCCCAACCTTTTTAACATATTTTCTACAGGACAACTTAAAACATTTCATTGAGTTTAATATTAAACAAAAATTTGTCAAATGTAGATTAAACAGCACTAATTGGATTTATGTTTTGGTGGAGTGAAATGGAAGAAATAGTCATCTGAAAATGGGGGCGTCTGCGGAACTACACCCAAAAAAAAATCTATTTATATTATAATTTCGGATATGTCGTTAATATTTATAAAAAAAGTATTGTACTATGTGTTGCAATAATAACAACGGTTTATTTATTTTGTTATTTTATCATGCAAATTTAATCTATTATGGTTAAATTTTGTTAGTTTGTGATTTTACCATACAATGATTGTCTTTGTAACCTTTGAAATCTAGATGATGCATGGAAATATATACAGATTGGTAATCAATATTTTAGAAGGCATGACATTTATATAGTACTAGCTGATCCGCTTTATCTTTTTAGATTAAATAAATCCAGCAATATATTTTATTTAAATGAATGTTTTAAGTTGAAGTTAGATATTTACTAATGCATTTTTATGTTTTTGTTTTGGTTCACCCATGGCCTTATGGAAACATGAAAACGCGGACACTGCATATACAAGATATACTTTTTATGGAAAGTTGGGATGTGCCAATTCTCGATTCCAATGATTCTTGAATCTGTGATATAAAGTAGATTCCTAGGAACTGATCGATACCACTGACGGCGATAGCTTCGTGGTGTATAATTGTGATATTATTATACATCGATTTTTTTCCTAATTGATATTTAAAAAAAAATCGATATTTTTTATTTTTAATAAGAGAATTTTTTTTTTTTTTTTTTTTTTTTTTTTGTACTAGAGCAACACTGCTTTATACCGAATTTAAAACAATTCCCTTCAAAGATCAAACATTACTATTGGAAGCGAAACCAAAGATTTTTGATAATATTTATTCCCTATTTGAAAAAGAAGAAATAATATTACAATTTAAAACTAAAGAAATAAATGGAACCAGGCAAAAGTACAAGTTTATTAAATATCTTTCTTTACATATTTAAATATCTTATTCTTATGAGATATTATGTACCAGATTAACGGTTATTTTGAATATTATTACTGGTTCGTACTAGTTTTTGAGCCCTAATACACCATTAAAACTAATCCTGAGAAATATTAGTGCATCTAAAATGTTTAGCGTAATAACTGGAACCTAGAATCATAGGAGTGTTTATCTTCTTAAATAACAATTTTTTAAATGAATACATTTAAGTCATATACATACAGATTTTTTTTTTTAAATTTTGAAATGCTTGTGATTTCTAAGAAATAACTGGTAGGTGTACAAAGTTCAAGTCAATCGATTAACTATTTTTCGAGTTTTGGGAACACAAACTTACGGAAGGTACACTTTTAAATTATAAGATTTCTATAGCCTTGTCTCAACAAAACCTTAACGAATATGTTGGTAGACATAATAAGAAAGATTAATTATTCATCATAATAAAAAAAAAAAAAGAAAAGAAATAACAATGATTAAAAACAGATTTTTATCTCTTTTAAAGTCGGATACAATATTCGTCATTCAGTTGCAAATAGGTAAATTACAAACATCATGACCATAATAACTTTTATCAGTTAATGGTTTCATTCTAACTGAGTTGGAAAAAAAACAAAAAAACTTACTTGATATTTTACTAATATGGTAAGGTATGTATACGCCTCACGTTTGACCCGTCCTAGTTCAGTTCTCTATATGACCAGCCTACTGAAGTGGCGTGGTAGTTATGCTAGTTTATGGAAATGAACCATTTTGCATTTGTTGATTAATGAAAACGGTGAAAGTTATGTCGAAATCCTCTTCCCATTATCCGAATTACATCAGAGAATAATGCCTATTGAAGGTTACGGTAAATCAAAGAACAGTGAAACCCCAATAATTTGAACTTTTCGTGGTTCCTTGAAAAACACTGATAAACTGAAAAAAATAAATAAATAGCGTTTATTAGCAGTGGCATCTTCCAACATTTTATAATTTGAAATCCAAAAAAATTCTATTTTTGGTCTATACATTTCTTGTTCCTTTACATCCCCTCATTTCGGTTATTGTCTATGGCTTCTTAACCGATTCTACTTGCGATCGGCATGTGACGAATCAGAAAGATAATAAAAAAAAACAACGTTCACTTTGATAGAGCCAAATTAATCTGTAAATACTCCACACTTCTACGCCCTTAGTTCTAAAACGATCATTTTGTTGTAGCTCTCACCATAGAAACTCCACAGGTTAATAGTCAATCTATTATTTTTATCAATATATTATTTTATAACCATAGAAATTCACAGTATTTTTTTTCAAAATGAGCATTTAACTGAAATGTTTTTGTTTTTTTTACTATAAAAAATATATACTGATGTACAAAAAACATTACTCCCAATCTTTTATTAGAAAAAAAGATTAAGATTATTTAAAATTTTAAAATTATACAGCCGATAAATTTAATTAATTAATTAATTAAATTCAAAAGTATTAATGCGTTATTTAACTAACCGAGTTCATTTTAACGCCATAGGACTCTAAATTGTGACATCAAATTTTTTAAAGTGTTTTTTCCATTTGCAGACATCGTAGCTTGTGATTAACAGTAGTTAATTCTATATAGTTTGCAATCTGCCCTTCATGGTGAACTTGGCTAATAGTTTGTAATTACTTGTAATGCCATATTCAGTCAATGCTGCTTTAAAGTAGTAATGTGCCGGTACTAAACTTTTGCGAATCTCGATATCAAATCCTGGTAACAATAAATCGATTCAAGATATCGATACCTTATACATTGTCGTGAGAACTAAAAAAAGTAAAACCAAATATTTAAAAAAGATATTGAAGAAATAAATTAATAAACGTTAAATAGCATATCTACAACATATTATGTATGATATATGAGATGATTGAAATTCAGATAATATACAAAAAAGATTTCATTTTATAATGGCTTATTTAAGAAGTTTAATACTCCGAAGTTTCTGTGTTTCATATATATATATTTAACTAATTAACTATATATACATTTTCTTAACTAATCGCAAATATTTCTGAAATCTATGTACAAATACTGCATTGATGTATTTCTGAATATTGTTTTAATAGTGTATAGGGGTTCGAAGACCAGCATGAACATTTTATGTAGTATAAAAATAATAAGTTTTCAGGGATAACAAAAATCCCTTGAGAATACCAAAAAATTATAATAAATAGTGCTACTGGATGTATTTATTTCGTTACAGTTTCAGCTTCTGCAGTTTCACAGTGTAATCCTATTTCTTCAACAAATAATACTAATTGTTATACTTGATTTTTTATAAATTCTGTACCAAGCAGTGTTGACCTAGCATACAAAAAAATTAAATATGAAAAAAATATTTTTTATAACAAATTTTTGTAGTGAGAATAATCTTTATATAATAATTACATCATTAGGTACCACTGTTTTAAAATATATTTTCAAATGGCAACTATAAGATATTTGCCATCCCTGTAATAAGATATTGTATCTTATCCCTGTATAAGATATTGTATCCCTGGGTACTGAATTTGAAGATCAAGAAATTGGACTACACTGAACTCAAATTGTACTAGACCATAGTACCCTTAAAACAAAATACAGAATATTTCACAACAAACTTTTTGACCAATCTAACAAACTTAACCAAGATGGCTACAATAAATATTTCTGACAACTTTAACCAAAGGCTAAGAAGTTGTTACATCTTTAATATTAAACTAAGTAACTCTAGTAACCAGAAATGAGGTATTAGTCTCCATCTTATCTTATAGACCGTTGCCAGATTTGTATTCATCGCAGCCTGAACACAGGTGTAAATTGAAAAATAAAATTAATAAAACAAAATGTACTTAACTTATTATATTTTGTCTAAATACAGCAAACAATTTTTTATCAGCTGTAATAGTTTGACGTCAAGTCAGGGTATTATACACGTCTAAGGATGAAGGAAACATTCTTCCTTTTGGTTTTATTATTTTGCATACGTTTTTGTCAACATTCAATCTCATTTAAGTGTTCTCGCGCGTATTTAGAAGCTATTTTGAGATGACTGACCGGTAATAATATGGCTTTGTCATCTATAGGTCGCCATACTGTCTGGTGTGTTTGTGTACGATGTAAGACAAGAGGCCAAGGCCGCTTCACTGATGAGCTCAAGATCAAAACAATTCTTGTTCTGTCCCTACCAAAGTTTTATTATCACAGATCATGCTTCCTTCCCTGTTAGGTGTCCCCTTGTTTATTCAGCTGTATTATTTCCTTCAAATACAGTCGAATCTCGATTTACCGAACCTCAAGGGGAACGAGAAATACGGTAAGTCGCACTCCTCCGCGAAAAAACGTTTGTCGGTACTCATTTGGCTATAGCTACGAAACTATTTGTCCGATCCTAAATTATTTTTTTTCATCGGGTTAAAGTTATAATCAGACTCTCTATATAAAATATGAAAAAATCTAATATAGTATTTATCTGCCTGAAAACGACTTCGCACTTGTCAACCCCGGCATTTACGGCTTGAATAAGTTTCATTTTTTCTTCATACGTAAGTTTTTTATGGTTTGCCATTTTCAAGAATCAAAAAATTATTAACGAACAATAGAAGACGAAACGTAACGCACAAGTGTTTTATCAGAAACTGAAAGATATGTGAGGGGGGAGTTATAGGCTTACTTGATAAAAATGACTCAAGTGGTTCTCAGAACGACAATCCATCGTTGAAAGAACTTTGTTCCGTTTAAACGCTACTTATTTAACAAATCGACTTCAATATGTTGGGGTTTTCCAATAAAAACTTCGTTTTGTCGCGGTGCGCTGTAAGCTAAGGAATCTTCGAAAATTCGATATATCAAGGCCTTCTTAACCAATTCTTCAATCGTAGAGATACAAATAACTTAGGAATGATTGGCAGATTAAAGGGGAACAGCAAACTTCGATTTATTAAATTTGCTATATCGAGGTTCTAGTGTACCAACCATAACCTTGGACTTAAAATTTTCTTTCTACTTTCTTTTGCAGACCTTAATATTAGACGAAATAAGTTGCCGGTCACATTCATAGCAATATCTATCCTGAATTAATTTTATCTCTCAAATTATTTGAATATACATTATGATTATCTTACAAAGATTGTTACCTCTTTAACATCTCTATACTAAATTGTTGAACCTAAATCAGAACCTAATTCTAATTCATGTAATTGTATTCCAAACAGCTAATGCTTTGCGAAAAAGTCTTTTAGGTTATCTGATGACATAAAGAACACACACCACCACACAAAAAAGAAGGAAATAAAAACAAATAATAAATTTAGCAGCATAACTCCTAATAATAAATGAAGTGCCAAAATATGACGAGCCTTAAAAATACTGGTAATCAATGGTGATGAGCCAACAAGACGGTATCTCTACCCAAACTGGCTTGCCTGAAAGGAAGAAGCCCGCAACATATTACCTCATTTCCCGCCATTCAGCGCGAGATACTCAGATCATAATCTTTTATTAATTACAGTCAGTTTATTTTTTTGTTCTTTTGATATTAATAGAAATACTTTTTACATGTTATCAAAAAAATTAAACAGCACACAGCAGTTTACTTTAAATATAATGGACTCATTTTTCGTGATATTCTATATGAAAAGGGAAATAACGCTTATGTTAATTGTACTGCAATAACTTAAAATTTTATTTTATTCAATATATCTGAAATTTTCGTTATAATAAACTCCCCGTCAAAAGGTATAAGCTTAGATGACTGCTTCCACTAGTCTTGGCATACTTGTAAATAACGAAACGAATGATAAACATGGACTGAAGGAAATTTGAAAAGAAATAATCTAAAATTCCATCGGTTGTTATTACCAGGGAAAAACATTAATGTGTCTAATCCTTAATGAATCACGTTTAATAAATAATATTAATATGAGTATAAACCAAGTATGGATTAAGGTAAAAACCAGGAAAATCTCGAGAATTATGGGTGTTGCAATAATTTGGGGGGAGTTGATGCACCTGGCATTTTTAAAGGAGAGTAAAAAATGACCAGAAAACAAATGAATGTAACTTTTAAAATTTATTTATTTATTTATTTTTTGTACGAAGTATCTCTACATGAAACGAACATCAATTTATAATAGTATAAATGACAATAGTAAAAAGCCTGAGAAGTCATAAATAAGTGACAAGGTGTGAGAAAGTTATAACTGAAAAGTAATAAAATTATGTTATTAATTTAATATTAGTATAATATTATGTTATCAAGAGTAGTAAAAACTTGGGGTTATGAATATAAGGAGAGGCCCTTCCCGTATTTTCTTCAGTGACAACAACCAGCCACGCCCACTTTGCCCAACTGGCGGCTTGCATTCCATTTGGGCTAGGGTATTTCCCCATTATTAAATGGAAAAATAACGCATTAAATATAATAAAAGGAATAAAGTGAAATACGGCTAATATGCTGACTATACGGTGCGATTCAAAATGGCTGCGTCTAGTCAGTTACGGCCTAAAAACTACAAGGGGTAGGTAATAACGGTGGCTGGATAATTAATATATGATTATAAGATATTTATTTTGTATTTGAAAGTGATAAAGAATAATATGTGAGTATTCTGTGGTTGCTTTTATTAAAAATCAGGGCCTTAGTGAAGAGCAGTGGTGGATTTTAAAGTACAGGAAAATCGGAAAAAATATCGTTGTAAGGTTAGTATTTGATGATAAGTGTATTCCACGCGGGAGCAGGGGCAAGTCGGCTTGGAGGAGAGATTAACCCCCCCCCCCTCCCAAAAAAAAGACAGTATGAATAAATATCAATGTAAAAAAAATAATGTTAATTAATTTCATGGATTTATTGATGGTTTATAAATAATTACAGAGTTCGCCAATTAGTTATTCTAGGACGCCTGCTAATCCGGTTTTTGCGAACAGATTTTTGGTTGCCCAAGCTCATTTTAATTAATTGTTAATATCGACAATAAATCTAACATTACGTTTATTATGTACAGGTTTCTTGAAAAGGAACCGATTATTTCCTCATCGAATTTTCCTATGAATTTCGTAAAGTAGCGACAAGTTCAATTTATGTAATTATCATTATATATTAACCAGTACACAAATTCGTGGTTATTCTTAAGAGAAACGTCCGAGTAAAACAATTATTTTTAAGTTTATTTCATATGATAATTTTAATACTTGGATGTAACTCTTTTATATCCCAGATTTTCTGATATTAATCAAGAAATATTATTATTTGCTTACTTCTTGATTTACGCCTTTTACTAATTGTTATATTTAACTTAAATCAGTTATTGGTATCTCTGTTACAGCAGCCTCGGGGATCCGCGAAGATGGAATAGGTCCCGTATGATCGATACCAAAACCTGAGATGGATCTAAATATTATAACTTCAAGAACGAAAAATTTATTTGTTTCTAAATGATATTTTTCTTGGAGATACTGAACACAAGAGGATATCAAGGACTATTCACTAAACGATGGCTTTCTTCTCCTACCATATTAGATTTTGGTGTTGCAATATCTTTAGTACTTGAATGACCTCTCTGGTCATTCGAGTATTATTTTATCTTCGTCAGTACAGGCTTTACCTTGTTTAATTTTTTTTTTTACATTAATTTTAAATTTATTGGGCATGTAACATTATTCCAATGGGTAGTTTCCCTAAGAGTGCTAGTTGTATCATTATATTCAAAATTCAGCAATTTTACTGACTGTATTTCGTTATGCAGTTGTCAATATCAATGAATAAATAAATAAAAATAAATATTAAGTTTTTTTTTATATAGTATACTTTTAAAATTTAAATGATATAGTATGCTTTTTTTTTTTTAATTTAATTTAATTTTTTTTTTTTAGAACATCCTGCATGTATCATATCTCTGGTTCTTATTTAATATAAAATAATTATGCTGTGTTTAACTCAGATACGAGTACGTCCCATAATGTTCAAGAACATACTATATTTTTCTTGAATATAGTATTTAATATATAAACATTAAATGGACAAAAAGAACAATATTGTTAAACCAATAAAACCATTCTAAATATAATATTTCTCGGTAAAAAAAAAAAAAAAAAAAAAAACAATAAGAAAGGACTGGATATTGAAAAAACATTTTTGATATATTTTTTAATAAAATTAGAAAAGTCAAGAAGTTAAGTAATTAACGCTATTTCCAAAAACTTCTGCCAGAAATTCTAAAAAGAGTCGCTTGAGATACAGTGGTAGTTTTAGTGTTAAAAAAGTAATTAAATAAATCCAAGCAGTATTAAAAAAAAAATACCATGCCCTTGCCTTCATTACGTCTAACATTTTTGGGTTGTAGGTCTAATGCGATATATAATAAATTCTTGAGGGATATGCCTCATCTAATGCAAAACTGTAAAAAATCATATTAATTTAAAATTTATTATTTTTTTAAAAATTACTTCTTGCTATCTAATTAAAATTTCTATTTAATTAATCTTATTAATAATCATAATACGTTCCATAGGCCCTGGTTGAAAAATATGGGGACGTAAACATTTAGAGAGATTATACATATTTTGCCGAGAAAACAGAAAAGAAAAATCATTTGGTGGAATTTTCTTTTGTCAATATCTGCCCATCAATATATCTGTCCATTTTAAATAACTATTTTTTAGAATGAACATCTTATTTAAACAGCCATTAACCATGAAGAAAACAGCTCCACATTACTTATTAGTCACTTAACTCATTTTGGTCAAAAACGGACTTAACTACTTATTCACTGGGACGACAGTGATATATATCGTTTATACACTTATATTAATGAGTAATGGAAGCATGGAATTCCAAAACCAGATAAGTCCAGTTTAAATTTTTTTTCATAGCTGGTCGATAAAGGTAAAAGTTGGACTGGATCAGGAAGGAGAATTATTTTTTTGTGGCCGTTTTCAATGTGATTTGACTACTGTTCTGAGAAAACCGTTTCCCTAAAGATAGTCTAGTAGAAAAACTGTTCAAAAAAAAAAAAAAAAAAAAAATCTGGATATTGGAAATTTCCAAATTGGTTTTGGAATTCTACGCCCCAAATAAAAGAAAAAAATAACAAAATTTAATCAATAGTACATTTTCTAGTGATGCTCGTCTGCTCCAGCGCTATTTTGTTTTACCACGTCTTCAATGTACAGAGTATCAAAAGTCAGAGTTCCCTATAAATCACAGTCTCATAAAACATATTTTATTTTATTTTTTTCAATTTTATAATTTTATGTACACATTTTATTCACACCTGTAATGGATTCAAAGTCATAAAACGACAATGAGTGGTGCAGGGATACATACTAACGATAACATATTAAGCATGATGGAGACTGAGTGCTTCATCTTGACTTGATTAAAAGGTTGTTTTTTGTAAATACACTCTATGAGGACATAATTTTTTAAATTTTGAAGTTTAAATGTGATATATTTTTGTCTTGATTTTATTTCATTTTTGGTTAACTCTAGGTGGCTACTATCACAGTCGCATCGAACTATTTATGGATTATTCAAATTGACTTTCTAGGGCTAACGCTTCCCCCTATCAGTATACGGTTCAAACCCACTTCATAACACTACATTATAAATGCATTCAGATACAAGATGACACACACAATACCATCTTCCCTGCTAAACCCCAAGTTATGAGACATAGATTAGCAACCTGTTGTCCAAAGAATACAGGGCCTTTAGCACTGGAAGAATCACCTATCCACAACATAATTTTTTCATAATCGCAAATCGAAACTCGAATATCGAGTGGAGTGAGGCTCAAACTCCAATTCGCGAGAAACTACACAGCTAATGAATGAAATCTCAAGGTTATTTTTCTTCTGTTCCTCCTCCTGAGAGCCAAATGGTTTTCGATCGCCCGTCATCCATGACAAAACAACTTGAGATTTCGCAAGTATTTCATGAACGGGTCCCATTCACAATTCTTTCCCTATTGTCTTATTTCTCCCAAGGTTCTTTCTAGTAAAAGATTGAAGGTATGTTATTTCCATGGGTATATTTTGTTTATATTCTTATCAAGAGTTGCCTGCTTTCATATCATAACACAGTTTACAGTGGAATATTCAAATTTTCACTCGTCTAATTAGAATTTGCTTGCTTTTGAATATTGAGGAGACCTTGTAAAATACTCTATTGGGTTTAACACTATCATCTATTCTACCCATTCTTACTGATAATCTAGCCAAAAATTACACGAGCCAATTGGATGTAACAGATTATTAGACTTCCTTCATATAAACACACATAGTTTTCCTTGTCAACACAGGCATGCTAGATGTGCTCTCAACGTAAGGCTCTTCGTCAGTTCATTGGCTGATACATGCACAATATTCTGAAAAATCATCACTTAATCATGTGCAATACATCAAATCTTGAGCTAATGTTTCAGTATCTTGCCTTAGCATTACAATAATTATATCCACAATGAGAAACTCCAAGTCTCGTTGGAGTCCTTACTATTTCTGTGTGGCTACTATTTTATAGACCAGTGTAATAGCAGTGCTAACAGTCATATACTATTGACATCTTAAATGTTTAATTGATTCTAGATTGCATATTCTCTTAGTTCTAGCAGAATCGACAGGTTGCAGGGTTGCAAATCGCAATGGAAAAAGTTATGCAATGTAACAACTCTAAAACATTCTTAAAATCTTTCATTTTAAAAATTGAGAACATCGTAAGTGGGTTGCACTTATTAGGCAATATGCGTGTTCTTGAAAGAGGGGCAGCTTGTTACCAAACGCTTCACTAATTATTTTGTAGACTACTGTCATTTACTGTGTTGAGTAATAATAACAATTAGGTAAAATTTGACTTATTAAAAACTGCGTGCATTTCATTTATACTTCGTTTTCAGCTTAAGATCAAGATAATTTTAATGGAAAGCAACTGTTTCTTGTTAATTTTTAGTTTTAAAACTTCTGAATGGTGCTTAAGATCCTCAACTTGCAAATACAATTACAGAAAAAAAAGTATATATTTAATATTAACAAGACATAATTCGCTAATATTGTAAACAACAAATATATATATATATATATATATATATATATATATATATATATATATATATATATATATATATATATATATATAATTAATGAATTATTTGCCACTTCTATTGGAATTTATTTCATTTGAAAACTAGTTTCGAATGTTAAATATTCATCATCAGTTCTTAAACAATAAACATATTTCAAAACATCAGTACTTTGCTACATAGATTATATATTATTTAAAAAAGAAAATTTAAGATGAGAAATGAAACATATTGATATTCATCTAGGGATGCAAAATAAAAAGGATTCCTGAATGATATCAGGAACGGCAGCAGAGTGAGTGACAGTGACGGATGGGTCAGATAGATACGTGGATTATCCTTCCGGTTTTCCCTATGACTGTTTTTTTCCATTCCTACTCGGAACAAGTTTAAAATCTGTCTATTGGAAATATTTATTTGGTCAATTAAACAAACAATCTGGATTGGTTTTGAACGATTTTATTATTTCTAGTGATTCATAAATATTTAATTTTTGACCATTTTCTGCTTGATGTATTGGGTTGCAAATAATTCCGTCTGGTTTTTCTGTTTATTTTTATATCATTACGGTCCATTTTTTATCTGGTGAATTAATCCTTAAGGTGGATTGTTTACTCTGCCTGTAATATGACAACAAACATTTCTGCAAAGTCTTGTTTACATTAGCTTAGTATTGTGATTGCTATTGCACAGTGAACATGGAAAAAAAATATCATTCATTATCGGCATATTTTGCTGTATTATTTTAAAAAAGGTAACCGTGCTGCAGAAGCCCATAAAAGTGAAAAATAAAATGCAGTGTTTCTGGGGACGATTCCTTAACCGTACCCACATGCCCAAATTGGTTTGCCAAATTTCGTTCAGGAAATGTTGACATCAATGACGCTCCACGATCTGGTTGCCCACAAGAAATTGGAACGAGTTATTACCATCAAGACAAACAATTGATTTAACTCTATTCTGTTCGCAAGTTCCAAAACGAACAGGATATCGAAAACGATTTGGATAATTATTTTGACAATAAACCCCAGACGTTTTATGATTGTGGCATTATGCAATTGGTCTAAAGATGGGAATAAGTTGTACTAAATAATGCTGAATATATTGCAGATTACAATAAATTTTATGTCTATTATACACTGAGTGTTACTTTACCCTCAAAAACCGAACGGACTTATTTGCCAACCCAATATTTTTATTTTGCTTCCTTAGGTGAATATTAACATGTTCGATTTCTTGACTTACATTTAAAAAAAAATGTATAATATATCAAGCAAACTGCTGATGTCTCGAAATTTTTGTATGTTTTTAGAACTGATGATGAATATTTAACATTGGAAACCAGTTTTCAAATAAAATAAATTCAATACAAGAGGCAAATAATTCATCAATCATAATTGTATTGATCCTTCTATACCATCGTGCGTACCTTAACTGATAAAATACAAAATATGTCAATTTATTGTCACTACCATACATCTATGCCCCCTAATGTTGATTGTGAAGTTTGCTAGACAATACTTTTTTTTTTATTTTTACTGTCACAAAATCTAATATCGCTTAAATATTGATCACTTATAATCGATATTGTTTTTTATCCAGCAACAATTGTGATTGAAAAAATTAGTTGCTATTTTAATCTGAATTAATTAAAAAAGGAATCAATAACATTTTTTTGTTTGTTATTCGTCATTCGTTGCCCAGATGATAAAACTTCAACTTAATAAGAACTTTAGTTGTATTTATTTATTATCTGTAATGTACTATAGTATATTATTTATTAATGTATATTTATTTATTTATTATTTAAGATAGTATGTTATTTATTAATGTCGCAGTGCTTATTTAATTTCCGATTAAGGTGTCTGAAAATTAATTACTATTAATTTATTTATTAAATTGAATTTAAGTATTAATTTAATTTAATACCCTAATAGAATGCTGCAATATTCAATTAAAAACAGGAAAAATTAGGATTTAAATTATTTAATTGTATATTAAAATAACGAATAAACTATTCGTTCAACGTTTTTTAGTAGCAAAAAGAAGTATATTACAATTTATTTTTTCAGAAAACGAACGAAATGAAATGAGTATATTATTTCCAAAAGAATAAATATACAGTCAACTATCGATAATTCGAAGTTGGAAGTATAAATCAAAAAACTTGAATTGCCACGAATAAAATGAAAAAAATACTTGGATTTTCTTTCACTAATGTCAAGGATTTTCACTAATGTCCATTACTCTCTTCACCGTCAGTGATAACGATTTTCAACCTCGTACATGATTGTACTTGATGAAAGATATTGAGACCTGACTCTCGTTATAGGGCGCAACATTTTGGTATATCGAGTGAAAACTATTTATACAAATATTGGAAGTTTCTCAACATTAACAGTTTTTCTTTGAATTATTAAAACGATTGTATTATCTAATATTGGCGATGTTTGTCATTCTTTATTTCTGAATAGGGAATGTAAACGCTTTATTTGTTATTGGAAGGAGCAATTACCCAAGCCTTATAAAGTATTTTTATTAGTTAATTAAGTAACTTTTATTTGTCTGTAAGAGATAAAATATTCTACATTTCATTGCTGATAAGTAAACTGACGGAAAATTTTCGATCCGAGCTACATCAATAAAGATAGAGGGTGTCAAAAAAGCCCCAACACTTAAAAATAGAGTTTTTCAAACGTGACTTATTTCATTCAAAACTATATATCTCCTAAACGGTAGTTCCTACCGTATATATATATATATATATATATATATATATATATATATATATATATATATATATATATATATATATATATATATATATATATGTAATACACGTATCACTTTTGATTAACTAGGACCACGGGTAAAACATGTTTATCGTCCGATTAGCCATAGCAGCATAAAGTGACGTTAAACGAAATAAACAAACAAACATGTTCCAAGTTAAAAATGTGGTGGAGTATCGAAAAAATAGTAGGACTTACTGGTGAGAAATCTAACATAATGCCAAAACTAACAAACAATACTTTATCAAATTTTTTTTTTTTTTTTTAGACTTAAAAAATTGTTTAATTTTTAGGTATATTTATATTTTTGGATCAGCCAATATGATAAATAGAAGAAATGTAAATGAAACATGACATTATTTAGATGCGAAAATGTTTCGGGTTCAATATTGATCACCATCGTAATATATATTGACAGAAAAAAAATATATATAAAAACGAGATATCTGTGTCACAAGAAGCAGCTTCCCTTGGGCCAGCTAGTCTGTCTAATTTGGGTGTATGGGCTATACTATTGAAAATAAATCGACAATTCTTCACTGACTTCCATCAAAAAATGTGCAATATCATAAATTATAACTTTTTAAAAAATAAGGGCTGTAAGAAGAAAATTTCTTGGGGTATCGAAAAAATAGTAGGACTCACTGGTGGGTATTCCAATATAATGCCAGAAACTAGTGAAGAATACTTTTTCAGAATAATCTTTTTATAAGACGTTAAACCAGTCAAAATTATCAATTTTATGATTTTCCACTAGATAAATAAGTATATAACTTATGGTTAGCATATAATAAAAATATGATGCGCTTCCGATGAAGCGGTATTTTCCGGTTTCTATCGGTAGAGAAATCATTCATGGCAGAAAATACGGAAAATTGATAAATTCACTATAATCGAAATAATTTTGCTTTCGTTACAGTTTTAATCCTACGATGTATTGGAACGGATTGCATGTATTTTTGTGTAAAGATTCGTGATTCATGAGCTTCACGGGTACTAGATCACCCTCAAGTTCATTAATTCAGTATTAAATCTTTCATCATCACTCCCTGTATCAGCTATACGATTAAGACTTTTAATAATTCATATTCTTCAGCCTTTTAATATATTCGGCTTTGATATGTAAATTGTAAGACAGCTGTATTCTATTTTAGAGAAGCAAACAGTCAAGCACTTTCTATTTTTATGTATTCTATAGCCTAAAATTATGGGATGAATTATTATTTTTGAATAGTCATATTTTTCAAATTATTCGCTAATCCATAAGACATCTAAAAAGGCTCCATGAATCCTTTCCAATAAATTCCCTTTTTTATCTCCTTTGATCATTGTTGTCATTATGGTGAGTGGATCTCGAATCAAGGTAAAAAAAAAAATTTGAAATATTTATTTTCAGGGCCCAAAGGGAATCTCGCATTTTATCTTGATATACCGAGTTAAGCGGTTATAACCGGTTTTCCTAAGGGATCATTGTATAGGTACTTCGTATGCCGATTCGTCAGGACTAAAAAATGTCTATATTTACGATATTTCTTTCTTCGTTTCCTCTTTGAGGTGCTTCCATTGTGAGATTATTTATAATCCTAGTTGATGCTTTATTGAATTTCTCATCCAATGCCATTTGTATAATTATTTCATTATTTTTATTCAAACATCTTCTATTCACTTCCTTTCAGAGTTTGCGGAGAAATTGAATTAAATAAATATATTTTTACTGATTTTGACTAGAAGTCAACAAAAAGAAAACGGTATATATGACTTTTAATAGCCAAAGCGAATACCTTTACATAGATTCTTGGGTTCTAAAACCTGAGGTTCAGTTTAAAAATCTTGGGAGCTGGGTGAATGATGTAGGAACGACAAACAAGAACATAGAAAGAAGCATCCCCAACAGTGGAATAATAATTAGAATTTTAAAATCCGTACTTCGTAGCAAGTCGGTGTCCTTAAAAACAAACAAATAAAGAAACATAATGTATAAATCGTTCCTAGAAAGCGTAACACATTATTCAGGCGAGTCCTCGACTGTAAAGGAGGGCCAGGCCAAAATACTTATAGCCTTAGAAATGGATTATTGGAGACGTTCCTGCGCAGTATTGCGGCTTCAGAAAGTTCCAAACAATGAAATTAGACAGAGAGTGGAACAAATGGATAGCATCCTCTACACTATTGAGACTATGAGGCTAAAGTGGTTTGGGCATGTTATCAGTATGGGAGGGGGACAATGGCTAAAAACAATTTTTGAATGGAGCACAGAAAAAAACCCGGAAGAAAAGGTCGCCCTAAAAAACGTTGGGTTGAGGACGTCATAGAAGGAATGATGAACAGGAGAATGTGTGACAGACTAAGATGGAGGTTGGACAGACAAAAATGGAACGAACTTATTTTTGGCGAAGACAAATAACAAATAATTGTTAAAAAGTTTATAATAATTTTTTTAAGTTTTTTATTCATTTTATTTCGTGTCTATCAACATTATGTTTTCATCGTTTATTTTACATATATTGTTTTACAAAATGAGCCAGTGTACAATTTTCTCTATTTATAATATTTTATATTTTATTTTCGACTTTAATTTGAATTATTGTTCAGAAGGAATAGAAAAATGTTGTTTCGATTGTATATTATATAGTTCTTTCGAATATTAAATAACCAAACTATTAAATAATACAAACTATTTATACAGAATTTTATTCGAGAATGTATCGTCCTAATTTTTTTTACAGTTATAAACGAAAAATCGAACCTCGATGGCCGAGCGAGTTGGGACGCGCTCCGGACTGATTACTGGTTCGAATCCCACCTGGGCGGGCTAAGATTTATTTCGTGGCGTGCACCCCTTTCTATTAGGGGTGTACGCTGGGGAGGGGGTCCACCCAAAAAAGCACACACTAAAACGAGTAGCAAATTTTATGAACTTAAATTTATTTCAGAATGGGTAGAATCTTTTAAATACTTCGGGGTAATCATAGATAGGAGACTGAAGTTTAATATGCTTGCTTAATACATCCTAAAAAAAAAATAAGGAAAAGTGAAGGACTGTTATGCAGATTAATATTTTAACCAGTGCAGTGTTACCTCATTTAAACTACTGTTGTATGATCTTATATTTTGTAAATAACTCTTTAAAACATTAAATTTACGATTTTAGATTTTAATCGTACATTTCAATTTAGTTAGAGCCTCTAGGGGGTGCCTGAGCATCTCCTGTGCGTAGGTCTATGATTTTGATATAAGAATAATAACTGATGGCATTAATTAAAGTAAACACATGTGGATGAATGTTCTATAGATTTGATTCAAGATTTTTTTTTTTGCTCTAACTCTTCTTTTCACAAATTAAAATTAAAATTAAAAATAATTTTGTTTGAGAAAATTATTATTTTGGTGGTATAGAAGTTCACTAACGTGGATGCGTTCATCAACTTTTATTTTGCTTATGCCGGCAATTTTTTTTCAGCTTTAATGTAAATTTAATTAATTTTTTATGATATTAATATTGATAGTGGGAAATATATTTCTGAATTTCTTCATTATTACCTACCTCTAGATAAAAAACATACCTAATTACCTACTGTTACTATTTCCTGAAGACTGTCGCGAAGAAGACGAGCCGCTGACTGCAGGAGGGTTCTCGCCGGACTGACTCTGAAGGTAACCCCCTCTGAAGTGGGGGATTTGTTAATACACAGGTTTCACACTGGCATTTTAGGGTTGCGCAGGCTAATCTCGATACTTCGAGGTCATCTACCAATCTACATAATTAAGAACTATATATTAAAAGTCCATATTTTTCAAAACTCACAGTCCATATTTAACAATAGTTGTTGCATCAAAAGATAAAATTAAAATAATCTTTAAATTATTTATTTACTTATGTGTTACATTTGTACTAAATTTAAAAATTAATCTTTTTTAATAATTATACTTAAAAATAAAAGGACAATCAACGAAATTATCGGTACACAATTTATGATCAGTTATTTTTGGAGTCGATGCCAGCCAAGAGGGGAAGTTTAATCCTGCCTTTGCAACTAATTTTCTTCACTTCTTTATAATTAAAGTAAACTATTTAAGTAATTAAACTATTATTTTTTACTTTTTTATTCAAGTTTGCTCATATAAGTTTAATCTTTAAGTCGGTTTTTATTTATTTTTTTCTAGAAACTAACTTTATTTTTCAATTTTTTGTGGCAAATGAGTGTACATGTATGTTTAATCTAGGAGTCGGTTTTTTGTTTTTTTTTCTTAAAGAGCGCTGAGTTGATATCAATAAAATTTTTATGTGACCACCTCTGTCTGCAGTGGCCTACCGATCAAAAAAATATCCAAATCGATAATGTTGAATTGATAACCTCTTCCCTATTGAAGTCGGTTAAAAATCATTAATAGTTTTGAAGATAGCATTAAAAAAAAAAAAAAAAAAATGAAATATTTTAATATCATATATGATAATAAATTTATATATATATATATATATATATATATATATATATATATATATATATATATATAGTAGCATTTCATTCATGGCAGTAAAAAATATATTGAAGTGTTTTACAGTGAATTGTGTTCCATTGATTTTCAGGAATTCACTATTAGTGCAAATCTGATGTTTACCTCTTATAAACTTTTAATCGGCTGTAAATTTAGAGCAAATAGGTGGTGCATAATTTGATATATAAATGCCAATATCCTTAGATTGGTATATTACAATTATATTTAATGATGACATTTATTTATTTAATTTTTTCTCATGCATTTATCCATTTTTTAAATGCTACCGACAGCATTTCCTTTTTTTCTTTTTCCCTATTAATGATTCAATGTTTAATTATTTAGATTCATATTTCATATTTTCTGAACTTTTTTCCCATAGTACATTTTCTACCCATCCCCCACCACTTTTCAAAGTTGTACCTTTCTGTAATTTATCACACCCCTTTCCCTAGATATTACTTTTTGTTACATTCATTGTTTAGTTTGTCTATCTATAAGTTGATTTCTTATAATTTCTGGTATCTCTTCTTATTCCTCAACCTTTCCTTTCGTTTATTATTATGCCAAACTTAATTTTCTCTCTTACCTTTTTATCTTACCCTTTGCCATATCTTATGTTTTCATTATATTTATTTAAACATTTTTTTGTATCTTTTCGTGTTAAAAAAAAAAGAAAAAAAGTCAGTCGTTTTTCTCCCTGTTTAGGAGTTATTCACAATGATTAATATGTCATACTTATGTAATTAACAACTATTGATGTCCATTTGTAATTTAATTTCTTTGTTAATTGTTGTTATGATTAGGTCCCATCCAGTTGTAGCCCTAAAGAAGAATTACAAGGCAGGTAGAAACGACGGCACTCTATTGCACGTTATTTAACATAGGTGTATTTTTTCTTAATCCTGACTGCATCCTTGACAATATTCTTCATAAAATATATCCTACCGTCAACCATACTATTTTTTTAAATTTAAATTTTATATTTTATATTTACCATTATATATATAGATATGCTAGCTTATATA
Source organism: Euschistus heros (assembly GCA_003667255.2). Taxonomy (NCBI): domain Eukaryota; kingdom Metazoa; phylum Arthropoda; class Insecta; order Hemiptera; family Pentatomidae; genus Euschistus; species Euschistus heros. The sequence continues at coordinate 812,764 of RCWM02000231.1, forward strand.
TGCATAAGTACTAGTGAACCCCATACATTTTCTCCATACTTTAAGATTCTGACATTGGCTTTTTATTTTATTTTTTATCTGCGTTGTGATGTTTTCCGATGACGTCAACTGAAATTAGAAGGAATTTGTATTCAAAACCCAATTTTTTTTTTTTTAATACTTTAAGAATACGGCATTTTTAAAATTAATATATGTCATCATAGCTTTAGATGACGTCAGCTTAGTTCTTTTAAATGGGAATATCGAATTTTTTATCCCTGATATTTTTCATTTTTCATCATAGACATTAAATTCATCCAAATAGGTTTTATGTTTTAACAAAAAAATTTGTAGAGAGGAAAGCTTTTTTCCTAAAGTAAATTAGGAATTTTCAATAATTTTTTTTTTTTTTTAATTCGTCTCGATGATTTCTACATATTTTTTTTAAACACGAATACCTATTTTAAATAATTTTTATGAGATATACTTTGTTTATTTAATTAGTTTGCTTACCTCTTTCTTTTGTTCCTATTCAAAATATCAAATCAATGATTTGATAGTTGGCACAATGATTTGAAGGTGTGTAAATACTTAGGGAGTTTTTTTTTAGAATAGATTTAGTGTTTAGACGTCAAATAAAGTATTTTTACAAGAGACAATAAATATAATTCTTGGCTACTTAAACTTCCTCCTAAAGGGTTAATTAATTCTAATTGGTTTGTTTATGTTTTCCACTCTTGACACTAAAACAGTTGACAACTAAAACAAACTAATTTTAACATATGATCACTTTAAAAGGTAGTTCAGGAAGCCAAGACTTGTATAGACAGTTTATAAACAAGTACTGTAAAGAAAATAGCTTTATTAAAACAATGCTGCCTAAATTCATTGCATTACTACAAATACAGAAAATCTATCAATCCCTTTACCAACAAAAACTATTAAATCTTATACATATAAACAGGAGATTGATATTAGTAGTAGTAGCAATATTATAAACAATAATAATAATCATTAGTTATAATAAAAATTATAGTAATGAGAATAGTTGATAATGTTTATAGTGTAATTATGAAACTATTTAATTCATGCTAATATTAAATATGTTTTTTTTTCTTGTTTTCCCTCTTACACTAACCCTGTAAGAGGGGTGTGTATTTAAATATCTGTACATGCTCCATGGAATTGTGTCGTCTAGTTGCAAAACCGGCCATCTCCAAAAAATAAAATTTTTCAGGAAATCTGATTTTCTGTTACATCACGCAGAAACGAAGTAGGAACAAAATCTCTTCGGTTTTTAGTGGCACAAGGGTACTGTGCTTGAAACCACTTTTTGAAATGGAAGGGGCAAGTGGAGGGGGTGAGTTTCTCAATTTTTTATTTTGGATTTGGCCGGTTTTGCAACTAATTTTGGATTTGGCCGGTTTTGCAACGAATTAGAACTGAAGGATCACTAAATTTAATGTAAATGTTGGATTTTATGGGATGAAAATGAACAAAACTTTCTTGAATAAGTGAATATTATTTAAAAAAATTAAACTCTGAAATGTTGTTGTGTAACTGAAGCATCTAGACTGAAAAACTGGCGAGAATGTTTTAAAAGTAATTAAGTCTTCAACAGCCTCACACATTTCTTCCTGATGTTCTTCTTCATTTCTCTCATCTACTACTCTGCTTCCTCCTTCTTGAGCAGCTGATGCTACGACGTCAAACATCATCATCATCATCAGCAGCGCAACAACTCATCACTGAGTCAAGGCCTCCTCAATCAGCCCACGCCATAGGTCCCGGTTCTGCGCAGCCAGCATCCAGTTACGCACTCCAAGCAATGTCCGGGCATCATGTGCAACACCGTCTCGCCAACGCAGTTTCGGCCTTCATTTACGCCTGGTTCCATGAAGTTCTTCTAGCAATGTCTTCTTTGGAATGGAACTCTCATCCATCCTCGCTAGGTGTCCAGCCCACCTTAGCCTTTCAAGCCGAACAGATCTTACTATATGCAGTTCCCTAAAGACACCAAACAGTTCTTGATTGGTTCGTCGACGCCACTCTTGTCCCTGCATAATTCCATCATAGATAGATCGCCGGATCTTCCTCTCGTGGATAAGTAATGCGGACTCATCTTTCTTCGTGGGTGTCCAGGTCTCAGAACCGTAGCTCAGGACTAGGCGGACCAAGGTTTTATACAGCTGTACCTTGGTTGCTCTCGGAAGCAGGGGGCTTCGGAAATGGTTACGTATGCAATAGAAACATTTGCTTGGTTTGCTGATCCGTGACCTAATTTCCCCTGATATGTTGTTATCCACATTCACTTAACAGCCGACGAGGTACACAAATTCGTTAACTTTCTCAAATTTTTAATCCTCAATTCTGACTTCTGCGCCCTGTACTGCCTGTTCTCCTGATACCATGTACTTCGTTTTCGCCTCGTTTATTACTAAACCCATTCTCCTGGCGTTCTCAGCAAGGAGAAGGAGCGCATTTGAGACAGCCTGAAATGATTGTCCCATGATATCAATATCGTCGGCAAACCCAAGCAGCTGAACTGTTTCATTAAATATGGTGCCACTCAGTTGGATTTGGGAATGTCTGATGGCTTTTTCAAGGCCGATATTAAAAACGATGTCAAACGGTCGTCAGTTTCCTACTTGGGGTCAAAATGTTTCACCAATAAGTTTTGGACATCGCGAAGTTTCAGAGGCTTCACCACAGTACCTGGAACCACGGCCGAAATTTTACTGGTTGTGATACTTCTCTTACTCTTTGCGACAGACTTGCTTGCTCCAACCTCGGATCTGTAGAAAACCTCTCCTTGAACTAGCAACTTATTATTTTGTTTGGTTATGAAAAATCACTTCGTTGGAGTGAATTTGAAGTGCCATAGTGCAGGAAGTTTGAGGTGGGCATTACTGGAACTTCCAATCAAGATTTGTGTAGTCTCTTGCTGGCTTGAACACCATTCCACTTTTCGAGAAAATGCTGTCAAACTCTGAAGGCTGAACGAGAGTCTCGATTTCCTTAACTTCTTCTCAATTTGGGCAAACACCCGATCAGAGAGGGGTTTGTTTCTTTTTCATGCTGCAGGGTCTCTTTGTCTCATTCTTGCTAAATTAGCATGAACTTCATCTAAAACCTTCTCCATAAAGAGCGAAAACAAAGAGCAATGAAAAATGAAGGCATAAACGGTAACTACAGGAAAAACAGGAGCAGTCTGATAGTTGCCTGATAAGAGGCTTTCTTGATCTGGAACAAAAGCGCGATCAAGCGGATGTGGAGATGGCCGGTTTTGAAACTCACTGAAGGAAGGATTTGGCCGGTTTTGCTGCACATTGCGATTTGCAAACGTAGATTTAACAAGGATTTGACGGGTTTTTGCTAGGTTTCTTGCTTCTAATAGGTTAAAAATGTATCTTAGGACTCAGAAAACAGAAAAAACGTATTTCTCAAAATTGAGGAATTGGCCGGTTTTGCATCTAGACGACACAATTAGCGTATTACATGTATCTAACATGTTTAGTATTTTATAAAATATGTGAAATTTAGAAATAATTTACATTTAAGTTTTTATGATGAATTTCGAATAGGTACAATCAGCAATGTAAAAAAGAAACAAAACAAAATTAATTGAAAATTTCATAACTGACTAAAACAAAACATAACTGAATAAACACAAAAACAAAATTGATAACATCAATGAGTTCGGCTCCACGTTATTGGTCGTCTTTTTCACTTCTTTGAGGAGTTCTAAATCACATTCAGTGATAAACTTTTTCATTTCCTTTAGAATTTTTTAAAAAATATCCTTCTCTGGAATCAATCGTCCCCATTTAATATAATGGATTTTATAAGCTGTAATCTCTTGTTGTCAAAAAGAGCATTTGTATAGAATGTGATGAAAAATCTGTTGTGTTTGTCGCAGTGGTATGTAGATGAGTTTGTTAAATGAAACCGGTTCAAATAGTCTTTACTTTGTCCGTGTTCGGTCAAGAATTGGGTCACTTTGTGAAGTGCACTTTTAATTTTTTCGTATTAAGTGTGATATCTAGAATAAAATTGTGTAGACATTAATGTATATTAAATATGTTATAATCAAAAAATGTGTTTAATGATCGCATTAGGATTGTTCTAATTCTCTGTTAATTTTAAACGTTTTTAATCATCATCATTTTTCTATAGTTTTTTTACAATTAAATAATTTAGGTTTGCACATATAAATATATGCTTTAATGAACTCATATACAGTACATATACAAAAATAAACGAACGATATACATGGATAGGTAGAAATGCCTTCCCCTGTATAAACAGACTCATCTGCCCATAAAATTCACCTCAAAAATTGGTATTCTTCAACACAATCTGCATTCAGAAGCTATTGGCAAGATTGAGGTATATTTTCATTATCATTGGGTTTTAAACATTACATTGAAAATCTAATCAAATAAATCCTAAATAATAATAATAATAAATAAATAAATGTAATAACATAAGATCCTTTGATCTGGTGTCGCTTTATTGACAGTTTTATTTTTATTTTCTATTGAACAATAATTTTTTCTTTGCTTTTTATTCCAATGAAGTTTATTATGTTTAAAATGCACATTTCCATTAAGGGATTATTATAAAGTTTTTGTGAGATTTGCAGTTTTGTGGATGGTTTTTTCGAAAAACGGTGAGCGTTGATGTTATATAAGACATTATAACTTCCCTAAATAAGGTGATGATCAAGCTGTTCTGTAGGTCACAAGTTTGTAAAATTCAAGGTAACATTACTCTGCCCTTGTAGAAAATTTAATGGTAAATCCGAAAATGAGGTCAAAGTTTGAAAAATAGTTAAACAAAAGGGAGATAGTACAGCCTTTATGGTAAAAAAAACGTGGTTTCCTCAAAAAAGTCTTTGATTTATCGTATATGTTCAACGGATTGGAACAGAAAGGTGAGATCTGCGGCATTTTACTAAATTTTTAATCTATTTCACTCAATCTTGAATTATATTCTTAGCCTTTATCATTATATCCTTCGTATCAACATCTTAGTCCTCCAAGATGCTCCTTGGCCCAAAAAAATGAACTTCTCTGTACAACATGAGACCTTAACCGTAGGTCTCCATCTACGAATGTCTTGCAGATAAATAAGAATTTATGTACTTTTAAAAAACAAGTATCAGAATGGTCCATTGGTCTTAACAACACCCAATTAATGCGCTTACAAAGTGGTTTTGTTTATTATTTATTTTATTTTTTAATATTGCCATGATGATGATTAAATAAACCACATCATGAAAAGATGCCGTTCGATTTTACCTACTATAAGCCGATGTGCTCATAGTAGGCACATAATTCCTTTGTTATCAATCTTTTGGCTTTCCTCATGAATGGGGTTGACCATTTATAAAAATTCAATAAATTTGTAAAAAATTATTAAGAGAAAGCCATACTTTTCTTGTTTTTAGATAACCAGATAAAACCATATCAGCGACACGTAGCGGTAACAGTGGGCAATGTAATCCAGTTTTCCGTTACCCGCCCGCATATGTGGTATGTTTCATCACTCACCTTACAAACCTTTAAATGTCTTTTAATTATGGGGCACTTGCAAACTAACTGGTTACCCCTTGATTTCAGAATGTTTTCCTTAGTCTAGGTCTGATTCTTCTGGATTCTCCTAGTCCAGTAAAGGACTTATTTTCGTTTATTTTGTTTGCAACCCTTACCATGGGAATTTTCTGGCTCTAAAAGAGATTACCGAACAAATGTTCTTCCAAACTTATAACGTTCGATTTCCTAATTGTCCCTATTCTTAATATTGTTGGATACTGCATTTCATTTAGTTAATTAAACAATACCTCTCTTTCTTATTGGTTTGTCTTGTCTTTGCAGGTAGATATATTTAGAGAGTTTGGCTACTTTCCATCCTTTTCAAAGAAGTGGTATTTCTAATCATTTATTGCTGCGAATTCTTTTTTATTACTTAAAAATATGATAATTAATGACGTTCGTTTGAGTAATAAAGGTGATTAGACAGTCAAAAAAAGAAAATATAATTTAATTTAAACTATAGTTATAATTTTATTAGCAAATGACAGATATAAGACAATCTGTTATTTTAATATTATCTATTAATAGTTTCTATTGCATTGTACGCAGTAATATATTTTATATTGTTACCTTTGTTATGATATTTTGATATTAAATTTATTAGATATTAAGAAATGAAAAATATTAAAATAATGTCAGACTCACTGTCCCATTGATACGGATGAGAGACCAGCGCTGGGATCTCATTGGCCTTGCGTCTCCATAAGTCGGGGGACAAGCTTAATTCGAGGTTTCCCTGTCTGAGTTTCTATAAATATGTATATATTATATGATTGTATCATGATTTTTATTATCTTTATTTCATTTCTATATTATATTTATTTTAATTTTTGTTATTTCTTATTAGTTAATTGTTTTCCTCCTTTATTGAAATTATTCATTACATTTTTTTGTATATATATTGTATTAATGGATTCATCATTACCTCTATTACCTAATGCCCTCCAGGAAGGAAGATTGTAATAGTTTGCTCTAAAAGGCAATTATTAAAACTAGCATCTTCCGCTCTCATAAGATAAGAACTTACAATTACACGATTTAAACTAATAATTGGTTAACAAAAGTTTTATTTGCTTATCGATAAAAATCTTGTATTAAAGTACTATGCAATTGAGCATTATTTCTTCAATGATATGTTCAGGCATAGCAGTAATTTTTAACCTTGTTGAAATTGCACTGGTTAGGTGTTTGAAGATTACCTAAAAGCATAATTAGACAATTTTTAATTTTAATGTATGAATTGGTGATCCAGATAGACAGAGACTATTAAAATCTCTTGCTTTGTCAGTGCTTACTACTAAAGGCCCTTTGGATCATAGTTTTACACGCAATATAAAAATACAGATAATTTTTTTTAGGCTGAAATTATTTATTTCAACTGGTTGTATTTAATTCCTAACTATAAAAGTAAATGACAGTGTAGCAAACCTCATTTTCTTCATTCAACATTCTACATTTAAATTTTTATTATTGTTAATTTTATGGTTGCTGAAAATGATGTAGTTATAATTTGCTATAGAGGGATTCAGTAGCTTGACCATTGTAAACTCTATTGTGGAATGGTGCTAACCACGTATCGATCGATTTTCAAAGTTCACTGGGATCCACATGTCACACCACATATCTAAATATTTTTTTATAATTTAATTGAGTATAACTAAATTTTGTTATATAACACCGTACCTTTGTAACCTCTCATGTAAAATGGCGCTCGCTACCCATCGGTCAATTTTCAAACTTCACTGTAATCCACATATTATCGCTTTTTTAACAACACACGAATTGAAAATCAGTAGATTTTATTATTGCTAAACCTTCCTGGCTCTTTAAAGATGATGTAGTTAAAATTTGGTACTGATTGGTCCAGTAGTTTTCTGGGTTAGTGATTACAAACGAAAAATGGCTTGTCCTTTTATATAACAATATAGATAATAAATGCAAAATTAAACAAAACATTCACAATAGAAATTTCAAAATTATATCACAAAGTTTATTTAAAATATTTATTGATGATGAAGTTAGACTGGTAAATGTAATTTAATTTCCAACCAGATCAGTGACACCCATTCATACGACATTTTATGTGCTAATCTGGTGGTTCCACAAGATGAACACGAAAAGAGCTATTGGTTCAGGAACATAGAGGAACCGTTCAAACAAAAGAGCTTAGCGCTGACTGTAAAAAGTAAAGAAATGTGTGCAGATATGGATGAAGTGAATGACTTCATATATTTGCGAAATTAGACTGATTGGAACTTGCATTGGATCTTGAATCCATTTTGGAAAATATTGGAATCATGAATGTTTAGATGCGTGATGAATAATTAATAATGGTTAAAATGCTATTGGCAGGCTTGCTTCTCTCCTCTGGAATAGTTATATCGTAATAAACCTAAACAAATGTAATATAGAGCACATTGATCGAAGGTGTAATGCTTCATTTCGCTGAGACAGGGGCCCTTAACAGAGCACAGGAAAAATACAGTTTGCAGTGGAGATGATTTTCTGGAGGAGACTAAGATCTCAAGGATAGAGCATGTTAGGAACGAAAAAATCAAAGAAAGCATTTTAGTAAAAAGGATATAATCATTAAATATTAAAAGCTTATGTTTCATTATTAGGGGTATTAAAAAAATCATTTAATAAAAGCAAGCAGTATTTTGAAAAAAATAACAAGTAATTAAAATATTTTAATTAATATGGTTTACGTCTTGCGTGTGTGTGTGTTTGTGTGTGTGTGTGTGTGTGTGTGTGTGTGTGTGTGTGTGTGTGTGTGTGTGTTGTGTGTGTGTGTGTGTGTGTGTGTGTGTTGTGTTTGTGTTTGTGTGTTTGTGTTTGTGTTTGTGTTTGTGTGTTTGTGTTTGTGTGTTTGTGTTTGTGTTTGTGTTTGTGTTTGTGTTTGTGTTTGTGTTTGTGTTTGTGTTTGTGTTTGTGTTTGTGTTTGTGTTTGTGTTTGTGTTTGTGTGTTTGTGTGTGTGTGTGTGTGTGTGTGTGTGTGTGTGTGTGTGTGTGTGTGTGTGTGTGTGTGTGTGTGTGTGTGTGTGTGTGTGTGTGTGTGTGTGTGTGTGTGTGTGTGTGTGTGTGTGTGTGTGTGTGTGTGTGTGTGTGTGTGTGTGTGTGTGTGTGTGTGTGTGTGTGTGTGTGTGTGTGTGTGTGTGTGTGTGTGTGTGTGTGTATGTGTGTGTGTGTAGTGCAAAACTGTAATATTGCTTACTCTTATTTCATTAATGTTTTTAATATTATTAATACGTTTGTCCTATTTAAAGAGTTTGTGGACGTAAACACCCAACAAAAAATGAAACTTTTAAACGAGAAAATGTATTTTTTTCCTGTCAGTATATCTCTTCTTGTGTATATTTTCAAATGTTAGAGATATTTTTCCATTTAAAGATAATTAAATATTTAAATCAACTTGACCCAAAACGTTTCTGCTTTTTGATTCTCGTTTAAAATGCATCGTCACTTAACATCTAAAAAATTTTAGTTTTAATGCTTTACCAATCCTTAACAATAGCAATACATCCGAAATGATGTTACTTTGTAAAAACTACAAAGGATAAATTGAAGTCAAGAAAATAAAAGTACGCACACCTAAATGATTAACAAATGTATGCTGGAGTAGGATAGCTTAAATATTTTGATGGACTCTGTAAAGCTCCTTACTTCTTGACCTTACTAACTACATAAACAAATAAACAGTAAATGAAGTAAATTAAGAATAAAAATGACAATCATGTTTTCTTTTAATTTGTTTATAGCTGTTTAGGCCAAACGTTTTGAGATGCTTTTCATTGAGACCCTGGCCTTTATCTCCAGCTTTACTATCTTTCAGGGTTTATGTCTTTTTTACACTCCTGAGTGGGTGACTTTAAGTGTGTTAATGACAGATAGCTGTACGAGTATATTACAAAATTGTGTATATAGGGTTATTTTTGAGTTATGTTTGAGAGGTTCTAGACAATTTTAACTTTAAGATTATTGAATGCAAGAAAATAACGACCTGAAAAGGAAGAACCGAATGGTTTGATGAAGAAAGACACTTCTTGAAATTTATTAATATATTATATAAGGAATTCACAGATAATCATTTAAAACTAAAAGGATTCATTTTTTTAAATTAATAAAGATAAAATAATATTTCATATGCATAACTTAAATTTTTATAATAATGTCTCAGACTAATAATGAGAAAGGAACAATTTAAAACTTATATTAAGGTTTATTAATCTTTTTCTTCAATCGAAGCATTAGACCTACGGTTATTGCAACGAACATTGAAGACCAGAAAGCAACTCTGACTGACAGAAATCCAAAAAATACACCGTAGGCACTGAGTATTATGAAGACCATGACTAGAGGAATGATGTTGATGGCGTTTCCAACTTTTTCTTTGTCTCCCATGTCCTGGATAACCGAAAGGAATCCTCCTCCAACGTTGCAAGTTTGTTCACTGTAGCCATCGAAAGACATCGTCTGCAAGCAAATTTAATCAATTTATTAAAAATGAAATTAATTGTTTTGTTTAATCAGGCCATTATATTTTATATAATTGTAATAATATATTCTGTGTTGTATGACTATTACATGTCTCATAACCAATGATTGTATTGTTTAGTTCCTTGTTTTATGAAATATATTAAATTCAAAATGTTATTTGATAGAATTGATGATTAATGTAAATATATTATTTTAAGTATAAATAAGTGAATACATAACGTAAAGATTTTTATTGAAAGGGTGGAAATTACGAGCAAGTGATCTGATGTTCTCGTTTAAGATAAACAGAAATCGAAATTCAACATATTTTTTTTAAAGATATTTATTGAAATTTGCAACTATATACAATATAATATAAAATACATCAAGTAAATGGGATGAGTGCCTATTGCTATAAAAAACAACAACTACCCTTTGATAGCATATACTTATCTTGTTTGTTCAATTTTATTTTGAACAAAATTCAAGATCGGCATTCTTTTATTTTAGACTTTTATGTGCAGGAAGTATATATATATATATATATATATATATATATATATATATATATATATATATATATATATATATATATATATTAAAAAAAAAAATGCATTTCGTATTCCCGCTTGACTGGGAAGAACAACATGGATATATCTATATATAATCTACTGCTTTTTCCAATTTGCATTTTAGAATTAAATGGATTAAATATTTAAATTAAATTAAGAATTAATGGTTATTCGAAATAAACAAACTTAAAAGAAAATAGGAGTTTCAAACATTACTTTTTTCATTCAAATCAATATACGTAGTAAGGTCCATAAATTTCCGGTCTGTCCAACTTCCTCTCCTTCAAACGTGTCAGGACCTGCACGCCTATGCAGGTCCATGCTTGCTCACTCCATACCCATCGCCCGCACTTCCTCAGTCCTTTCAGTCAGTGTCCAGCCTTGAAGGAAACTCCCAATTTTTACAATGTTCAAACTCGAGTACCGTGCGGTTATTAAATTCTTTTGTAAAGATGGTCTTACTCCTGCGCAAATTAAAGAGCGCTTGAATTGTGTGTACGGGTAGTCCTCCCCCTCGAATTCCATAGTGAAAGAATGGGCAAAATAATTTATGTTAGGGAAAGAACCGCGAAGAGCCGCGAGTTAGAAGATGACCCGCGTCCCGGTCGCCCATTGCAAGCTGTCACTTCTGAAACAATCCAACTTGTGGAATCTGAATTGTTGTCTGACTGCTGTGATTGAAAACCAAGGATCGGGGCTTCCAAAAACAAGTTTTTTGAAGATCATCAAATATCATTAACATATGAACAAGGTTAGAGGAAGATGGGTTCCAAAAATTCTTTCAGCTGCTCAAAAACAGGAACGAGTTCACTGCTGCAATGAATTTTTAAGCGTTTTTTCCAAACAATTTTTCTAAGCAGCAGTAGAAGAACATTTATTTAACAAAGAAGAAAATTAATTTTTTTCACGGGATAGAAATGTTGCCAATGCGTTGTATTAAGTATGTTGAACTTAGGGGAGAATATATTGAACAGTTTTTTCTTTTACCTTTCCTTCTATACCAGGTCGGAAACCTTTGGGCCTTACTACGCAGTTCAAACGGAAGGTCCTAGCGACAAGTGCTATACAACATAAACATTTTCCTTTAAATTTCTGATCAGGAAACTGTCGGCAAATTTTCAATCCGAGCGACACCAATAGAGGCAGAGCGCTCAAAAAAAGCCCCAACGCCTAAACAGTTGCACAACAAATAGAGGTATAAGCATAGAGATTCGTATAAAATCTACCTAGAATTTTATGAAGTGGAACAGAAGCGAGAGTTTAGCCAGGGACAGTACATTAACCTATAATAATAGTGTCCGATAAAGAACGAAAATTAGTATCATTCTGATATTCATTTGAGTGCTATCAATGGTCAGTTCCTCTACAAATCTGTGCCATGTCATTACTTTGAATTGTGCTACACATTAGTTGTAAAATTTCTATTATTAAATAAATAAAAAAATAAAAAAAATTTTCTGATGGTGTATTAGCATGGAATAATAATATTACTCATAGTATTTTATCAATTAGTTAAACCCATAATTATATATTTTACTGATTCCACGGAAAACTATAAAAATATAATTAAAACATCCGTTGTAGATATTTTTTTAAAAGATTTGTTGACAGAAGAAAATGGAATAGAAGTTCCTAGCTTCCTAGTGCAATTACTTTACTTCAGGTGTTATTACCAACCTGCCAATTATTACAGCCAGTAATTTTAATAATAACATGAATTGAGAGTACCACATCCTCTCTAATAACTCATTACCCAGTTTGTTTGCCAGTCTTAAAAATAGAGCTGAACCGTTTATGTCATTATCTATATTTATGTTTCGTTGATAAGCTAATAAAAATTGCACCGATAATCATTTCGCACTAAATAAAATTAATTTTACCAATTATCTTTTAATGATTGATCAATGAACTTTGTTATGATTTGTAACTTTTTATTTATTTATTTATTTGACATCAAGCAACATCAAGTGGATGTATTTTCTTTTTCTTTTTACTCTATTGATCTTTCTTATTTTCTTAGATCATTGATATATATTTTAGTTTAAAATGTTTTTTATTATATTTTTTTATTTTATTAATAGAAATTTAAAACTTAAAAATACATCTAGTAAATATGCGGTATATAATGTAAAATAGTGACATGATTAAAACCTGTAGAGGACCTACCCATTGGTAGTACTCTAATAAAACATCTACAATAGAAGATGATCCCGAGGACATATTCTTTTCAGATCCCTCGGAGGATTGCCAGAAATGAAATGGGAAGCAAGTTGTGCAACTAGTGGATTTGGATGAATATTAAGTTTATTGTGAAAGGAAAGGTATCTGGTTCGTGCCAAATCAGCGACATAAAGACTATTAAGGCTTGTTAAGGATTTCGGATTGGAGTGATTGGATGCGGGAAGAATTCGATGTTTTGGTGGATCCCCATAACTTTATACTTTAAATACAAATAGGACTGATAATCGTCATATAGATGTAGGTTTTTTTTTTTGCAGTGAATAGGAATATTTAAAAACCTTAGTTCTAATCCTTATGATCAAAAATAATTTTTTTTTCTCATTTATTGATATTTACAACTGTACAAAATAATATACAACAAGTAAATGTGTTGACAGTGAATAAAATGGCATGTAAATAACTTGTGAAGAACTACTCACTAGTAGCACTTCAATAAAATTTACACTAAAAGGTCTGTAGGCCATCTTCTTTTCAGACGCCTCAGAGGATTATCAGGGATGGAGGAGGAAGCAAGTTGGGAGACTAGTGGATTGGAGTGGTTATGGAGCTTACTATGGAAGGATAGGTATCTGGTTTGGGCTAAATCAGAAACATATAAAACATTGAGATCTTTATGGATAAGTTTATTGGTCACAAAGTAAGGAGCATTGAGGATTTTTCGAAGGATTTTGGATTGTAAGGATTGGACACGAGATGAATTGGATGGTTTAGTAGAGCCCCAAAGCTCAACTCCATACGTTCAAATAGGTCTAATCACAGTCATGTTTATGAGTCTTCTGTAATTGATTGGGAGCTTTGAACGTTTGTCTAGTAAATGTCAAAGTAGCCTGTAACGACGAGCAGTTTCTTGTCGTTTTAGTCTTGTACGTGGATTCCAAGTAAGACGTTTGTCCAAGTGGAGTCCAAGGTAGCGGATCTGTTCAACAGGGATTAATGGAATATCATTAAAGGATAATATTGGACAGGAAGTCGTAGGTTTACGACGAAGGGTAAAGGTTATTTGTTGGGATTTATTTTTATTCTCCAATTTCGACACCATTCTTGAATGTTAGTAATATGAGATTGTAGTGATTGGGATGCAATGAAAGGAACATTATTTACTGATAACACGCATGTGTCATCAGCGTAAGTGGTGAGGACAGTGGTAGGATGAGTCGGGATATCAGCTGTATACACCGTGTAGAGGATGGCACTAAGGATACTACCTTGAGGAACGCCAACGGATTGGGTGAAGAAAGACGAATTGGAAAATTTATGGTTTACTTTGAAGGTTCTATCAGTGAGATAGGATCGAATAATAAGGAAATATGTAGAAGGTAGGAATTTACGGAGTTTGTAAAGCAGTCCCGGGTGCCAAACTCGGTCAAACGCCTGTTCCCCGTGACGGATGTTTACATTTATTTTTCACTTGTTGTCCTTATGTACTTTAAAGCAGGGAAAATGGGTTATCCTACAGGTTACCAACCTATTCTAGCCAGGGTTGGAAGGCTAAGATTCATTATGTGAGGTTCTCCACGAAATAAATTTTAACACCCATACATACTGTTCTTACACACATCCTTTTTGTACCAAGCGCTGAGACCCTCGCTCTGCCATTGAGTCTCCCTGTGTCTAGTTAATTACCACTTAACACTTTTTGCACATAAGAACTTCGTGTAATTTGTTTTTAGAGCATACTTTTCAAAATAATTGTTTAAAAATCTAACACGTAAAAATTAATAACAATTAAACTAAACTTTCAAATATTTTTTTCGGCATTTTTATTTTATTTGCTACTTTATCCAATGATAGAATATTGGTGTGGGAGAGAAAAAAAAAACTTGGAAAAAAATTAGTGACTGTGAAAATAAAATAAATCAATTTTTTCCGCATATCCGTCTCCTTGAACCACTGTGGGTCGTAGAGGTACTTTTTATTTATTTTTTTTAATATCTTAGATCATTCATTGAGTTTCAATTTTATAGGATATATAGTTACAATTTTTAAGGCTATTTATTTAGGCAATATCTAGCAAAATAATATTTTTGACAAATTTATTAAAAATAAATTTATTGACAAAAACCTCTATTTATAAGATAGAGAATAAAACAGTAAGTTATTATAAAAACTTACTTCCTATGACGAGACAGTTAGAAGTCAGCAGGGTAATACATTCTATTGCCAAAGTTTTGTATCGTCGCCTTAATTAGAGAATCTTGTAAATTATACTTTATTAAATAAGGTTTTCCAATTACGATACGGTGTTTCAAAATATTAACTTAAAAAGTTCTTCAAATTTATTATTTTTAATTTTTCTTACATACTTCGTTTATTTTATAATTTTATTTTTCATCCGATAATTTCAAAATTGTTTGAATTTAAATTTTTTTTAAAAATTAATTGAACATCTTTTAAAATTCTAATCCTTGAAGTAAATATTTATAGATAATATTTTATTTTATTTTCAATTTTGTTAAACTGCAAATAAAATGATGGGTTTAAAAAAGATTAGGGCTGTTCAGCCTCTTTAAATAAATAATCTAGTGATTATTTTGCATAGTATTTACATAAATTTATTTTGTAAGATATCGCCGATTAATGATTCCGAAATTCGGATTACAGCCGTCCCATTACGAAATCATTACCAAAACATATTTCATTGAAATTATGGTTGTTTCTCATTTTGAAGGATATGTTGATTTATGTTCAGTTTATAACGGGCATTAATGTATTTATTACGAATTTCCATACCGTAGTTTCAATATTGTTATCAATGCTGCTGGCAGTCAGGTTCCTAATAGTTAAGGAATGTTTTGCTAATAGTTATAATTGCAATAATAATATTGCTAGTTATCATTCTGTCGGATATATGATGTTGCGTGTTTGTCTATTACGGAGTGCATGTGAGAGGAAAATAGGTGACTAACCTATCTTAACTTACGTTTCTTGGGATAATATGCCCTGAATTTTTTTTTCAGAATTTGTTATGAAATTGGTAGGGTCAAACCTTATAAACAAGTCCTTGCGTTATTCGAGATATGTTACTCAACTTTTTCTTTTCGTTGCAGATATTCGAAGGACATTCATAGAGTGAATTGGTCAACGTTGTTGACTAACTTAAATGATCTAATTTTAATTGGACCGATCAGGACATTCTCTGTATTGATGGCTTCTCTTTCGGATATGAATTCTTTATTGTTCAGTGCATCCGAAAGTTTATTTCATTTGAAGGCATTTTTAACATAAAGCTACAAACAGTGAGATCGGTCGTTTTTTACATGGTTAGTGCTATAAAATATTTTATTTATTAATGGTGTTTTTTTTTTTAGTTTCACTTATATTAAAACCCATTAGTTACTTATTTTATTCAACAATATGATATTTTAAGACTGAATCTTACAAGACTAAAACGACAGAAAATCTTGTCATTTTCGACTTCTTTAATATTTATTCGTAACAATCTCAATGTTCCATATGTTGGTGATTTAGCCCAAACCAGATACCTATCCTTTCATAGTAAGCTCCATAACCACTCAAATCCATTAGTCTCTCAACTCTCTTCCTACTCCTATTCCCCGATAATTCACCTAGGTGTCTGAATTTAATAATTTTCTGAAAATAATTTTGTTTTATTTATTTCTTTTTTTTCTTTAGATAATAGAAATGAAGCCTACTCGAAATATTCAGACCCATTTCAATTAAATCTGAATAAAAAAAATAAAACACTCCAATATATAAATATATCCGGAAGTGAAGAACGTATTGTAAGTGAGTTTCGAAGATAATCCAGTGATCCTATGACCAAATACTGCATATAACTTATGCAGTTATGTTTTCCCCGTGACACAGTGTTTCAGAATCCTAATCTAGCTGACCAAAAGTAAAAAAATAGAAGTTCGAATATTGGAATCAAAATACGTGTGAACAACAGATATAGAGTTACCTAGAACATAGGATGTGAGAGAAGCGATCAAACTTATATAGGTAGAGTAGGGTTTATTCAAACATGAGCTTTGACACCCATCTCCCAGATATTTCATTTTCAATCTATGAGTCATGCTTTCTACTAGTAGTGTTAATTGAATGCTTTACTACACTTAAAATCACAATTTAAAACAAATTTGTAAGGCAGTTGTAATTTATATCAAAATTCATTAGAATTAACTTAAAATTTCATATTTCTTATAGAACGTGTTAGAGCGCCATGACCCTTGTAAAAACATTTTCTAAAACTGTCCTTAAATAAGTTAAAATTACTTTCGTACCCATTTCTTGAAGTAATCGGGTATTTTCTTTTCAAAAACTTTGTATATCGTTACATACATGGAATTGTTTTGATGTATTAAAACAGACAACATGATCTTTCAGCGAGGTAGTGAGGAAATTCTTCATTTAGTTTTGAAAAAGTCCCCTTTATTGGAGTTTTCTGAGTGAGATAGAAACGATTTTATATCTGAGGAGCATTTTTGAAAAAAAAAACTAAAAATATATTGGACAGCCAGCCATTACAGTTATTCTAACTTCAAATCCAAAGCGAAAGGAATGGTTGGACCGCGAATTCGCAGTAAAAAAATTGCCTTTGACCCCCGTAAGACCCAAAATATTTTTTGAAATCTCAAGTCGAATTTCACGAAAAAGAAAAATTAAAAATTTAAGACACCGAAGTTAAGGCGTTGCTGTCTCCACAAGAGGAAATCTTCTATTCCAGCTGCGATTAGAGCGATGATGATTCAGGTTTGTTTGATTTGGAGCTTTGAATTTTCGTTTTTACTATAAACTTTTACTTTCACCACTACCATAAAAAATATTGCATATATTATTATATTATATTATTTATTTTTTTAACATTAATTTATCATATAAGTAGGTCATTTAGTATTTAGTAGTTCGGTTTCATGACTAATACTAATTTTCAGTTTTACATTTTATAATATTTAAAAAATAAATTATGTGTTTCTTGAATTTTGTTTTTTAAGAACTCTTGTAATATCTGTATTAATACTAGCTAAATTCCTTTTACTCTACCGTATCCGAAAATCCTAAATAAAACATATAAATAATTTTTAATATTGTGTGATGCAAATACGAGCGGCAATAATTTTGGATAGCTAGATTAGGATTCTGAAACACTGTGCGTGAGTATCGCTTTATTTGTTCCAGATGAAAGTCTACCTAGCTTTCACTATGCTGATCATCGAATTATAAATATTGATAATTTTGGCCAACACGTAGGTATGCGTGATTCGGGAGAATAATTAGAATGGAAAAGGAATTGCCTAATTTTTTGTGTTCAACTGCTGAAAAATTATGGAAAAAATGCTCTATATATCGGAATAGAGTTAACTAAAACCGGTTATAATCGGTGGAGAGCTGAGAAATTGTTGTAAGGAATTTTTATTAATGTTTCATAATTATTAATTGACTTGTCTCAAGGATGAATTTCAGAAATATGTCTCTTTCTCTCAGTACATGCAATATGAAAAAATATTTAAAGTTAGAAACTAAAGAAAAATCAGTTTCATGACCAGCTGTAATGACATGGGCTAACCGAAGGTTTCAGAATTTAAAAATGAAAAAATCAGAAAAAGAAATTTTCAATATAGGTAATTCTTACACTCAACATTTTATTCTTTCATTAATTTTTTTTTTTTTTTAGAGTGAAAAGTATAATTGCTTTTTGTTTTAATGAAGAAATGAAAGAAAAAAAATTTACATTTAATTTTGATATTAATAATTTTATTTTTCAAATAATTTTCATAATGGCGGTGTCATAGTAAAAATATTTCAATGTTTTTGATAAACTGGTCTAATAACAAATACTGTTTACTTCTTTCTATAATTGTAAACATGTTTCCATACATGATTTTTTAAATTTGTGATATAATTGAAATATCTAACAAGTTAATGTGCAATGTAAAAATTAAAATATATTTTAAAAGATTATATAGTTAATAAGTAGTGATTAAACAAAAGATAAGGTGAGGATGAAGAAGGAAGCCAAGGAGGAAGAGATATTAAGAGTAAAGCATTGTTATTATTATTATTTAATTTCATTTATTTTTTATTTTATTATATTATATTTTTTAAGATGATAGAAATATAGCTAGCTTAAAATATTCAGAGACGACTCAATGATTTCTGAATTAACTCTTATATAAATATATCCAGAAGTGAAGAACGTATTGTACTCGTAATATGTGGGTCCTATCCCAAACCGCATCATATAATCTTATATTAGTTATAAGGTTTAGTGTGATAGTAAAATTATTTAAATATTATAATGTATTGAATTGTTCCTATGTACATTATATTTTTAATGATTTAATTTATTTTGTAAAAATAAAATAATTTTGAAATTTTTGTTCATACACTGCATATCGTATTTTTCTTTTTTAATTCAACACCTATATTTGTAATAGTTCGAAAAATACACCAATATAATAAATAATATTTTTTTAAAGATACTCTACCTAATTATTATTAATTTAAAAAACAATTTTTAAATTTTGTTGTTAAATAGCAAGACCACTTGGAATCCACATACAAGACTAAAACGACAAGAAACTTCTCGTCGTTACAGACTAGTTCAACATTTACTAGAAAAAAGTTCAAAGCTCCCAATTAAGTTCAAAAAAGACTTTACATGAATGTGTTATAATAGACCTATTTGGACGTACGGAGTTGAGCTTTAGGGTTTACTAAACCATCCAATTTATCTTGTATCCAATCATTACAATCCAAAATCCTTCGAAAATCCTCAATGCTCCTTACTTTGTCACCAATAAACTTATCTTAAGATCTTAATGTTCCATTTGTTGCTGATTTAGCCCAAACTTGTTGCTGATCAGCCCTTTCATAGTAAGCTCCATAACCACTCAAATCCACTAGTTTCTCAACTTGCTTCCCGCTCTATTCCCGATAATCCTCTGAGGCGTATGAAAAGAAGATGACCAAAAGATCTTCTTGTGTTGAATTTTTATTGAAGTGCTACTCATGAGTAGGTTCTTTTCAAGTTTTGAAATGTTGTAAAAGTTTTTAACACATTTACTTGGTGTATATTTGTACAGTGGTGAATTTCAATAAATTGATTTAAAAAAAAGGTATTAAATAGAATTATTACAACTTTCATGTTTTGACTATAACAATATGCAATATGATTGATGCATTGTTTGATGACATGTTGGGCAAGTTATTACGAAACCCATAGAAAACAAGAGTTGTTTACTTCAAGGCTGTTTAATGTCAAGTCTGCAGAAGGAATATTATTGTACTCTACCCATTACGTGTCTTAAATTAATTGCATATTTGAAGGATGATTCTTGTTTAAATATAAAGTCTTGTATAAATTATTACATATTATATATACCTAATGAGTAAATCATAACTGACATCTCGAATAAAAGTTATGACCGTTTCGTTGTTGATGGATTTTAGTAAGAACCTATTATCAGAACCTCGATATGATCTACGTGGAAGCCCTTGTGGATTTTCCCAGTTCCGCAACACGCTGCGGTTAGATCACATGACATATTAATGGTTTTAGAGCTCCACACAAGTGACAGGATTTCAACGAATAACATTGAGAAGAGTATATTCAGTGATTCCGTTGAACGAAATGCTACTTTTTTTTATCATTGAAATTTCTATTACAATTTTAAAATATATTGCATCCAAATCAAAGATTGGTTCATTTGCATTGATTTGTAAGTTGGATGTTTTAAAGTTTATACAAAGAAACAGGCGACGATCCTCAGTACTGATATGTTTGCCTTATTAATGGAGTCGAAATTGGCAAAGCTGCTTTCTCTTAGTAATGAAGTATTTAGTAAATAGAGGTTCATGTCTATTAGCTAATAGGATACTTACATCATACGTCTTGGGTACTTAGTAATTACCAGTCTAAAAAACAAATACACTTCGTACTGCAATATTTTTAGTTTGTGTTTGCAAGTGGCTTACAAATAAAACTTGATTTGTTAAAATCGTTGAGTTTATTCGTTAATATTAAAAATAAAATGTTCAGATTGATTTTATATCCGTGTTCTTAAAACCGACATAGGTTACTGAAACGTTGAAGAAACTGAAAGGTAGGTCAGAAAAGGATTATCAATGAACATAGTTCATACTAATGAACTAATGAAAACATTTTTATAACTGCCATTCTTTGTCAATATAAATCTGCTTGAACTCCATAATCTGTACCATCACTTATTTTGTACTCTTTAATAAAGCACCACATAATTCCAACGTGTCACTGGATAGTCCAGGCAGCGTGTGTTTTAAAAAGGAATGTTATAGTAGTTTTGATTTTTGGAACTATATAGTTTTTTGGGGTTTTGAACACAAATCTGATGTTTTCCAATACAATTTCTAACGGTAAATATGTTTTTGCCCCAAAAAATGGACATTTTCCTGTTTTTTTTAAAAATAACTCAATAACAATAAGCTCTATTCGAAAATTAGCTATATACAAAATTAAAGAGGATAAAATTTCCAACATTTTTTGAATAAACATTTTTTTTTCCGACCAGCCATTTACCCGCTAGAGCGCCGCGAAATTTCTAACTCTCAGTAAGTCGCACTTACACCGCAAAAACACCTGCCTGTACTCTATTGACTATAACTCCGAAAGCATTCGTCCAATCTAAAATATCTTTTTTCCATCTGAGGGCTGGTTAAATTTACTTTCAGAACCAATATATGATATTTTGATCAAGTCCCTTAAAACATCCATACCAGCACGCTGAGAACCCCGTACAGTTGAAAAATCCTCGGTTTTTAGTCACATTTCTCGCTATTAATCAGAAAAAGTCTGATCCCAAATTTCTTTCTTCCATCTCAAAGCTGGTTAAATTTTCTATCAGATCCTATATATTAAATGATAATTGAATCCTGTAAAATACTCATTCCACCACGCTAAAAATAGCATGCTGTTACGAATTCCAAGTTTTTATTACATATTTTTCGTTATAACTCCAAAACGATTTTTGTCTGATTCTAAATTTTTTTAAATTCATATCAAAGCTGGTTAAATTTCCTATTAGGTCTTACAAATAAAATTTTGATTATACCTAATTTTCGAATAGAACCTTAGTTATTGAATTATTTTAGAAAAAGCAGAAAAACGTTCATTTTTGCGGAAAAAAACAACATATTTCCCATTAGCAATTTTTTTTTGACAAAGATCGTGTTCAGCTCCCCCAAAAAACCACATAGTACCCAAAGTCAAAACTTTCCTTGTTAGGCCCTTTTATAGACACAAGCTGCCTGGACTAAGTGTGAAGTTTCTCGGCCCACTGTTTAACGAAGCATTGGTGGAGGAGATCCAGGGACGTATTGCCTCTGCTAATAAATCATTTTTCTCCATAGCTCACTGTTAGTTCATTATAAGAAGTAAACTGGTAAGCCTCTCAACAAAGTTAAGGTTCCATAGGACTTCCATATAAGGAATTAGACCGACCACAACATATTTATGTGAGACATGGGTACTTATAAGAATTAGCTGGTACTAAGATTGACATCTCCGAGAGTTAATTATTAAGGTGCATTCTAGGAATATAGGGCACATCGTCTTTGAAAGAATAGAGAAGAATATACGCTACATAGCAATGTGAATCTGTCAGGTAATATCAGAATACGTCTTAAATGGTGGAGACACCTCTTTAAAATGAAAGCACTTTATTAAGGTTATTCAGAAGGAGGAAGAGCTTGAGAAAAACGACGGAGCAGACGGAAGGACAGCGCCTCGGAGGACCTCCGGAATTTTAAAGTGTCTCTAAAACCTGTTGCAGACCGACAAGACTTGACAAGAGTGATTGATCCAGCCAAGGACTGACTAGTGGCTCTTTCGTGCTATGAAGAAGAAGAAGGAGAAAGCACAACATATTCTATATTGACTTTCAATTGGTCTATTTGTTAACTTTATTCGGCAATGGGCTGGTCAAGTTTAGCTGTTGCATCATCCTCAAAAAGACAAATGAAAATTGAAAATTAGACTACACCATTCTTCTCTTTGTCTCTCGCTGAAGAAAATTCTGACGCATAAATGACTGAATGCAAACATGACATTTCACTTCTTCCATGATCAGCATCATCAGTTAAATTAACTTTAAAAGGGTTCTGAATTACTTCATCGCCTTAGATTATGTGATGATTGATGCTATCGCAAGCGCATTAGATGTTAATGAATAATTGGTGAGTAGGCAGTTTGTAATCCTGCCCTTTTAAGGATTGTTGGAAAGGGAAAAAAATCAGTAGTTCATTTCATAGATAGTATTGAGAATGGTTAAAGCTGATTGCCGTTTATTTTGTGTGTATTTCCGTATAAACCAAATCAAAATCAAGTAAACTAAAAATATTTATATTTTCATCTATCTAAACATCTAATATTTATATCAGATTTGAAAGATATATAGTATGAAAATGTAATGATGGAATGTTTTTAAATATTCTGGTTTCAATATAAATATCATGATTTTATCATGATTTTATCATGATTTTACCACGACCATCCCATGGAAGGGATGTAATTCTGAAAAATATTATAGTAAAAATACTATTCTGTATGATTTCATAAAACTTATATATAGTTCGCGAAATAATAATATGGGCAGATTATTTATCTGATTTTTATTTACTGTATTAGTAACAGCAACTAAAAGGAGTTTCCTAATTGTTAAACTATATTTTATAAGTTTTAACTAGGATTATACGTTTCAAGGTCTTCCGAATCCAAACCTGTGATATAAAAAAAATATGATTATGTCATCATCTGTGTCAATCTTGTAGAATACCGATCCCTAAGCTTATAGTTCAGGGCCAGGTGGAAAGGTTGAGCAATGGAGTTTGAATAACGCTTGCTTTTTTTTGCTATGACTCCATAAGTTAATAACTAATAAAAAAAAAAAAAAAAAAAAAAAAAAAAAAACAGTGTGCTAGATATATTCATGTCACCAGTCGTTTAGCTTTGCAACTCAAAAAATATGCATCATATTTTATATATTTTTTAACATAGAGAACACACCATATACACAAAAAAAATATAATGAGCAATAATGAACTTATCGCAAGAAAAAGATCTTGACCAGATGGAAACAACATTTTCAGGAACTATTCTCCGAGAATCCAGAAATTCGTCACTGCCAAGAACGTGAGCCCTCTACTCTGGAAAGCCTAGAGATAATAGAAGAAGAAGAGATAGAAGACGCTATCCAAACTCTAAAAACAGGAAAGGCACCGGGAAGGGATGGTATCCCCCCAGAATGTTTGAAATACGGTGGACAAGAACTCCTTAAAGCCCTTCAAAAGCTATTTCAGGAAGTATATGATCGAAAAAAAATTCCCAAGGACTGGGAATATAGCATAATCCTTCCAATCTATAAAAAAGGCAATACCACGGATTGTAATAATTATAGACCCATCAGTCTGCTTTCTGTGGTCTATAAATTGTACACCTCCATCTTAGAAAAGAGGCTCCGGCGGATTGTGGAAGGGCAGCTAGAAGGTGAGCAAGCTGGTTTCCGTCCTGGCCGGCAGACCCAGGATCATGTCTTTGTTCTCAGGATCATCGCTGAAAAGGCCCGGGACAGAGACAAAAACCTGTACATTGCATTTCTCGATCTTAGGGCAGCATTTGACTCGGTTCCAAGAAAAGAAATTTGGAATGCTTTGGTTGCAAAGGGTGTGCCAGGAGATATGATTGCGGCAGTGAAGTCAACCTATGAGGGAGCCACTGGAGTGATAAGGATAAATGGCACAGAATCAGAACCTTTCCCAATTGCAAGAGGAGTTAGACAGGGAGATAGTTTAAGCCCCCTCCTGTTTATAAACTTTATGGACGAGATCCATAAAATCTGTAAGCGTCGGACTGCCTGGACTAAAATTGGATACTGGAATATGAGAACAGTCCTCGTACAAAGCTTTTTATATGCTGATGACATTGTCCTCATCTCCGATTCTAAGGAGAAACTACAGCAAGCACCGGTAGAATGGGAAGAAGAGCTGCTGAGGAAAGGTATGCGAATAAATGCCTCCAAGAGTAAAGTGCTGGTTATGGCGAGAGAGGAACAGGAAGACGTCCAATTGGTTTGCAGCGGAGAGGTTCTTCAAGTGGTGAAGGATTACGTCTACTTAGGTACCGTAATTACTGACTCTGGTAAGATTGATGCGGAGATTTCAAACAGAATATCGAAGGCGAATCAAGCATACTACCAGATCACTAGCACTATCCTCAGCTGCCGTGAAGTGGATAAAAAGACAAAGATGCATATCTATAAGTCAGTATACCTGCCTATTCTCACCTACGGCGGAGAAAGCTGGACCATGTTGGACAAACATTACAGTCGCATAACAGCAGCGGAAATGAGGTTCCTACGTAGATCGGTGGGGAAAACTAGGAGGGATCGCATTAGAAACGAAACTATAAGAGAGCAGCTGGAAGTATCCGAACTCAAAACCACTTTGGAAAACAGGCAACTGAAGTGGTTTGGACATGTCTGCCGCATGAACGAGGACATGGACCCTATAAAGGTATTAGAGGCTCGACCCACTGAGAAGAGACCACGAGGGCGTCCCAGAGTTTCGTATCAAGAATTTATACAGAGGATTGGAGTTAGAAGAGGCAAATCCTTCAACCAAATGAAGCGGTTAAGCGGAGACCGGGAGGAGTGGCTACGCTGGATAGAGGCTCCTCGACGCTAGAAATGGCACTATGAGGAAGACAAAAAGAAGAAGAAGATGAACTTATCGCTTTGGGCAATAATTAATAGTTTAAATTCAATTATTGACACAAATTTTGTGTAAATAAAATAATACATCGAGCCACTGGTAAAAAATGTTTTGAAAGTTACCTAAAAACCAGCTGTTTTGGTAATAATTTTGTTATGCTCTTGTGATTCCGATTGTTAAATCTTGGATTAGCATAATCTTATGCTGACTACTACACAGACATTTAGAGGTATGCGCATAAAATAACAATATAATTTACTAATTAAAGTCTTAATTAATAGCTGCTTGCATCTTTTTACTTTTCAAAATCAGGATCTTTTAGTTGATTACTGACTCTCATGTAATGTCTACATTAAATTTGCCCGTGTTCTTACTTGTTTCTTAAAATAATTTTTTTATTGAAATTTACAACAATGTAAAATAATACATGCAGTAAATGTGAGAAATTACAGATTTATTGATATAGCTATTAATTGCAGAGAAGCGATTCATACGTTGCACTCCAATAATGTTTTATGCTAGGATATCCAGCGCTATTTTATATTCTTACTTTATAAGTATTACATTAAAAATATTTAATATTTAAATAAAGATAAGCGTAATAAAAAAAAAAAAAAAAAATTAAAAAGGATTTTTCGAGAAAAAGAAAGAATATAATCATCAAATACACACTCTCTTTTATTTATTAAAATAAAAAAAATATACAACATTGGCTTTAGCTTTGATCAAATTATTAAGATTTTTAATTCGTAAAACTAAATATACGATTAAAATATATATTAAATTTTACTATATTAATTTACAATAATATTTTATGTATTCCTTAGAAGAAAAAAAAAAAAATAATTATATAAAAAATATATTGCAGATGCCCGCGCAGAAGGTATGTGCCAGGTATAAATATTAGAATTATTCTCGCTAAGCGTAACTTTTAAAAATAAAATGTTTTGAAATATGTAAATTTTAAAAATATCTAAGGAAGGCGAAAATAGAAGCAGAATTAACGATAGCAGCAAATTTAAAGAATATTTTTTTAAAGTGTTTGTTTAAATTTACTAGACAAACGTTTAAGACATACGGTGTTGGGCTTTGGGTTTTAGCTAAACCTCCCAATTCTTCTCGTATCCAATGCCTACAATCCAAAATTCTTCGAAAAATCTTGAATGATACACAATTTGTCATAAATGAACTTATCCATAAAGATATCAATGTGCCATATTTTGTCGATTTAGTCCAAACTCGAAACCTACCCTTTCATAGTAAACTCCATAACTATTCAAATCCACCAGTATCACAACATGCTTCCCATTCTATTCCAGATAACCCTCTGAAGTGTCTGAAAAGAAGAAGACCTCGGGACCGTCTAGCATAGAACTTTTATAAGTGCTACCAATGGGTAGTTGCTTTAAAAGCAATTGACATGTCATTATGAGGTTTATCATCAAATTTATAGGATATTTTTTTGTATTTCATTGCATAAAGTTGTAAATTTCAATCAATTGTTAAAAAAAAAAAAAATTATAATAGAGATTCAAGTGGAGACAAAAGAGGAAGAGAGTATGCGAGTTGGAAAGAAGAATAAAAAACGCTCCATAATGAATAGATAAAAACATTCTGGTGGAAAGAAAAGAAAGTCTATATAAATAAAATATTATTTTGTGGTCTTCTATAAGCCTGGTCGTAAATCAGTATTTAAAAAGAAAAAAAAAAGGTTAAGTAAAAAAAAACATAAATATATACATCAATTTTATCTTGCTACTTTAAAAACAAAAAAAAATTATTGAGTTTGATGGCGTATGATTACATTCACACATTATGTACAATGAGAAAAAAAAAATAGAACAGAAAAGAACCATGCTATACATAATCTTGCTCCTTTAATGCTAGAGAATAAAACACAAGAATTAGTTGTTAAGGTAAACGGTCCCGGAACATTGGTATTTAGATAAAAGACATTTAAAGTCTAATTTATAAAAAAAAAAACTAGGCTGGAGAGGAAGCGATTTGATGAGACTTGAAGCTAGCTTGGACAGGTTTTTATGATTCGTTGTAATATTATACGTTCAAAGATTTTCGTATGATATTAAATTTTGAATACACTATATTTTTCATTGAAATAGAGAAGAACCTAGATCCCATTTGGGCCAAGTTTTCGACGAAAAAAGTAGTGTCGATGTATATTTAAATATTTGAGCACCAACCGTTAGCGTTTCACTAGTCAAGGAAGAGATGGGTTCAAAAAAATACGTTTTAATTTTTGCCTTCCAAAACTTCATTGTCAAACATTAATAAATTGACGTGTTGCTTTAATTGTTTCATCATGTAATAACTTATTATTTTCTGTAAATATAGTCGAATTAATTATTAAATTATTATAATAACATTGCATTAGCGTCTTGGCTTAGCGCTATAAGCGGGTGTTCCGAATTCTTTAATTTACATTCTTTACGTTGTTAAAGTAAAGTATGAATACAATTAATTTACGTGGAAGGCAGATCCCAGCACAGTAATTCTGTAAAACCATACAGAGCTCTAATACGAGAAAAAAATACTCGAAAAGACGATATTAAACTCGTACAAGGTTGTTATTTTGAAAGTTTATTCTTAAATGTAGTTGATCTTTGTGTTTATCGTATTAATGTCTTTAAAATACATTTAAAACAATTACAGATAATTCAATCCTTTATTACTAATGACTGATTTCTTATATTCGATATCCAGAACAATAAATTATAATGATTGGCAAGCCAATACAAGGAACCTGTAATAGATCCTATTGTATGCTAATTTCGGTTGCATAACGTCTTGTCTCAGTTCTGATTGGCAAAGACATTTCCATTTTACTAAACGGATACGTCATTATTGTTTTAAACGACAAACTGTGAAATACTGCTATAATTATATTAAATTTCAATAATCTAAATGATTTTTATATGATGATTATCTATATCAGATTTCATACCTAACAATGAACAGCTGAAAGAAATCATGAAGGCACTGACCTCTACGTTAATGAAATTTCATCTCTGTTGATGAATTTTTTTTCTTCGTCTTCTTTTGATATTTTAAAATATATTTAATTAAGTTGGTTTAATGCCCGTCCCTCTGTTGTATTTTATTATCATAAACAATACTAGTTGAAATTAGTTTATTTTGAACAATTTTAGCAGGTACTTTTCTTAACCATTTTTTTATTTTTATCTATATCTTTTTTTTTAAATCATGATAGTGACTTTATCATTGATTTTCATTATCTTAGTAGATGAATAAAAATGTATCAGTGAGGTGATATGAAACAGCTTGCAATCGGTATCTAAACATTGTCAAAACCTTAATTACACAATTTGATTCAATTATTTTAGTGCACACTAATATCTTTTTTTATAGGTGCAATATGTGGATGTGTTTTTGATATAGATGAGTCTTTTGCCTGGGGTTTTATAGTTTTCTTGTGTCACTTTTTGTTGCCCTCGAAATGTATAAAGTTTTTTTAACAATCTTTAACAACTTTAGCTCTTTTTTTCAACAAAAAGTCCGTTTTTTCTTGCATTTTTTAATTGTTAGGCCTTTTTGACATGCTCTAGCTCTGTTGGTGTTGTTCAGATCGAAAATTTACGGCCATTTTCTTATCAGAAGCAGTAGATAATAGAAGATAGCCATGTCCACAGTCTATTGTATTTTCCATCAGAAAGAATTTTTTTTAACATGGAACATGTTTTACCGGTGACCTAGTTGGTCAAAAGCGATACGTTTTTGGGGAACGCGAGGGCGTTATGCGTAGTTTGACACGCTCTTGCTCTCCTGGTGTTGCTCGTATCGAAAATGTGCTAAAAATTAACTTTTCAGAGATTAAATGGAATATATTTTTTGTTATTTAAGATTTCATAAGATAAAAGGATCTACCGTTTAGGAGCTATATTGGTTGAATAAAAAAAGTAATGTTTTGTCTACTTTTCGTTGTTGGGGATGTTTTGAGACACTCTGTTGGTGTTGCTCGGATCGAAAATTTGGCGACAGTTACCTTATCAGAAGCAGTAGATATAAAAGCAGTAGGTTATACAGTAGCGTAAAAAATAGATGCAACAGTTTAAAAAGCTGCATTTACTTTTAAATATGTATGTGGCCATGGGCTCGCAATGTCCAATCGAGAATAGTTAACGGACCTACACCTTTACTAGAAATACAGCCCTTGAACATAACACTCACTGGAAACTTTACTGTCAATTTTAAACATGAGCTGTTAGGGCCTCGCCTTTTCTTCGTCTCAAATACTGAATCTGTGCCATGGATATTAAATTTCGATTCATCAGAAAATATGACAGAGTTCCAGTCTTCTTGTGTCCAGTTTTGATGTTTTCGAGCCCAACAAAGACGAGCCTGCAGCATTTGTTTTGTTAAGAGTGGTTTTTTCTGTGGTCGGCGTGCATTCAGTCCTGCTTTTTTTAATCTTCGGCGAACAGTTGATGCACAGACATTAACACCTGTAATTGTATTCCATTCTGTAGCTAAATCTGTAGATGTTAAGGTCCTGTTTTTCAAACAAAGCAATATGCGATCTTCCCTTTCATTTGTCTTTTTCTTGCGGCCACACAAATGTATAAATCCTAAAGAGTCAAAAGACCGAAATTTTTTTAAAAGCCTACTCACAGTTGATGGAACATAACCTGCTTTATTACTGATATATCGGCAAGAAAAATTTTCTTCACTTAAAGTGAGAATTACACAGGCCAACAAAAAAAAAACGTTTTTGAAAACTTTTTTTACTTTAATAGCTGATTTTTATAGATTTTTGTGTTCTGAATCCAAATCTGGTCTAAGTTTTTTTGTATCACATATAGTTTTTGAGAAAGTTGGTTTTTTTATATTTTATATTTTATATTTTATATATTTATTTAAAAAAGCATATATAACTGTTTCATATAAATATAAAGCATTATATAACTGTTTCATGAGGCCTAACTTTATATGTAGAGGTGGTAAGAGAATGTTTCTAGGGTCTACAAGGTTTTTGCGGAGAATGTTCTTCTCGCCGGGTTTTAAAGACTCCCTCACAGGCCAGTTCTTTCTGCACCAATGTTGATCCCCTGCTCTACTGTCCCATTCACACAAGAAACTTGGAAATTTGGTATAACCGCCTTGCTGACCAAGAAGCATGCATGTTACTTTCAAGTCACCACTTATCATCCAACCATGAGCCGAATAGCCAATTTTATTCAACACTATTTCTAGGTTTTCATAGCTCTCTTTCATATGTACAGAATGGCCAACAGGTATAGATGCATAAGTGTTACTATTGTGTAATAAAACAGCTTTTAAACTAGTTTTGGAAGAATCAATAAACAGCCTCCAGTCTTCTTTTTGGTATTCAGCACCAAATTCTTTGATCAGACCTGGAATGTCTGAGCAGTACACTAAATCTCCTTCTTGTTCAAAAAATTTCGAAACCTGCTGCTCTCTCTTCCTATACACATATATGCTAGTTCCAACTGCCAACAAGTTCTTTTCTTTTGGTCTAGAACCAAGCAATTCAGCTTTTTCTTTTGTTAACCCAAGATCTCTAACTAAGACGTTAAGCTCAATCTGAGTAAACAGTTTAGGCTCTATATTTGCTGTAGCACATCTGTTTCAGCAGTGCTGCCACCTCTTCTACATCCAGCACAAATTATTTTACAATTTTATTTGTAGTAGATGAAAGTTGTTAAATTCTGTAATAAATCAATAAGTAAATAATATATTGATGTGCAAATGTGAAAAAATGGTAGGTGATATGGCTTAATAAGTGTCATATATGGATTTAGCACCATAAAAAACAGAATAATAAGGTGTTTTAAGTAAAAAAGTTTTTTCATCGTTGGCCTGTGATATTACTTTTTTTTTTCACTGCTTAGTTCACAGTAATGTCGACTCATTTCATTTATTTTCAAACTAAACTTTGGATTAACATTAGCATCCCACAAGATCTAATGAGTAAATAAGCAGTATAAATATCATTCTAATTAACATTATTATTTGCAAGTTCGTGGACCATTACGATATGGCCATAAAAAGGCGTACTGGGACCCCACTAGAAGCACCTGAAATAGAAGAGCCTGGAAACAACTATATGTTCGTATCCCCGAAACAGTTGAAGGCCATCCTTCGTCGTTCGAGGGGAAATAAAGCTCCTGGTCATGATGGGATACAAACAATATTGTTAAAACAATTGCCCAGGAGAGGTATAGTCCACCTTACCAATCTTTATAATTCCTGCCTCAGGCTACGGTACTTTCCAGAGGCATGGAAACAGGCCACTCTCTTCCCGCTTTTGAAACCCGCGAAGACTGGCGCTCAGGCAGCTGATTACAGACCAGTAAGCTTACTTCCGCACTTAGGCAAAATTTTCGAAAAAATTATTCTAAATTATTTAAAATCATTCTGTTCATAAATCTCAATTATTCCACCCGAGCAGACCGGATTCCAGGCCGGCCTCAGCCCGGAACACCATCTGGCGAAACTACAGGCGGAAGTAAGCCAACACATTGCTAAAAATGAAGTGACTGCAATGATATCAATTGACTGCACGGAGGCGTTCGACTCAGTGTCACATGGGTTCCTATGTAAGATACTGCAGGACCACGAATTCCCGGAGCAGCTTTCAACTTTATTGTGGTCATTTCTTGATCATCGTAAAATCAGGGTGCGAGTCGGCCAGGCATTATCCAAAGAAGTCCCTCTCACATGCGGCGTCCCTCAAGGGTCTGTGCTTTCTCCAGTATTGTTCTCAATATACACGGCTGAAACTGTTGGTGCTAGGTACAGAAAAGCGACTGTGGCGGCCTACGCCGATGACATTGCTATCTATAGTAGTTCATTAAACGCCACGAAGGCTCTACGGCAGGCGGAGGAGGTTTGTAATGAAATCACGCAAAAATTGGAAGGATTAAATATTGCAGTTAACCCCAAGAAGACTGACTGCATTATCTTCTCCTTCCAGAAAAATAAGCGTCCTCTTCCTAAAACCTATAAGGTAGCAGGAATCGCTAAGAGGCCAGCGGGCAGTATAGTGTATCTGGGAGTCACTCTAGACAGGCACCTTACACTTTCAAGCCACTGCAACCGAAAACTTAAGTCGGTGAGAACAAAATCATACAGACTAAATCACCTGCTAAGTACACCAAACCTCTCGCTCCGCCTCAAACTAATGATTTATAAATGTTTGCTGAGACCGGCTCTACTTTATGGAGCTCCGATGTTGGCAAGCATATCACAATCGACATCAAACAGACTCCAACAGTTTCAGAACGGGGTATTGAGACGAATCGTTCGACATAAAACGTTACAAAGGACTAAAACTGACATAATATACAAAACACTAGACTTACCAAAGATGACAGAATACATAACAAGGAGGCGTATCAAATTCTTTGATAGCCTCAAATACTCGACTAACCCACTATTCAACACATTAACGCCAACTGAAAAGCCACAGAGGTGGCAAAATTACGTCAAAACACTTAGACTTGACTAATATGACTCAACAGACCCTCTTTCCCAAACACCTAGTGAGCCCCATCACTAGATCAACATCTATTGTATTGCTGTACTTAATATAATCATAATTTTTGTACTAAACAAAACTCCCTTAAAATGCACCAAGTGCAGAAAAAGGGATGGATTTAAATGTTTGTTATTGTATTTTAAATCAATAAAAATAAAAGGGGATTAGTAGAAAAAAAAAAAATGATTTGCATTTTAAAAAGTATTGCGTTTATTTTTCACACTACTATAGATAAACAAATCCATGATCTATTGTTTTTTCTAGTCAGCGAGAAATAATCGGCTAAATCAACATCATTGTTATTTTTTATTAATAGGGGTTGTTTTTTTTTTCAAGTGTTTCGAATAACCATTAATAGATAATAATTTAAAATCATAAAGATAAGCAGAAAAAAATAACTTAAGGGCACAGACAGTCTGCAGTATTTAGCTATTCTATTTGAAAATTTATCTACAACAGAAAACTGAATCAAAGGTAAGCGAGAAAAAAAAAAAAAAAAAAAAAAAAAAAAAGGAAACTTATGAGCATCGACGATCAAGGTGGCAATCCATAAAATACGTTCCATGTTATTCTATTTTTAGCTGACCGGCTCGAAGGGGCTATATTTAAAAAAATATATATAATATCCGATAATATTCTATCTTACCCTTCTTCTTAATAATGTTTTATTAAATCATGAGAGAGATTCGATATTTTAATTTTAATGAACGTAAGTGATGTGGCGATATGAAACAGCGTCTTGCAATCAAAAACTTGTCAAATCCTTATTTACACAATTTGACCTGATTACGTTATCGTACAGTAACATTTTTTATACAGGTCTAGTATGTAAATGTATTTTTTTTTTTACATAAAGGTTAAATTTAATGATTTTCATATTTAAAAACATGTAGGTATGTAATATACTCATATGTTACGTAGCGATATTTTACATACACACGTTTTCTGTACGTATATTATAAGTTTTATAAACATAAAAATCCATAAAAAATTCATATTTTTAAAATTTACTATACTTCGATTATAACAATATTACAAAAATTTTGCCATTTACAACCTTCTTAAAAAACGTTCTTTTGAATTTTCAAGATATGTACGATGTAGCGTAGAATCATTTAATGACATTGTATGACCGGATGAGAAATAATAATACGACAAAATAATGCATTCAAGTATAGGTAATTTACTAAAATTAGTAGTTTTATGCGAACTGCGGTATGCCATTTAGTTACTGGTTCTAGGTCACTAGGAAGAAACTTAGCAAAAACTATTCTTGTGTGTTTTAATAATAGTGTAAGATGCCGTATTCAAAACCTCAAAATAACATTAAATTCGAAAAAGTTGCTCATGCTTCTTACTTTTACAATATATATATAAATTATATATATACATATATTTTTATTACTATTTATATTTATATGTTGTATATATTTAGATTCATGGTAAAATGGATTTTTTTTTACCTTTGCTTTATCAATTTGTATTTTTATTACAAAGTTCTAGGTAAAACTGTATCAGCATTTGCCATTGTTGCTTATCTTCTATATTTGTTTGAAAGTTCATAAAACAATACTTATCTTATATTATTTTTATATTTATTTTATAACAAAATATTTAATAACAATAAGTAATGTTAAGTTAAGTTACTATAAAAATTATTGCTTTTTACTTGATAATTTAGAGAAAACGAAAGGAAATTATAACTGAACGAATGACTTATTTTAAGCAATATTCTTTTTCTTACTAAGTTATGTCTGTACAATTTTTCATTAACAAAAGAGATGTTTGAGTATTCGTCAAAACATTTCCCTTAGTGATTCATTTATTCGTAATTTATAATAAAGATATCGCATGTTTAGGAAAAACTGGTATATATTAACGAGGATTCCCCCCCTTTTTTTTATAGACGTAAATTCCTTTAGAAGATGTAATACCTAATGTGAAAATACATAGTATGTTTTAAACAATAAAAATTAAACTAGGGAATAAAAATAAAAAATTAAAAAAACAATTCCTCATTACATTTTTATCACCGGTTAATGTTAGAAGGTCTATTTTAATTAAAATTCATTGAAGAGATACAAGATCAATGCCACCGTCTGAATATTCAGAATTAATTTGAATGAAATAATTCACCGCCTTAAGGAATTAAGATTTACAATGACATAGAACAGATAGAATAGAAAAAATATGGATACATAATGTAACAATTTTTTGTTGGTCTTGTAGAAAATATTTTAAAATGAACTGATTAATAATATACACTTCTTTTCTAATGTTAAAAAATAATATAACTTATTATAAAATTGTAGTGTTCTAGGAGAAATGATATTTATATTTATATTTATTTTATGAAACGATTTCATTTTATCTAAATATATTATGGATGATGATTATTAAGTAAATACAGTAAAACTCCGATTATGCGGATTAATAGTGGCCGAAATTGATCCGAATACCCAAAAATCCGGATAGTAAAATTTAATATTGAAATAAAAAATACGTACATATGTAATATTTTAACTATGCATTTTATTGAATTATAAAGAATGTGGATATTTATAAAATTATATTTATGTAAGAACAAAGTTAAGTTGACATGTCGGAAATCGTGGATGTTCCGACACAAATCTCATTTACGAATTTTTTGCTAAATTTGTCTTTCCTAAGACGTTCGTTCGCAGTTAATATAACACGTTTTCTTTTAGGTGCCATAACTCTTTATGTTTATAAACACTCGCGACGGCAGTAGGGCCCAGACTGAGCAAAACCCATGTTGGATGGATGTGCTATGCTTTATAAAAAATTTTCTTAATTAGTATAATCAGAACTTGACTTTTTTGAGGTGTTTGGGCTCCGCCCCTAATTCTGAGACGTAGTTCTGGTAGCTGCTGCTTGATCTATTTAGTTTTAGTCTTATTGTGTCATGATAACTAATAAGACGGGACATATCATATATTACGTGAACTAGAAACCAGGGCCTACAATAACTGTTAATAAATTATTTTAAAAAAATTGTATGTATTAAAAAAAATAAATACATTTTTCTTCAAATCAATCCGAATAACCGGATATCCGGAAATTGAAGTTTCACTTTACTATATATTGTAAGAAGTCGATAGCTGATAATAAAGACAAATAATTCGTTAATGGTGTATTTTTCAAATGAAGCGACCAAAATAAGAGGTTTCGAATAAGATAAACCACGTATGTGAAGACACTACAGGTGTAAAACGCCTTTAACTATAAAACTGAAAGTTAACCTTAATGTTCATAACGATGGATATCACTTTTTTTTTTTACTAATTTAAGGATGTCATGTTACGAAATTCTAGACACAAAGATCGTTAACCTAGGCAGTTCGAAACCTGTTCTTTCTTCATTCTTCTCAAGGCCAGGTTCAGTGAAAGTGGAACCTGAAATCATCGTTTTAGAATGTAGTGTAAGTTATGAGCGATTACACAGAGTGGAATTATGTTGTTTGTTTTGTTTTTTTTTGCCAAGTTATCATTAAATTAAAAAAAAAAAAATATTCTAACTGAATTAATTTTTATCGTTACATGTTAAAAATTAAAGTCAGCCAAAGGAGTGGCCACGAATAATTTTTCGTATTAAAGGAAACACCTGGATGGATATTTTACTACCAAAAATTATGGAATTTTCCATTTGCCCTTTGAAGATTTTCTATTTATTATTGATAAGTTTTACTTGTTTTTTATCATATTTATTAACTTTATTCTCATATTTAAATTTTTTTTTTTTGTCTGTTCATTACGCATCATGTCTATCTGTTTAAAATGTGACATTCTCAATATTAATATAGGATATTTTAAAAAAAATACAAATGCATTAAAAAATTATCAGTAATAACTGACTAGTCAAATTTCAATTACTGCTTTGAGTTCGGTGGTACTGTTGTTTTGATATATATTTTTTTTCGGATTATTTAAGTAATCTTAATAATTTTTTTTAATGAATCGATTTATAATGGTTCCTTCGATAACGTGAAGTTGTAGTACCTTGCTTGCCAGAAGTTTATAATATGGAGCCAGGGTTCCACCACTTTCTATAATTTAAATCCCCCACTCCTGTGTTCGGTTACAATCGGTTTAATTATATGTTAAATAAATTCCTATAGACAGAAGTCTGGATAAGAATTTAAAAAGAAAAACAGACGCACTCGTCACCATGAACTTCGGAGTACAGTGCACCCTAGATCTTGTGAAGACGCAATATGAAGCAGGAACTTCGGTGTCCTTCATTTGGTCACCAGGTCCATATGGCATGAGATGGAATGAAATGGACGATAAGGCAGCAAAAGATCAGCTATTCCTTCCAGTTCGTGGCAAAACCTTCCTAACAGCATCGGCGCTCACACGCCCACTTAAAGAGCCCACATATTCCGAGTTGGTAGAAATTTTGGGATCGAAGTTCAGTAAGTAAACTTAAGACCAACAAGAATGAGACGTAAGTCTGGAGCAGTTCTAGCTGTACTAACCGCAAAGTGGAAATGATCATAGAACTATTAAGAATAGGCCTTATCTAATAACCTAATAGAGATGGGCTGACTGATCCGTAAAGCCGAATGATCGGCTGTTTTTAAAGTCAGTAATTTTATTCATTTAAATTTCTGCGCTTGAAAATAGGTTGATTGAAATGAAAAGATGGCCTTCGTTGATCAAAATTTTTAAAGTTCGTTGTTTGTTCCTATTCCAGTTATAGGAAATCTTTTTTTTTTAAATGAATTATCGAACTTAAAAAATCTTATGATATCAACAAAAACTAAATTCGATAACTTCTACTGAACAAACACTTACGTAACCTACTATTCTTTTTTAATCACAGTTTTGTGCCATAATTAAAAAATATTAATTCTTGATTGAAATGTGATATAACACGAAAAGGAAACTGATATTTTAGCAATTTATATACGTGTTTATTTACAATTACAAAAAATATTTTTTTATGTCCATAAACAAGATATATTTTTGCATGATTAATTTCGAAATTTCAAAATTAACAATCTAAGCTAAGTAAAGTAAATTGCGGGCTTTAGCTTTATTTTTCTAAAAACACACTCCGATACATACTGGCCCGTTCGTAAAAACAGAAGAAAAAAATAAAAAAGTAGAAAATGAGATAAACAAAAAGCTGTAGCTACATGTACAGCGGACATAAATAAGCTATAAGCGAAGCTTCTCAATCATTGCCGATGTCACCTGAATTTGCCAGCCGGCTAGTCGGCTAGTGACTAGTAAGCTAAAACCATATTCGGCTCCTCTATGGTTAGAACCATACTGTAGTTTTTCAGTAGCTTTTGTTTATAGCGAATGCCCTCACTACACCAAAAAGTTGAGTAAATCGGGAATACCTACAAATATTTCAGTAACAATAGGAAATGAAAAAAATATTGATAGTCATGAATGAAGCCCAGATTTAACGTCAGTAGAAACTTTTTTTTCTAGTTGCACGGTTGGCTAATTTTTACTGCACGAAATCCGCCCTTTAGTTATAAACTTCCCATACAATGAGGAACTCTTTAATGATATTAACATTAATCTTCAACTTTATTTTATTTTGATTAGGATTTTTTTTTTCCTTTTGTGATAAAGATTAAACGAACGTTGATGACTTTAATTTTTTGCTCTAAAAAAACTCCAACAAACAAGTAAACCATCTCTTATAGATTTTACGTCCTTAGTTTGGAAGCAAACTCTCAAAATAAAAGAAAATCTTATTATTTATTAAGAATTGAACTTTTTAGGGTTTTTGAAGGTGCGTTTGCACATATGGTATTTGCCGAGCGTCAGGCAAATGTAACCCAAATATCCGCATTTGTAGTCGGGCGTTTTTATATTTGGCAAAAAAAGCGCGAATAATTGGGTGCTCACCTCAAGGGCGTTCCTTTCACACTTCAAAGGAGACAAATATTTGTCAAATTTCCCGCGGCCACGCATGTAGGCGAATATTCGTCAAAACTGGGAAGCACCGCGGGTTCGTCATTCGACGTTTGGTGGGATAGCTTTCCCACGGTTCAATGTTTCCCAACAAGATGTTGAAGTCTTCTATAGATACATGGCAGATGTTCTTGAACTTTTCAGAAGCTTAGCCATATCAGCTAACGTGTCTGAGGCTATATGATAGCTGTATGATAGCTGGAAGTAAGGTGGAAAATCAATTTCAAAAGATTATAAACATATTATTATAAATACATACTTGTTTCTTTGTTCGACAGCTACTGTATTCATAGTCTTTAATTTTTAACTGTAATTTTATAATCAGTGATCAGTCATATTAACATGCGATTTATGTATTTTAAAATAATGACTACTACGGGGTTTTTTTGTGCTATAAGTATTTATACATTGAACATTATCAGATGTTTAAATGGATTGATATAGTATGCTGCGTATGTAGCAAACCATTTGAAATGGGGAACACCGCTTAATAATATCTCTCTCTATTACTTATTTATTAATTAATTGAAGTTACATACCATTCCCTGCTCCTGTTGAGAAACAGCATCTACCATCGCCTCCTTTGTTTCTTTTTCTTACTACTTACTTACCATTATTTGAAAAGTATCGCTCAAGAATTCACATGTTCATCAGCATCCATCATCAACAGAACTGATCATTGCTCGACAATTATTTGTACCTGTTGGATCCATGGTATTTGGATAATTCCGAATGTGTAGACAGGGTGCTTTTGCTTGGCAAACATTCGGCACTGAACGCTAACCAAATAATTGGTTTTTGAAAAATAATCGGTATTTGGAAAATGCAGAAAGGTGGCTGCACCACCTTTACACGCGTATTTCCTTATCGAAAAATCTGTATTAGTTATCATAGTAAAATTGTATTAATAGTTTTAAATTTGAAAACTAAGACTAAAACGACAAGAAACTGCCCGTCGTTACAGACTACTTCAACATTTACTAGACAAACGTTCAAAGCTCCCAATTAATTACAAAAGACTCATATACATGACTGTGATTAGACCTATTTGCACGTACGGAGTTGAGCTTTGGGGCTCCACTAAACCATCCAATTCATCTCGTATTCAATCCTTACAATTCAAAATCCTCAATAAATCCTATAAATTAAATTATAAATCCTCAATGCTCCTTACTTTGTCACCAATAAACTTATCCACAAAGATCTTAATGTTCCATATGTAGCTGCTTTAGCCCACACCAGATACCTATCCTTTCATATTAAGCTCCATAATCACTCAAATCCGTTAGTTTCTCAACTTGCTTCCCACTCCATTCCTGATAATCCTCCGAGGCGTCTGAGACGAAGATGGCCTAGAGACTTTCTAGTGTAGAATAAAGTAATGTAATAAAGTGCTACTGATGAGTAGTTTTAACATGTTATTATTTTCGTTGTCAATACATTTACTTAATGTATATATTTTGTACAGTCGTAAATTTCAATAAATGTATATATACAAAAAAAAAAAAAAAATTTAAACTGTTGAGTAGCTCTACTTACAAGGAAATTTTTTTCACAATTGCGCTGTGGCAGGTATTTAAAGCTATTCTATAGCTTCCTATTCTATAGAAAATATTTTCTATATCTGTATTTTATAGGAAGTATTTTCCAAAGCGTATGCATTCTACAACGATATATCTCAAAACATAGTTTTTTTAATTGTTCTTTAGAAATACATTTGCGATTTCTGTTTCTTATGTTATGTATAACATTTAGAAATTATATTTTATGTATAAATAATGTTTGATAATTATTATTTTTGGATAAATTCCGTCAGGATTTGAATTTCATAACAATACTATAACGTCATGATACCCTGTACAAAATTAAAAAGTGATTATTACCACTTGTAATAATTATCACTTGTTATATAATAATAATATCAAAATTATTGTTAATTTTGTTTAGGGTAGGATAACTTTATAGTCTATTACCGAAATATTTATGAATTTCTATCTCTGAAGAGAGCGATGATTTAGTTCCAAATCTCTGAGTAGGTTCGATTCTGGGGACCCGATGAACGAGTTTGTAGCAAAATATTGTAACGTTTCAAGGTAGCGGTTTCAAAATTAGACCACCTCCCCAAGATCAGACATGTGAGGAACAATGTCGTAATTTTACTGTATCCCACCGGTTTTTAAATTTTTTTTTTTTTTTTTAAATTAACAGCCCTATATACAAGATGTAAAAGTAAAGTTTTATGACCCAGTTGAGTTCTGAACTTGTTTTTATTTAAAATTGATTTTATACTGCGTATTATATATGTGTATGTATATGTATATATATTCGTATTTACTGTTTTTTCTTTATTAATTTTCTTTTTTTTTTTCGTCACAGTAGGGTTGGTTATATTCACTATGATTACTGCAAATGGCTATATTATTTGATAGCTCTGTTTAATTAGAGACATTGTTTTATTTTTTTTTATTCTCTAAAGGGACCGTGCACTTTCTTTAATCGCTACCTAGCGGGAAATTCTGGAACTAGGAGGGTATTCCACCATTGTTCAGATATTTCATTGTTAACTTTGGTTTAGGTTAGCTGTGTCTTTAAGTTAGTTTTTTAAATTATTCAATAAAATGGCTAATATTATATTGATTACCATATTCAAGAAAATTAATGTTGGAAAATATAACATCAAAATTATATCAAGAATATTAGATAAATAATAACGTTGTCAACAAATGTACAATGAAAGGAAATTCGTAAAATCATAAACATTTAACTGTCGATTATAAAAATTATAAAATGCACATAGAAGTATTAAAAAAGAAGTTGTACATAGTAAAAACTGGGGTCATGATTTTCAATAAAAATAAATCATTAATTAATTAGTTAAGTTTTAAAAAACACTTCGTTACACACCGGCCGTTTTAAAAAAACAGAAGGAAAAATATAAGATAAAGATTAATACATACGACTATAAAGCTATAAACGAGGCACCTCGAACATTGTTGAAATCACCCGAATCCATTCGGAATGGATTCTGGTCGCTATTGCCTACTGACTTGTCGGCCAGAGCCATGGATTTTAGATATCCTACGTGCTGTACAACGTGAGGTCACATTCATTTTTCTTAGTTTATATTTTTTATTCACACCTGTCTTCAGCATGGATATAACCAGTGAATGTGCTTAATACATCAGTGTGATAAATGAGTTTGTAAAGATACGACCTGTACTTTCGGTAACTATTTATGTAACTTAAATTGATGAAATATGAAACACAGTTACGAAATATCTCGGACGGTGACAAGACACAATTTATCATTTCTTAACACATTT
Organism: Euschistus heros; assembly: GCA_003667255.2. NCBI lineage: Eukaryota > Metazoa > Arthropoda > Insecta > Hemiptera > Pentatomidae > Euschistus > Euschistus heros. The sequence goes on from RCWM02000231.1 coordinate 855,151, forward strand.
ATCCGTGGTATATTGAATATTATCAACTGATCTGCGTCAATCAAAGTGTAACCTTATTTAGTAACAAGTAGTTATTAAAAGACGATCGACATCTGATAGGTGAATTGATGTGATAAATGCATTCATTGTGAAAGTTAATTTTACTACCATGTGATATAGAGAGAAAATATTGCTATGTTCTCGGTTAAGGGATAAATAATTTTTTTTTTAGGCTCTATTCCGTACCAGTCTTAATGAATGATTATTACTTGACCAGACAGAAGTAGCTCATGAAAGCTGAATTCTATTCTGCTCAGGTAGTTGGCATCGTTTGGGATCCTGAATAACCTTGTCGAGTTCCCTCAATGAATTATGGAAAATCAGAAATATTTTATGATCAATGTGATGAATATAGCAATAATAAATGTAAAACTTCTTTTCATCTGTCGAATGATCTGGAACATAATGTCGATATAATGTCGAATTCCGCTAGTTGAATGATTAGGATTACTCAGATATATACGTATACTCTTTATTATAAGTATAAAGGGTATCTCTTAGTATAAAAAAAAGGGGAAAAAAAGGGGAAAAAAAGATCAAAAATAAAGAAAAATATCGCAGACTTTACCTTTCTATTCCAATACGCTGCAGATATACGATAATTCAATGACTTTTTTGAGAATCCACGTTTTTTTTTTTTTTGCCATAAAAGCTGTAATATCTTTCTTCAAACATTTTTAAAATTTTGACCACATTTTCGGATTTAGCATTAAATTTCCTAAGTAAAGCACATGTAACCTTGAATTTTACATACTTGGGATCTAAAGAACAGCTTATTTAGGGAAGTTACAATGTCTTATAAAACTTCTCCGATTTTCGAAAAATTTATCCACAAAACTGCAACTCTCACAAAAACTTACAAATTAAGCCAACTTTCATATGGTATGAACAAATTAATGTCTACGCATCGATTTCATTGATAAATTTACTTTTAAAAACCTGGATAGTTTTTTCGAAAATCGGAGAAGTATTATAAGACATTGTAACTAACCTAAATGAGGTGAAGATCAAGCTGCCCTTTAGATCCCAAGTATGTAAAATTCAAGGTTATACATACTTTACTTAGGAAATTTAATGCTAAATCCAAAAATGTGGTCAAAACTTGAAAAATGTTTAAACAAAGTGGAGATATACTTTTATGGAAAAAACGTGGTTTCCTCAAAAAGTCTTTGAATTATCGTATATCTGCAACGAATTTGAATAGAATGGTAAGATATGCGGCATTTTTCTTCATTATTGATCTAGTTAAACCCAATTTTTTTTCACAAAGAGGTACTCTCATCCTGTATATAAAATGTTTATTCCAAAACGTAAACAAATAGTCGTTAATGTATACGTAATAATGTATTCATAATGTAAAAAATCTCATAATATCTACCATAGTATGTGGGCAATATTTTAAATAAGAATAATATTGTTGATTGTTAATAAAAAAACGAAGATGATCAGGGATGCAATCAGGAGAATGGAAAACACGTAAATGCTGATCCTTCTTCTTTTAATATTTTTCAGCTCATTGATAATCTTTTTGTTTTTGTTATAACTGTAAAATTGAAAGTGGGTTTTTGTTTCATAGCGACTATTCGTTGAAACCCTGATGAAGGCTTTTAATCTAAACTGAAACGTCGGAACAATAAATTGAAATTTATATTTTAATTGTGCTCAATTCTATGACTGCACACCCTAACTACCTACTTCTTCATTATTGCAATAGTCAATAAATACCTCATTAATATAACTGTATAATTGTTTAACAAATAGTTTATTAATATATTTTTTTATGAATCGAAGTATATAAAATAGTTGTGTCTTTGGATGTGCGAGATTTTTAAATATTACATTCCGCAATACAAGCCCGCTCAACCTATTTAATATATGTGTGTACACACAAACACACGCGCGCATATACAAACTCCTATGACAATATCCCAGGAACTTGCTTTATACAATGTATACTGCTGACATCTTACCTTGCCGCTACATTCCAAACGTTCCAGTCATTCTTGACATCGTTAAATTGTCTAAAATGGAGCGTAAGGAAAAATCCTAGCAAATCACTTTACTCTACGTCAATAACCTACGTTACGTCCAACCTGCCCTTCTGTATTAAAAAATAATACACCATTAAATGCAAATCTATCATTCTGGATTTAATCTTGTCTGAAGGATCATATGGAGCCCTCAGAAAAATTTAAATGAGGAGAAAATGCTTTACGATTTCAACTACTCGATACACTCGATCGATAAACGTTCTCATCGCTACATAAAAAGCTTAAGTAATCTACAATGATTTTAATATTACATATATTGCTGATTTAATCCGAACCTGATACATATAATCTATACTATTATATAAGAGGACAAGCCATTTTTCGTTTGTGATCACTACATACGGAAACTAATGAACCAATCTGTATCAAAATTTAACCACATCATCTTTATGTCCTGGGAAGGTTTAAAATAATAAAATCTGTCGATTGTCATTAGTTTATTATTTACGAGGGTGAATCAAATATAAACGGTAATTTTCAAAATTATATTTATTGAATAATATTATACAGAAACTATACCTTCAACATTTTTCAATGTAGTCTCCTGCATTATCTACACACTTCTGCCACCGTTTGGAAGCTTGAATATTCCCTGTTCATAAAAAGACTGAGGGCGAGTTTTTTACCAATCGCGCACGTGCTTTTCGACGTCTTCATTGTTTTCAAATCGTTTTCCTCCAAGTGATTCTTTCAGGGGCGCAAACAAAAAATAGTCACAAGGGGACAGGTCTGGACTGTAAGGAGGGTGTTCGAGAGTTTCCCAGCCCATTTCTTCCAATTTATCCCTTGTCAACAATGCGGTGTGAGGCCTTGCGTTGTCATGGAGAAGGATGACATCTCTAATGGGCACACCTTTTGTTCCGGTAACTGGTTTTTACTGACTGTAGCACCTGGCAGTAGTAAGCCGCATTCACTGTTCGTTGATCGTGAAGAAAATCAATGAGTAGAACTCCCCTTGAGTCAAAAAAAATTGTTGCAAGAACTTTTCCGGCTGAGAGACGAGTTTTGGCTTTCACTGGGCAGCCTTCATCCTTCCTTCGCCACTCCTTACTTGCCTTTTTCGATTCGGGGGTGTAATGGTGGACCCACGTCTCATCACATGTGACGATCCGCCTCAAAAAATCTTGGAGGAAAACGATTTGAAAACAATGAAGACGTCGAAAAGCACGTGCGCGAATGGTTAAAAACTCGCCCTCATTCTTTTTATGAACAGGGAATATTCAAGCTTCCAAATCGGTGGTAGAAGTGTGTAGATAATGCAGGAGACTGCATTGAAAAATGTTGAAGGTATAGTTTCTGTATAATATTATTCAATAAATATAATTTTGAAAATTACCGTTTATATTTGATTCACCCTCGTAAAAAGCGATAATATGTGGATAACAGTGAAGTTTGAAATTGACCAATAAGTGGCGAGCGCAATTCTACATGAGAGGTTACAAAGGTACGATGATATATAGACCTTGAAATTTATAATAAAATTTACTTATTAAATATTAAATTTAATTATTAAAAAAGATTTAAATATATGGTGCGACATGTGGATCCCAGTGAAGTAAGAAAATCGATCTAAATGTGGTTAACACCATTCCGCAATACATTTTACAATGGTAAAACCACTGAACCCGTCTACACCAGATTATAACATCAACTTCACAGTTCTAGGAAAGTTTAGCAGTAATAAAATTTACAATAATACAAATTTAAATTTACAATGTAGAGTAGCAGAAACGAGGTTTGACATACAGTTACTTGTATGGTTAAAAATTAAAATGTAACTAGATGAAATCAATTAAATTATTTCTGCAGAATAAAAATTATCACTAAATCAAAAATGTCGGTCCTTTACTTTGTGATATTGTTTTGCTTTGTGTATGAAAATATGACTCGTTGGCCTTAAGTTGTAAGCACTGATAAAGCATTCCATTATTCACAAGAGTTTTTCTTGATAGTTTCTTTCCATCTGGATTAGTAACTCTTTTATTAATAAAGAAATTTTATGTCTAATAATGCTTTTACGTAATCTTGAACCACTTAATCAGTGCAATTTTAACCACGTTAAAAATGACTGCGATGCGAGAAAAAAACATTGAAGAAATAAAGCTTAATTGCATGCTACAATACAAGATTTTTATCGATAAACAAATAACACTTCAAATATTAGTTAAAATAATCGAAGGACTTTATTAGCCGCGACGAGGAATGCTAGTTTCATAAAAAACTACATACTTATTCAAATCCTCTAGTATTTTAACTTGCTTCCCATTCCCTATGATCAGCCTGCATCCTCTAAATAGAAGATAGTCACTAGATCGAATATGGAACTTCATTGGTTTGCTACCAATGTATAGTTTCTTTACGATTTATCATCAAGCCACTAGAATTCAGCTTATTTATGAGATGTATTCCTTAATTCAGCTGTAATTTTGAATAAAAAAAAAAATGTTATGAGGACGGACTGGAAAATCCTGCACAGATAAAATTATTATTAGATTACTTCTCTAGATCGCCTAATAATTTGATTTTATTTCTGAAGGTTTTCTCCAATTGCAATAACCTTGAATGCATATATTTAGTACCTGTCTCATCTGGCGTAAATAATGATAGTACATTTTGGATTACATTTGCAGTGTTTTTTGTTTTTTTATAGTCAAACTATTTGTTTTATTGAATTTATAACTGATTTAATTTGTATTCTATGGCGCTAAGACGGAAGTTACAATTTTAAGGCGTATTAATTAATTCTATTGTTTTATAATGAACGTGATTGCTAAAATTTTGGTTACAAACAACATTGAATTTCTTATTTCTTGTAGATAAGGTACAGAATCCGCTATTGGTACAGGATAGCAAAATATTTCATAATAGTTTAGGCAATTGGATCAGCTTGTTGACACAACCTCAACACCGACACGCTCGCTGTTTCCTTAGTAAGGAAATATCTCTCACGAATATTTTCTTGCCTTTTTATTTATTTAATTGAAATATAAAATAATAATATATATATATATATATATATATATATATATATATATATATATATATATATATATATATATATATATATATGTGTGTGTATGTGTGTGTGTGATGAGCTATTTTGAATGACTGGATGAGTATATAGAATAAGATGTGTGGGATCAGTCAGAAAAAAATAATTGTAATAATTAATAAACATATTTATTTTATTTACAAATGTTTCGGCCATATCATTGATGCACATCATCAGGGCAGACAGAAAATCGGAAATGAAGAATCTTAAATTGACATAATGATGCTCTATCATGAAGAGGCAAGCAAACTACAATTGGTTAAAGACAGGAGTGGGAGGTTCTATATGGATATATTATACATGCATTTCTAAAGTGACACAACACAAAAGTCTGTATTTTTTATTTAATTTATAGTTTTCTATGAATCTTCAAAATTATATAGAATCACCTTCAAATCCCTCTTGATACATCTCATTTGCGCTAGGGATTAAAAGATAGTTCAAGTACACTTTCGATATTTCATAAAAGACTATGAGATTTTCCATTTTTTTAATGCAGGTTTTTGAGTTGTGTCACATTTGCGCTCTCTCTCTCTCTCTCTCTCTCTCTCTCTCTCTCTCTCTCTCTCTCTCTCTCTCTCTCTCTCTCTCTCTCTCTCTCTCTCTCTCTCTCTCTCTCTCTCTCTCACATACACACACACACAAATTTTCTTTTTTATATTTTTTATAACTTGCTCATTATGTGTTTGTATTTTTTCTTATCTATAATAGATTGTCATTTATCCGACGTTATTGGGTCCAACACCGCGTCGGATAAAAGAAAACACCGGATAACGGAAATCATCACAATTAAAAAAATAAATGGGGAATAAGAAAAACATTATTTTTAGTTTACAAGGTTTTCCGTGAAAAATATGTCGTTTTTTGTATGTACCTAACGAAATTGCACACCATAATAGTAGTGTTGTTTAAAGGCTAATTTAGTTGATTGTTTCATTTGTTATGTTGTGTGATTAGTTATTTGTATATTGTTATTTTTTTTTACCATACCTTTATTTGCTTCTTATGAATATTTTAACTAACATCGTAATTTGCTTTAATTATCATAAAATTATGTGGTATACATGACATTGCATGGTTTGTTCAAATGCAAATAAAAGATTGGTAAATGTAATTATCAGAAGTGGAAGACAAAAAACAAAATGAGTATACAGAAAGCTTTTCATAGTATGTTCTCACAAACGTTTACATGTTCGCATTTAAATAATAAGGAAATAAATTAACCCCTCTCCTTTTTACAGGTTTTTACCGGATTGTAATTAGCCCTATGCATATCGCCCAACCTGGTTTACGGGGAGCTATGTCAGGCACAGGGGTCGCTTAACTCCCTGTGACTGGGATGAGGACAGTGTATTGCCCCCATGCGGGAATCGAACCCACGCCTTCTTAACCTGGGTATCTGTACTCTACGATCTCACCTGGAAGGCAGTCACCCGCCCAAGTGCTAACAATGATTGACAGTGCTTAACTTTAAATATCTACTGCACATGTCTTAATCCCCTCGGCTACACCGGTCCAAATTTTGCTAATGCAATTTTTTTTTTTTAATGTACGAATGTGAAAAAAAGAGATTGTTTCAAAAATGAGTTTCTATTCCTTTCAGTTACAAGAAATGTTTTATTTGAAAAAAAGGAATACTCTGTTGGAAAACTTGATCTTTAATCTACATTTCAACATATTCGCCCTTTTTTCCTATGCATTTTTGCTAATGAGTAATCCACATTGCTCATCCTCCCTACAGTCCTCATATAGCCCACATAACATTAAGTCCTCGAATATACAATTACTTTTTTCAAAGATTATGATGAATTCGATCATGCAGGAAGGCAGGTGTATTAGTACGAATAAAATGTTAGCTGCGCGTTTCCGCGTCCTTCAATCATTTTTGTGCATACAGAATTTTTTTTAGTTGTGCGTTTCCTGTATCCATTTTAATCACCATCGGTTGCAATTTGAACATTTCATTTTTTTCTTTCTTAACTAATTAATGCCATGGTGCAGCTTCAGGGCTACTAAATACTGCACATCCCTCTCTTCAGAATGCAAATTCATGCCTCAAGATCTTAACTATTTAATGGAACATGATAACTACCAGGGTATTTGCAGTGAAAAATCTGTATATACCCCACTCCACTTTTAACCCTCGAGTGGTTGCGCGGATGACAATAGTCCTCCACTGCTCTTAACATCGCTACTGTGTATTTGTTTTGGAATGGATGAATATGACGAGCCTAGAGTCTGTAAAGGGAGGCTAGGGGGATAGTCTCAGTACCTCTGTTAGTTGCTGTTTGATATTCGCGACCTGTAATTCCCATTTGTTTTGGTTGGCTAACAATTGTCCTCCACGTGAACTTTCAATTACTTATTTTTAGTTAGCAAAATTAATACTTATTTATAATTACATTGAATGCCCCCTACTGATATTTTTGAAGTACTCTGCTATTTGAGTGAGTTATTTCCTTTGTCATCCACGCGACCTTCCCCGTAAATATTATTTTCAACTTGGTATGTGTTGATAATGATCTTCGTACTTTCTTTATATTTCATTATTTTCAGTAAATAGTTTATTTCTCTTATCATTTGTAAAGTATTTTTGAAAATAAATGGATTAAAAAAGATGTCTATTGCTAAAACACCAGAAAACTTAGTGGATAACAGTTGTTATCCGCGCGACCTCTCTTGTAACTGAGCCATAAGCGACCACTCAAGGGTTTTAACAATTTTATTGCTATCCTATTTCTATACATTGCCTAAATTGTGATTAACTTAAAACATATAATTACCACTCAAACGATGATCTAGGATTTATATATATAAGAAAAATCTGCTCGATGTAATATAACTAAACCGTTAGTAAGATTTTCAAAAAGTATACGATATACTTTTAGCATAAAATTAAATATCCTAGTTGATTGACTATTTAATTGTATACTGGAGCTCAATATTGATGGCTTGCGTCTTTAATTAGTATCTGAAGGAGAACATTTCTGGATGCAACATGGAAGGTTTTATCTTCACATTTGGTTTCATACGCACTTGATTCTTTCGATCCAGGGCAGCCAATAGTACTGACCTTTTTTTAAATTTTACTTGAGGTACGCATGATGGTGTAGAAGGATCAATCTTAATTGTATTGACCTTATTTTAATTTATGTTTTATTATGAATTATTTTTTTTTAGTTTGAAAAGTTAAAAAAAAAAATGCACTATAAGTCAATGTTAAAGAGGATATTTTCTTCAACTTTTTGTTTTCTTTCTATAATCAGTATTGGGTACATCCATCTTCTTAATTATTGTGTCCTTATCGACGTCTACATCAATGAGTCTTTACTTTTTTAAAACTATGCGTTTTCCTGCATCAGAGTGCGTCTTACATAATAGGTACTACGTGCACCAAATGAATTGCTAAAGAAGTAAATTTGGATATGATCAATTAACGTGTAATAAACTTTATCTGGTTGGCTATATACAATGTACAGATATTTAATAATATCTTGACAAGCAGACTTGTTTATACTCTTCATGGAGGAAGTTTATTGGTAAACGAAATAACGTCATGCTTATGCTCAGAACGAGAAAAATATATTAGAGTATCATGCATATTAGTTTGGTTCATAACATGTGATTATTGTTTTGATTAAAAAAAAAAGAAAGAAAAAATAAGTTTATAATAGTTGGAGAGTAATGTAACCACAAACCCTTAATTAAACCAATTGGAGTATAAATTATTGTTTTATTGTTGAGCTAATTAAATAAAAATGAATGTATTTCCTTGACAATAACTGGTGTATAAAAAGAAATATACCAGATGTCCCACCCACCAAGTGATCCCTGACGCAAATACTGAAGTAAGGAGTGGGGATTATTTAGACATTTATTTTTTTGCCGCCAATTAAGAACTACTCCAGACTATAAAAAAAACATTAGCAGTTTGCCTTCCTGCTATGAATTTTGTATATATTGAGCAACTGGTTTGATCAACTGGACCTTCATCAAAGCGGAGATAAAACTACCGCATGGTTTTTAAAAACAGGAAGATCTTGAAGACCGAAATTGGTAGTTATATCAATAAAAATTATCTCAAGAAAAGAATCTTTTGTTATTCTTCTGACGCTAATATCCTTTAATATATTGCTGTAGTTTAACAATCATAAACATATTTCTGTGGCAACTGGTGGATAGTATGCTAAGTGCAATTTTATGAATTTTGAGTCATGGTTATTATTAACAAAAACAAATCATTTCTGTCTCTTTTTTTGTGTTTGTATGGCAAAGTTCTGCGGCTATTACAAAGATGAATATTCTTTTGTGCATAATCGGATTGTCACTCTAAAATTGTATTATATATATCGTTGGGTCTGCTACGAAATAAATTTTAACCCGCACAGGTGGGATTCGAACCCACGACCTGTACAGAGAGCGCTGAGACCCTTCCCCCAACTCGCTCGGCCATCGAGTTACCTATGTGTATAGTAAATCACTACTTGATACGTTGATATAATTTAGTGTAATTTTCGTTTAGTTAATACATCTTAAAACCATTGTATTAAAAATAAAATAAAAGGTATAATTAAAATAAAACATGATGATCATGAATATAAACGATTTATCAAAAGTTTAAATTATTAAAATTGAAATTTTATCACGTTGTCGATTTCGGAAAAAAATCAAAACTTTCCATTGCATTTTTCTACAAATACGATTTTTGCATTTAGCATAACACTCAGAGGTGAAACAGATTTATGTTTTTATCAAAATTGATTTCAGTAGTTCAGAATGGATTCTAGATAGTTCACTCACTCTATGGACATGTTAAGAACGATCTTAAATTAAAATACCTATTAAAATTATCCAAGAAGGCTCATAGTATTAATGGCTCAGTGAAAGTGATGTTTTTTTAATGAACGATTAGTAACAACATGAACAAGTGTTAACTGGTATCTACACGTTAATAGATAAAATCGTTCTAATTACCTGATACCTTCTTCTAACCTCAACAAAGGATGCTGATTTAATCATAAAGAATTATTAGTTAATCAATAAGAAACATATTTAGTAAGTTTCACTAAAATTGGCCTATTCGTTGTAAAGTGAACACTCTCCTCCCACATTTTTCTTTGTGGATATTTGCCAATACCACAATGACGTATTGGCAGATATATATATATATATATATATATATATATATATATATATATATATATATATATTTATATAAAGAATATTTACAAGAACAATAAGCAATATGTATGCAATGTTTCATCGACCAGTTATAAAGTGCACCACATTATAAACCATTTGTATACTGGTCCTTAAGACTTGGAGTTTTATTTCGAGTATTGAGATGAGAAGAGTATTCAAAGGTTAAGGTCGCATTGTCGACATTCCTAAAGCCGCGTCTATTTATTCTCTTGGCTTATTTTTATTTATTTATTATTTTTTTTTTACAGCTGTCATAGTAGTTTCATAGTTTATGTTTTTTACTTAATATATGAGATGATAAAAAAAATCTCATTATCGTTGTAAAAATCTCAAAATGAAAATATATTATAATAGAAACTAGTCTCGAATTATAAATTGTATCCAGTTATAACCTGTACAAGGTAAACAACAGATAACTGGTCACAACAAAATTAAAAAACAGGATAAATAAGACATTTCATTTTGTTTTACTCGAAATGATTTTACTCTCCATCTTAATATTAATAAATAAATAGCTGTAAGTGTGTTTCCTCCCGGAATCATCTGTTAAAAATAAAAAACATGGTAAATTTTTTACTGATTCACTGCTTGAAACTGAATAAAATTATTTAAATCAAAACAGCCGTGCTAACAAAGAAGGCCATATGAACCAAACTTTTCTTAAAGAGAAAAATGGCCTCAGATTTTGATATTTTTTAATACAATTTCTGTCAAATCTTATAAGAAAGAATCGTTTTTTTTTTCACTGTTTAGGATTTACATGTGAGTTTTTCAATAAAAAATATATAAAATTTAGTTTTAAATTAAAAAGAGAGATTTACGGCTTTTAAGTTTAGTAGCATTTCTGAAAATTATGACTTGGAAACTTTTAAATTGTAAGTTTTTATAAATCTTAAGGCATATAAGTAGTTTGTTTGCAATTTTAATACTTTAAATTAATTTCAAAATCTATAGAAATCGATTAAAATAATAATCTCGATTTTGAACATTTTGGTTGATACGGCGTTCTTTTTAGCAGAGCAGTTTATACTAGTATATAAAAGGACAGACTAATGATTACTGACCACGAATACCACTGAATCAGTCAGTACCAAATTTTATGTACATCATCTTCATAGTTCAGGGAAGGTATGGCAACAATAAAATTTATAGATTTTCAATTAATGTCAGGTATGCAGCTAAGTTTGAAAATCTACAGATAGGTGGCGAGCGCCATTCAAGAGATATTACAAAATGACGGTGTTATATAGAGCTAGACATTTATAATAAAGCTTTCTTATTTTCAATCAAATTGTTATTAAAAAAAGCTTTGAATATGTGGTGCCTGGAGGACCTTAAGTGGACCACTGAATTCCTCATCTTGACCCCTGACCTGGCCATCTAAGGGAAGATCGCAGAAGAAGAAGAAGAATATGTAGTGCGACATGCGGATCCCCATGAAGTTTAAAAATCGACCGATATGTGGTGGCTGTCATTCTGCAAAAGAGTTTTGCAATTTTAAAACTATTGAACCCATCTGTTATCAAATTTTAACTACATCGTCTTCATAGTTCTAGGAAGGCTTAGCAATATTGAACAGTGAATTATAATGGTACCAGTTTTGAAATTACAGCTATGCGTAGAAACGTCATTGAGGCTACAATTCTCACTGAAACAGCGACGGTATAAATCAAATTTATTACTAGAATCGCAATGATTCCTATTGATCTGCTATTTCAATCCAAACGATTACGATTTTGAATTAATGTTTGCTTAGCTATTGCAATTAAAATTGATTTTTATTATTTTCTCGACTAAAAATTTTATTCTTTTTTTCAGGACATACGTTCACATATACTTTGACCAAGGCATATGAAACGTATTTAGGATCATTAAAAATTTCAAAGCAATTACCAAGCGGTTTTTTACTTTCAGAATTTCTAATTAATAAGGTTTATATCCACCTCTAGCGTTCATTACATCTTCCATTCAATGAGGTATAGGCCTAATACTATTTTGAATAAATACTTGAGGAATATGCTGTAATATAACATTAACTTAAAGATTGTTTTTTTTTTTAATTTTTCTTAAATACTTAAATACCGATTGATTAATGTATTTAATAATCCTAATTCGTTTCGTATGCCCACACTAAAGAATGGGAAGACATAAAAACCTGAAGAAAAATAAAGTTGCTGAGAAGAAAAAAATTGGGTGGAATTTTTTCCTATCATTATATTTTAAATACCTAACCCTTTCGAACCGTAATAGGTGTATATTTTAATCCGGCCTGGAACGTTTCACTAGTGCGGAGGATTAAAAAAAAACAACATAATTTTACTCTGGATAGTAAACATTGACATGCAGGAGTGTCATAGTTATACAACAGAACGTTAAGCCCCCTTCCCAAACAAAAAAAAGACTTTGATGACAGCTCTACCTACCGTCTATACTTATCGTTATGAATCATACGTTGGTGACAAGATTGAGCTTTAGTATTTCCGAATGACTTTCAGGTGCTAAATGTTTTGTGACCAAGTTTATAATACCTTATAAAAAATGTATGAGAAGTATTTCGATTGCGTTTACTAAATGCTTCAGAGTAGTACTTAATTCACTGAAATTATTTAGTCTAATAGCGCTCGATATGAAAGGTTCAGAGTTCGTTATCCACTTGTTTCGGTAACTGTATATCACTGTAGAATCGACAATCGAAATGTCCCTAGTGAAATGTTTTACATGGTGATGTAAGTGGCATTATTTTAATTTATCGATACTTAATACCACAAGTCTTTTGGTAACTCGTATAAAAATCGTAAAACACGAGAAAAAAATTTAGTGACGCAGGTGAGAGAGCGGGGTCTCTTTAGATCTGACCTTGGCCTTCCGTAGGCTTGGTTCAGATTTTTATGGGCTGTTAGTGTATGATTATGTAGTATAATTGTATTTTGATTTATTTTATTACCATGATTCATATGTTATTCATTACATATTTTTTTCTACATTGAGATTATTCATTTATTCGTTTTTGTATATATGTTGTTTAAATGGACTCAGAACCACCTATATGCCCTTGAATGTGATATATTGTAATATTATGTATTAAAGCGGTTAGAAAAAAGAAAGAATTTTACATCACGTGTTTTGAAGGTTTAAAAAAGCAATTGGAAAAAAAACAAAAAACAATATCAATAAATTACATCACCGGTAATATATTACATAACCGGGTCGATGGTTTTCATTTTTTATTCGGTTACTTTAATCACTGCATACAAGATCTCGTTTGTCTTTCCGATCTTTATACACTCCATCCCTCAGAAGTACTGTATTCCAACAGTCCTTCCTTGTCCGATCCTCCATTCTTTGGAATTTCCTTCATTTGCAATGCTTCTTCCCTCGGAACATTTAAAAAACACTCTTCTTTCTCTCCAACCTTACGCTCTCTAATGATATCTCTAAGGAGACTTCTCTAAGGATGTCTCACAATGTATTTAACCGAATAATATAATCACGAAGTAAATCAGACATGCAACATTAGCATAAATTTAAAGTTTGTTAATGATAATGTTTTAATCCGTATGAGGATAATTTTTGATTTTTGATATTTTTCTTTTTAATTCTCATTTTCTATCTTTTTTTTCCTTTACAATTTTGTTTATAATATTAACTCTTATATTCTGTATTTCTTTTTTCTTTTTCTTTTTTTATTTTTACAGTTTTTATTCTATTTCTTTTAATTTGTATTTGTTTACATAAAAGTTTGTATCACTTTTTTCTATGTTGTACTCGTATTATTTTTAAAATTTCTTGGCTTTATCATCAGTAGAAGAATATATGTATAATATATACAAAATTAAATATCACAATGTAATCGCCAACGTTAGCGGTATCGATTGGTTCCTAGAAATCGACTTTGTGTCATCGATTTACGATACTTATTTTTTACTCAAGAAATAGTGGAATCGAGAATCGACACATCCCTAGTTCGAACAAAAGTCCTTTTTTTTTTAGTTTCTTCCTTCTTTTTATGATTTGAAATAAAATATTGAATATTGTGGCGAAATCCAATTGGAACCGTGAAAGGTTATATTTCATTGAATAAGATATTGGCTGTTACAACACAAAGGATTCACCGCAATCCTATTTCGTTAGACAATAGGTGTAAAATTACGGAACAAACGTAAAATGGGTTATGACACGTTTCGCCGAATGACATATTTTGCAGTAATGAAACAGTGTTGGTTAATTTTTTTTATAATGTATATGTACTAAATAATTTTTATTATTTGTATAAAACTATACATATAATATATAATAAATTATATTCATAATAAGGAAAATGCATATTTTTACATCAAAATAAATAAATCTATTTCTTAAATTTTATCTTAAAAAAATAATTTACTATGAATGCTAGACATATAAATACATCTAAACTGAAGATTTAAAACCTTTATTTATCTTTAATTTTTTCAATCCACACCTGTCACTTACCTGTCAGAATCGAATTTTCGTTTATTTGGTTTACCTAAACTAAATTTGATGATTAATCTAAATAATAAAATAATTATTTTATTGTTTATTAGGGCCCACTAAACATTTATATTCCAACTATGGCAAAAAGAACGGATTATCCTACAAGTTACCAACTTGTTCTACCCATACATTTTTTTTTTTTTTTTAATTACAATCTTCTATATTAATGGGCAATATGTTAGTATTCTTTGAGAATAAGCTGTTAGGAATTAATAAAGTGATTTAATAAACCGTGTTCATTTTACATTAAATATTTTAAAATAAAATTTATCTTAAGGAATCAAAAAAAAAAAAAAAAAAATGTAAATAATACAATATAGATAAAATAACAGTAAATTTTAGGTCATCAAAACATGGTTTAGAAAGACCTTGAACGTTTCCCTAGGATAATATGATAATTACAGAAGTGTTTGGTTATTTAGAACTACCACATTCCTACATAATTAAGTTAATCGGTAAATGATCAGGAAAATCTACATTTTGAATATACTTGAAATAAATATTTAACCTGAATTAAATAACTAAAAAATGTTAAAAATTGTGCTTCAAAACAGTTAGAAAAATTTAAAAACAAGTTCAATCGTTATATTATATTATATTATATATTATATGTCAATCTAATTTTTTCCACTTGGTTTTTTTCGCTTATTGATATACATATATATACCACACACACACACACACACACACACACACACACACACACACACACACACACACACACACACACACACACACACACACACACACACACACACACACACACACACACACACACACACACACACACACACACACACACACACACACACACACACACACACACACACACACACACACACACACACACACACATACACACACACACACATATATATCAGAATATTTTATCAGAACTATATGTTATTACATATATCATTAAAAAACATTCATAATATTTTTATTGCAATATCTTATATTTATGTATTATTACTAATTAATAACGAAAAATCTTAATTTTATTAGTTAATTAAAAACTACCTAAAATTAAATAAAAGATAGTAATCTAAAAAACTATATTTCCCTAAATGCTTTAATACATAAAAGATAAAAAAAAACAAAGTTTTTTCTAAATTCAATTTTATATTTTTGGGTTGCTGAATCTGAATTTGCCACTTGAAAAAGTGATACGGAAAAAGTAAAATTCAAGCACCTCCTAAAAACGTGCTATTTACCAATTATTTAAGCACACAAATGCAAACAAATATGGCTTTAATAAAAAAAAAAAAAAAAAAAAAAAAAAAAAAAAAGAAAGAAATATATATATATATATTTAAATATATAATATTTTTAAATAACTGGGCAAAAAGAAACAGACTTACTTTTAACTTAGATAGAACTAATTACATTATATTCACAAAAAAAAAAGAAAAATTCCGGAATTAAACATTCAATTAAGTTCAACCAAATTAAAAAAGACTCCTATATTGACTTTCTTAGGTTTGCACTTTGACAAGAACCTAAATTGGAAAACGCATATTGAAGTAGCAACTTCCAAAAATTTAAAAACTATACACGCACTAACTAACGCAGCAAAAATGACCTGGGGTCTCGGCTCTAAAGCTCTAAGGGTTATTCACGATGGGGCCATATTGCCCAGACTTCTTTATGGTATTCCAGTATGGGAAGCAGCCGCCTTAAAACCGATTAATTTGAGAAAATTACAGAGAGTTCAAAGGCTAATTGCACTAAGAATTATCAAAGCTTTTCATACTGTATCATATGACGCTGCATGTGTACTTGCAGGGCTGATACCCATTGAGTTTAAAATAACCGAGACATCAACAATTTATAAGATTAAAAAACAAGGACTATCTTTCAGAAATATTCAGGTTGACAACATTGAACTGGAACTGACACCAAAATTTTGGCTACATCCATCATCTCATGCAAAATTGGTACAATACTTAGACGAAATAGAACTAAACGATATGAACAGCACAGACATATACACAGACGGTAGCAAAACTGAGCAGAATACAGGCTGTGCCTTAGTAACATTAGAGAAACAAGAAAAACGACACGACGAACAATATCGATTAGGACCAAACTGCTCAAACAATCAAGCAGAAAAATTAGCTGTTTTAAAAGCCACCGAATTCATTCAACGAACTAAAAACATGATAAAATCTTTCAACATATTTACAGACAACAAAATACTGACAGACTCTATAAAAAACCCCAACATACATGACCCACTCCTAAACAAAATTAAAAAGAATTTCCATCAATTAATAAATGAGGAAATCTCAGTTAAATTAACATGGATCAAGGGGCATGCTGGGATTTATGGAAATGAACTGGCTGACGAACTAGCTAAATTCGCATCGACTAACAATTCTTTACCTTTTGAATACTCTCAAACGCCTATTTCATACATCAAGAAAACTTTAAGAAACGACACAATAAGTAACTGGAACTTACACTAGCAACAATCAAACAAAAGACGACCAGTTCACAAGTTTATACCAGACGTTAATTTAGGAAACTACAACAAACTAAAAAGTACACATTACAAACTTACACAATTTCTAACAGAGCATGGACCAACCAAATACTATTTGAAACGTTTTAACCTTTCGGACAACGAAACTTGCCACTGTGACGGACAGACAACACAAACATTTAATCATATATTATATAACTGCCCACTTTTTGACAAGGACAGATTTTTTTTTATCAAACATATTATAATCAGTGGAGAACAATGGCCAATGTCAGAAAAGAATCTCATCAAAAACTATAGTAATGAATTTAAGAAATTTGTTCAAAGCATTGAACTTTAAAAAGGAGATCAGAGGGCATACTTAAACATCAACTTTTGGTGTATTTTTATTTTATTTCATTTTTATTTTGTTTCGTTTTATTTTTATTTCATTTTTTTTTTTTTATTTAGTTATTTCATTAATTAGTATCTTTTTTTTTTTTTTTTTTTTTTTTTTTTTTTTGTTTTTTAGTATTTGCATTCCTTCAAATAATTTACAATGATGTAATTAATTAAATTTTGCATTTGTAATGAGCTAAGCACACAATATGCTTGCATGCATGGGATGTGCTCATTTTTTCAATAAACGACTCTTTCATAGGGTTACTATGGAAGAGAGAAAAAAAAAAAAAAAAAAAAAATATATATATATATATATATATATATATATATATATATATATACGTATATATATGCCATAGTTTTGCATTTTGTAGACTTTTTTCTTTTGTTTATTAATATGTTGATATGTATATATTATGTAGGAATAATATAAGTTGTTGAAGGGGGGAAAAAGAAAAAAAATGATAAATTTATTAGTTTTCCCTATTATTTCTTATATCATATTTTAGAATTATACCCATATTATAAATATTATGAATTATTGTTATCTAATGTTAATTAGAATGTTATCTTTAATTAGATAGATTAGTATCTGTGTATCTAGTGACCCAATAAAGATGGGCTGCAATGTGTTTTTGTTATAAGAATAAACCATATCTCTCTCTAGTTGTATATTTTTCCCCCCATGAACTAGTGCCTGTGTGATGAACTAGTGTATTTTATAAAAACAAATATTCTTAAAAATAAATAAGAATACATTTTTTCTGTAAAAGTTGAAGAAGATTTTAACAGGATAAACCATAAAAAAATTTAAAATTTTCCCCTCTCTTTGTACACCCAAGATAATTAAAAAAGATTTCATTAAAAAATAAATTTTACGTATATATAAAATAAATAATTTTGGATATCAAAACTTATATTTACTACATTAAGATATATACAAAAACTAAAATTTATATTATTAAAAGGTTATGGGTGAAGAACCTGCAGACTGGATTTCTCGACATGATTTTACGGCTAAAGAGAATTTTTTATGTTATGTGTTTGTTAATATTGAGCCCAACCGTGATGCTCTCACATGAATATTTTCGAAATCGCATGATTCATTTCTTTAAATAAATTGCAAACAATATGATTTGAAGATATATGAACCGAAATGTACTCAATAGAAAAAAAAAATGAGACAATATGTAACAATCTAATTTATCATTTATTTTAACAAAATGTACTACACGTTTCGAGAATTGTTCTAACGTTCAGAATCCACATTGTTTTTTTAATATAAAATTATTAATTTTATTTAGTCACAATTTTTTTATCTTAACTAGTTTGCATTCAGTTCAGTCTTTCTTTTTCCTAATCGTTCATGATCAAGAAATTAATTCAAAACTGATTCACGGCCAAGGTTCAGGAAAAAGCGTAGATTGAAAGGAAACTAATAAACCGTTCGATGCACTCTGTTGCAGATGTGCAATATTTCCGTTTTGGTACTCTCAGAGCGCTCTACAGTGCCTAGATAAAATAAAAATTGTTTTTATTTTTATGTATTGTATCATCATGTATGTATAGTCCTTAAAAAATATTTGAAGAATTGAATATTGAAGAATTTATTAATTATAGTCTGCTGTCAACATCTGAGAGAGGTAATTTCTCACTTTTTTCAAAATTAAAAATTACCCATATTGAGTCTGAATAATCACCATTTCGTTGAAAACAGGTTCTAGTTTCAAGTGAATGACGAAGAGCCTGTCCCATTAACGATTTAGCTGTCCAAATGTACTACATAGACGTAAAGCATTAGGGTTTTCCATGATTTTTTTTTTTATGTGATCGTTAGCCCATAGCAATGAGATTTTTTTTCAACGAAAAATATGCACCAAAGTGTTCTGATATAAAATTTCACAGCATTAAATAAAATATTTTACACTAAAGCTCTGCTTAAAGCCTAAAGATTATCATAATTCTGTTTTAAAACTAATATCTATGGGAAGATTGTTTACTGTATAAGATTCATTAAAAAAAAAAAAAAAAAGTTAATACAGTTAACGTTTAAGAATATATTTACATAAAATAGAAACATATTAATATAGGTATTTATATGTTAATCCCCAAACTTTTGACTGAAATAATTGCCTTAAAGTAATTTCAGAATCAGTTGAGCCTTAGCTCATGGTAAAGCATTCGGAACGAAATAACTTTGTTCTAGAAACCTTGATAAACCGAAGATCTTGGGTTCGAATCCGGCTGAGGTGGGGTAGAATTAATTCTGAGTAAATTCCCGCCCATTTCAGCTAAAAAACATAGTGTTGCCGAAACGGTAAGAAAGGGCAGATTAAAAAAAAACAAATCCAAAGTGAAATTATTGCGATAAGAAAAATATTTTACTATAAATTACAAAGAATAGGGATTTAGTTTACTTTGAATTAATAGTGCTGAATGTGAAATCAAAAGCCTGATAGTTTTATTATATTGTGATTGATCTTCCTATATTACAAATAACACAGTTGTGACAAAATCACTGTTATTTTTGGGACCGTATATGTATATTGGATGACAATCTCAAATAATTGCTTTAGGGCCAAATGAAAATGTTTGGGCAGCTACTTACTTATTTCACTGGATATAGAACATTTATTTTCAAACAGACAAGTGGTGTTAAAAATCCACCAATAAGGTATATTAGCGAAGAAATTACTAATCCGATTTAGGAAAAATTTTTTTTTTTAAATTCCTAAATCGAACTTTAGGGGTAGATTTATCACGTACGGCCAGCCGCTGAGTGTTACCTTCTGCAGAATGACAGGCTTCAATTGCTGTCATTAAAACAAAAAAAAAAGAAAAGAAAAATATATAATCATTGCATATTATGGTATTTCGAGAACCGTCATCACAAAGCAAACAACAACAAATTATTTTTTCTTTAAAAATTACTTGTGGTTTTTACTCTATGAATAGAAGGCCAAAGAATATCATTTCAGTTGCGTAAGCTACTGATCGCGTGTTCTTGAAGACACTTATAAAAGTATCCAGGAGATGGAATTGATTCCTTGGCTCATAGTGCGAAAAACTTGTCATCATATAATGCAGTTCTTAAAGTAGGAACATATATTTAAGTTATAAGCAGTTCATGATGTATACAAAATTTAAATATTATGGATCATAATTGTGTGGATATAAACGGATCTCGGTTGAATTGGAGAGAAGATAAGTTACAGTCAAAAAGCGAAAGAAATTAAGAGCTAATTATATTATATTATTTGCCCACGTTTACGCCAATATTGGTTTAATTTCGGGCATCAAAACAAAAAATAAAGGATGATATAAAAATTAACTAATTAGATAAAATCTTAAATGTTTTAGGATAGTTTTAGAATGATGAAATGTATTGATGTGTCAGTACCAAAATGTTTCAATTCTTGATACTAGTAGCGATAAAAAAAAAAATAAAAATTAACATTTTAGAATTAAAAGGATCAAATTACTTAAATTGACAATAAATAATTATTCGAAATAAGCAATGTCCAGAGAAAACTATTTTCATTTAATTCAATATGTTGTTTTAATTGTGTATCAGGGCTCAAAAACCAGTATCAAAATGTAAACAAACTAAATATAATTGTTATTCTGGGACAACAATAATTCTCTAAAAATATTAAAATAGTGCTATTGTCTGACTGTATTAATTTCGTTAGTGTTTCAGCATCGGCTGTTTGAAATCGTTATCACATTTCTTTGTTTTCCAATAGTGATTACAAATCGTCAAAAGTTTGGCTTTCACTTGGAGTAACAGTGTTTGACTCTTAAAAAGAATTTAAATTTTAAATTCTGTACTAAAGAGTATCGCTAAAGTCAGCGGTATCGAGCGCAGTCTAGTAATCGAATTTGGATCATTGATTCTCGATAACGACAATTTTCTCAAGAATAGTTAGAACTGCAAATCGACATTTCCCTAATGAAATCTTCTACTTTGTGATGGGAATATTTTTTGTTATCAATGGTATATATGCCAGAGGGAAACATAAACCCGAAAAAAAACAGAAAAAAATATATGGCATGCTAGGTGGCAAGCTACTTTGTGGTTTTTAACGATATACCTATTATATTTTGTCGTAACCACCCTTACAACTACAGAAATATATGTATGAAGCAAAAAACAAAAAATATCAAATAATTACAAAAAATAATAATAATTATATCGTTAATAATAATAAAAATCGACTTCAAGATTGACATGTACAAACATGAACTAAAAAGTAAAAAAAAAATATTTTCAACAACGATACTTATATATCTATTCACAATTTTTTATCAGTTATTTTTGGAGAAGTTACCAGCCAAGAAGGGCAGTATAATCCAGACTATGCAACAGACTTTCTGCACTTCTCTACAATTATCAGCTTTCTTTTCATTTCTGTTAGTTTTTGTTTACACAGACTCCAAAAATAACTGATCATAAACTGTGAATAGGTACATAAGTATCGATGATTTCGTTGATTATCCTTTAATGCTCATCGTTTTAAGAAATTAAAAAAAAAATGTTTAGTTACTTTTTAGTTAAAGTTTGTACATGTAGGTTTAATTTTAAAGTCTGTTTATGTTCTGATTATTAAAAATTACTGAGTTGATTTCAAAGAATTTTTGGTATACCACCTTTGAAGTATGACCTAGCGATCAAATAAAGAATCATTAAAATCGATTTATAATCGACTAACAAACATACAAAAAAAATAATAAAATGAAATAAAAAATACAGTCGAATTGAGAACCTCCTCCATTTTGAATTCGTTTAATAGAATAAGATTGTAACCAAGAGCTATTGTGAAATGTTTAAACATGTCTCTTAGTCACTCAGCCATAGCGATGGATGTACAGTCAGCGAGATATTCATTTATAAATATTTATAACATTTTGTCACGAATTAAAATAAGAACGTAAGTACAGCAGGCTCGGAGGGACATTGAAATGGAACATAAATTAAACATCTTAATCGTTGGTTTTCGCATGATGATATTCAAGTTATGGTAATTTACTCTGTGGTATTTATTTATTTTTTTAAAATGTTTTTCATGGAATTTCCGCACTTCTGAAAAAATATAAAACTACTCTGTTTTGCTATTGATATATTGTTATTTATCATTTCAAGAAATGGAATGCCGAATGTCTGAGGGCCTGGGTCTAGGACGAACGTTGACCTTAAAAACCCTTCCTCCTCTTTGAGTAACCTTCATCCCTTCATCAAGAATAAAACTCATTTAAAACCCATTGATATAAAGCAGATGTATCCTATAAAAATAAATTTATCAAATTATACAATAAAATATATTAATAAAAACATATTTTTCAGTTTAATGTAACCGATAAAAAACATATAGTAAATGAATTTCAGTAGGTTTTTTTTTTTTCAATTTATTTTTATAGTTAAATCCTCCTTATCTCATATATATTATTATTATTATTATTTTTTATTGGATGAATTTCTATAGGTTGTATTTATGGCTAAAAGGTACTTATAAAATCAAGATAATTCAAGATCTAGATAAAAAATATTCAATATGACAAATGATCTAGTTACATACACCTAGATTATAAATGATCTTGTGACCGTGACGTATTGTAAAATGTTACACAACTTATTTAAAGTTTTAATATTTAATGTAATATGAACATATCGACCATATAACTGAAATTGTTGGTATTTAATTAAAAAATATTTTATTAAAAAAATATTCATTTGTACAATTTTAATAATATCAGATTATTTATTTATTTTTATTTTATTTATTTTATCAGGTTATTTTTTTAGTTATTTTTCAAACTACAGCTGATGTTGGTAGTAAAATTTAAAATTTTAATACACTAATTATGTTACTCCTAATGTTTTATTTATTTTTTTTTATTAAATTAAGATTATTTACATTTTATTACGGAATTATTTTGGTACCGACACATCACTAATATATGTGTGTGTGTGTGTGTGTGTGTGTGTGTGTGTGTGTGTGTGTGTGTGTGTGTGTGTGTGTGTGTGTGTGTGTGTGTAAAAGGTTTTTGAAAATGAAAATATCATTTTAAATCATTTTAATACCATTTTAATTAATTTTAATTTTAATATCATTTTAAAATTTTATTAGATCTTATATCCGATGAAATATTAATGAAAATTTAAATTAAATCAAAACTGATATTGCGGACATTCTGATTGTTATTTTAAGACAATCTGATAGCTGACTAGATTAAACTATCAGCTGTTCTTATAATCATGATGAATGTTATTAATAGAACATTTAATTTTGTTTGTAATAATTTTTGTCAACATAATATTCAAGAGTCAAACGTTTTAAAAATATTAATTTGATGAAGTTAATTCGTTAAACTTCTCAACTGAAAACTTTGAACCGTTAGATTTTCAAAAATAGTGGCAAAATATTTTTGGCATTGTATTTAAAATATGATAATTCATAATAAATATAAATTTTATTATAAAATAGTTACTGATATTTATATTTCTGTGGCCAGTTTTTTTAATTCAATTCAATTTAATTCAATACTTTCTAAAGAATAAACATACAAGCTTCGTTAATTAATGTATTTAGGTGGTAAGTTAAAGCTAACATTTTGTTAAGATAGAAATTTAAATTTATAATCAAATCTCAGGAATCTAGATGTGATGATATCTTCTTATTTTTACAACATAGGTCATGATTCAGGGAATAGCAAAAACACTTTGACTTAAGAGGACGTTATGATTTCATATATTTTATATGAAAAATTATTTAAAATTTTAAAATATTATTATGACAAACGTATATGATGTTTTTTGATGACATATACATTGTAGTAAATAACAAAAATTCACTTACTGTAGGTAGGGTAATGCTCTGTGCACTAAAGCCGAACGAAGACGAACCCGGCTGCTAAGAGGGACTCCCTAATGTTGCTTCCGCCTCCAGCAGGTCTCCCCTCCACTTGCGTGGTATTTCTTTGTCACTTTTGTTCTTATGTTTGATTGTTAGCATCTTTTACTGCTGGTAAACAACGAAAAATTTCTCTTCAGTTCCTCGTAACTGACATTGCCAAATGAATCACACACGGCACAAAACGTATCGCACGTTGGCTCGGAGACAAAATTAGGTTTTCCAGTTTTTTGTTAACTGAAGGTGTGGTACACTTTTTTCCGATACTTTTTTAAAGTGATAAATTACAATTATTTTTTTCTTAATTACACTATTCATCCAAATATTGAAAATCATGCTATTCGATTTTTTTTTATCAGGCAATCAGCTACACAGAAGCTAATATCATTCAACGATCATTATCTTGATGGATTCGTCTTGATTTATAACTCGGAAACAGTCAATGTTTTTTTGGAAAAAATTAAAAAAAAACAATAATTGATCAATTAATCAAAAACATTTATATAGGTGTATGTATATATGTATTGAGAAAAACTATAGTTAGTCAATAATTTGGTTAACAATATTTCAAATTACACGCAGTTCGATAAGGCTTATTTTATCAGTCGAAGAAAAAAATTTGAAATCTGATTAAAAATATCATATTCAATATATGGAGGATTTGGAAGTAAAAGTACACGAAGCCATATTTTTTTTCTGAAAATGAGATCTTTAAACCAATGCACAGATTACTTTTCCCTTTTAGTGGTAAAACACCCAAATTGAAAATTAAAAAAAAATTAATAACATCCCGATTTTCGCTTTACCTAAATCTATTAAGGCATCAACCTTCACTAGAGAACTTGTTTAATAATTAATATTTGATTGATTTATAGTGATATTATCAATTTATATCAATCAAACATTTAACTCACTGAATCCATATCCGAAGGAAAATTAAAAAAAATCATAATAACTGAATCACAACGAATCCAATTTGGTCACCGAGCTTTTCAAAATATATCATATTTGTATGTATAAACTCCATTATATCGATTTTTTAAATATCATATTTTAACTATTGCACCAGAATGTCTTAAGTCCTGACCTGAAGAGAATATAATTTGCGTTCTTATGAGGAATATTAGTACAAACTGTGTCTTTTAATTTGTTAATTAATTAATTATTAATATCATAAAATAATTTATAAGCTAATAAACTTATCCCAAAATTAATTGACAATAAAATAAATTTTAAATAAGTACATACCAACGTATATATTTGAGCTGTGTTGGTTGCAGACTGTATCCAAGCACGGCGTGTGTTGTTAACCTTCTTGGTTTGTTTTTTTCAAAACGGAAATATACGCTACAAATATTATCGTTATTATAGGAGAGATATATGCTTTATTGAGACAATTAACAATAAACATAGTGCTGCCCAATTATTATTTTATGATAAAATAATCTGAATTGATAACATTAATAACGTTGTTTTTTAAGTTATGAATATGGTAAATAAATAATTTTTTTGATTCAGAAAAATGAAAAAAAAAAAAAAAAAATCTTCCAACAATCTTTCCACCTGTTGATTATATTTTAGATAATTTTAAAGTTCCTGTTTTGGTAAGCAGTGTATTGGTTTTGCAGATAAATAAAAAAAGCCTAATCACTCAACGGTTTGTTACATACAATTTGTAGTCAAAGAAAATAATAATTTAATTCTTGAAAGTTCAACTCTACATTAAGTATTCCAGTTATTAAATACCTTCCGCAATAGCCAAAGCAGATTTGGGCAAAATTTAATCATGATTAAATATTTGACAACTGATTTCCTGGATTCAATCATCTCATTTAATCATGGTGCAATCTTTCAGTAGATTTTTCAGTTAATTAAATCCTTAGTTAACTAAAAACAGAACTGAAAATTTTAATCATGATTAAATTATATGATTGATTCAAGGAAATCAGTTGGCAAATGTTTAATCATGATTAAATTTTGCCTAACTCTGTGTGGAACAACCAGAAGTGTGGAACTGTTTCTCCCATATGTAGGATGCGTAGTCGGTTGAAATAAAGGAGACACTAAGAAAAAAACTTTTCTTGACTGGATTGTCCGCTTTAGGTTGCAGTTGTATTGCATTTTTATACAACAACAGTTAGACAGCCTTGGGTTAGTGTGATGAAGTTGATGAGGAGTCGGATTGTTAAAAACAAGACTATAATAAGGCGATGACTTAACTAATAATAAGAATTAAATCTTTACCAGGTATTATAGTACTTGTCATCCTATTGTGTTAATAGACACATTTAAAAAAAATATATTTTAAACAAATTTATATTTCTATTAGTATAAAAGTAAAAAGCCTCTTTTAATTTCCTCGACTACCTAAATTTATATTATATAAGCTGTGTAAGATTTATTTTAAAAATTCCCAGACGTTCTCAAATATCTCGCTGTTATTCTGAAACCGTGTGTATCCAAATTTCCGAAGGCTATACTTCCTAGGTACGTTTAAAATCCAATACTTAAAAATTAAAAATCCATCTATATTCGTTAATGCCTTACTCTGTGCACTTCCATTCACCTCTTAAATACAAAAACGCATCCCGTCAACCTGTGTACATCTGCGTATCGCATTGTACCCTTCCAAAAATCCTTATCATCCTCCCTAACTTCCTTTAAATACCACCAATTTTTTACATCCTGAATTATGAACCTTCAAAGAAAATGTAAAAATAAGTATTAATAAGTTAGAATTCTTTGCATAATTTTTCTATTTCTCTTGTAACTTAAAGTAGTTATTCATAATTAATTATGAAAGCAAGACTGTTGCCCAATGAATAGTTCTCTTATGTTATCCTTAGAAGACAAGTTGTTACTGAGTTTATTATGATCAGAAAATATTTTTCGGAGATCTTCGATTAAAACTGTTGGATAGCCTCAAAAAAACAGAAAACAACAAATAGAATATGACTTTAGCCGACTAGTCACTAGTCACTGGCTAATAGGCCGATCATTACTTCCTTTTGAATTCGGGTGATATCGGCAATTTTCGAGACGCTTCGTAAATTGCTTTATAGCAGTAACATGTAACTACAGGTTATTGTTGATCTAATACTTTGTTTCCTTTTAGTTTTTATAAACTGGTGTGTAAGGAAATGTTTTTTATATAAAAAAATAGAGTTTGATTCAACAATTTACTTTACTTACCTTACATAGTTAATTGTGAAATTTCGAATTCAATCATGCCGAAAAAGATACGTTGTTTATGAATTTTATTTGATGAATCTGTTATATCTATAACACAAAAATACCTTGCATGTAATTGTAAATAAACAGGTATGTAAATTGCTAATATAGCAGTTTCCTTTTCGCATCCCTTTCATTATATTGCATTCCAATTAAGAATTAATGTTTTTTTAATTAGGACACGAAAGTAAACCTGAGATTAATATAAAGTAGTATAATTATTCAGTAATATGCTTATTTAGGATTTTAGAAGTTGATATCACAACCTTTTTTTAAGGTTCTATTGTTGATTTCAAATAAATATTATAATTAATAAAACCCATGTTTTCATTTCAATTAACCTATTTTCAAGCGTAGAAATATAAATAAATAAAAATGGCCGACTAGTCGGCGCTTTTAGCCGACTAAAGAATTGGTTGGCTTTTCCTACTAGTTGGCCCATCTCTTAAAAAAGTTATCTAGAATGTACATATAAACTAGCGAAGTTCTATCAATCGTATATTGGTAAGCAGCCCCTTATCATTGATCAGTGCTATTGTTTTGGTCGTAAAAGGCTTTAAGGTTTTAGATATTACACTGCAATTTATGTCTATCTCTTATTTAAAAATTGAAGAATTCACCCTGTATATATACTGCTCTATTCTTAAACAATATTTACAATTTATGACCATTCTTAGACAATGCTTGGTTCAAACAAATCGTTCCTGACAACACACAAAGGAGACTAAAAATGAGTATTTATTTTTTGTTATACCACGAAAAGAGTCTTATATTATACTTACCTTCAGAAGACATTGACAGAAACTAAGGAAGTTGAATTGCATTTGGGAAGTGTAGAAACCAACTGTAAACAATCATGCTAATGATATCAAAATTGGAGAGAAGGTCAAAGAAACAGGTTTGTCATTTCCTTCTGCAAATTTGGGGTAGATAAACAATTTCTTTTATTCTCTATATGGTGGACATATATTGGTGTCCAAGGTGGGCGGCTCTACCCAGCTAAGAACATTTTAATGAGGACACTTTTTACATTTTTTAAAAAACTATACATGTATTTTGTAGCCAATCGTTATTCCTTTTGATTCAATATATTTATATTTATTATCTTTCAATTACAACTATTTTCCAGCGGGTTTTCTTATCCCTAAAAGTTGATTTGGTTATCTCTCCTTGACCTTTAATACAGATCTACCACGCAGTTCATGTGTCCACTGGACACACTTATGTCACCAAACCTGTTTGACCGTGACGTACTTCCTAAATTCATCCAGAGTATTCCGAATAATAAAATCTCATAGAGATATTTAACTAAACACTTACCTTAATACGCAATTGTGCACTTCACATGTGTTGCATAGAATTTTATAATATTAAGAATCTACAAAGAAACCTTTATATTTTCTTCCTTCTCCCCTCCCCCCACCGTATGTTCATCCCTCAGGGGACGGGTCTATTAGTATGTTACCCTTATAACTACTCCTAACGAACCCCTGAAGTAAAAAAATATCCCATATTTCATGTACCCTACACCCCTCATTGACTGGACTGGTTAATTTCGTTTGGACAAGGAAAAAAGTGCCAAGACGACTAGTTGAGATCAATGCACCCAGTCAAAATACCTGTTAACCCCCCCCCCCCCCAAAAAAAAAAAAATCCACGTAATGCTCTATAATAAACTGACCATCCAGTTGAAACATAACATGATAGCTATCCATTATGCTTTAGTTTCACAGCAACTGTAAAACGTACGGTGAATCCACGCTACCGTTGTATTCTGGCATTAATTTCTTTGACTGATCCTAAACTGCATCTTGTAATGTTAGATTGAAGTGCAAAGTCTTATTCTGACTTTTCTATTCATAGATATCAAATTTGAGGAAATAATTAGGCATTAGATCCAATATATATTTTAAGTCATTTGCTTCTAGTTTCTCCCACGACCGTTTCTTAGAAAAATAGTATATAAATTTACTTTAATTTTATGCATACGTTTGCTAATTTATTTTCAACTGTATCCAATGTTCATCTTATTTTACGGTTATAAATTTTATTTTAATTAATAAAAATGAAACAATGGTTATGAAAATATTTACATGTACTAATTATAGTTAGTACATCGAGACAGACTGCAACGGATTATGCACAGTTTTGTCAGATTTGTTATCGGAACTCCGAAACGTTCCCATGTTTCGCACCTCTACACTGCCTTAGAGTGGCTGGCTCTATCCATCCTCCCGTAGACAATATTTCCTGGGCACTTTCCTGTACTATGTCATTCATAACCATCGCCCACCCTACATCTATAACCTATTGAAATTCAAGTCTTCTGTTCAACTTCCAACTCATAACAAGATCGCGTTCCTCTGATCTACATAGTCTCTTCTACCGAACAGCATTATACCAATCTCCTTCCAAGTTCGATCCACTACCCTCTGAAATTCTATCCCTCCCGAAACTGGACATGCTCCTTCCTTAAACGCATTCAAATTTCTCCTATTCCAATATCTCATCATATCTCAGTTGGACTCAATCAAATTCTCATATAAGTACATATGTATATGCCATAGATTTTTATGTATGCACAACTTTGTGCGAACACCAATATCTACATAAATGGAAGTAGATATGTGAATATATGTTTTAATGTAGTGTAAATATTTTGTCTTTTTAGCATTCAAATAGTTCTTAATTTTTTTTTCTATATATGTTTTCCTTTTTATCCATTGTTTTATTTTATTTTACTGATTTCTTTTCTATATTTCTTTCTTTTTCCTGAATGCATTGTAATTATGTAATAATTGAAATGACTATAACTGTAAAAATGATGAACTTTTGATCCAGTTGAAAGTAAAGAAGCAAACGCAAGCAGACAATTTTACGTTCTATAAATGTGTTTATGGCTTTTCAGGAGAACAGTCATGAAAGCACTAGAAGCAAATGTTCGACAAAAAGTGAGGAAAAATAATTTTTTTTTTTCCTCGAAAATTATCGATTTTCAATAACGCATATCTCAAACACCGTTGGAAGTACGACAAATATGTATAGATGCAATTTTTTAAGAAAATTTAATTATCTTTAGTTTTTATTTAAAACATATTTTTCTAGAGTCCACCGTTCTTCAGATATAATCTAAAATTCAAAACTGTCATCTTCTCCCCTCCTCTCACCGTATGTTCACCCCTCAGGGGCCGGGTATTTTAGTATGTTTACCTTCTAACTTTTCCTAATGAAGCTGTGAAATCAAAAATTATCGAATATTTTATGCACTCTACAACATGCTTATTGATTGGACGCAATATAAAGATGTGAATAACCCGTAATTTTAATATTCGAAGAATCTAAAATCAAGAACCATTGATTGATTTTTTTTTTCGTTTGGTTTAAATAAAAGCAGGGCCTCGAGATCCTTAGTGTCTTCTAAGGACAGTGTAGATAACTGTCTTCTGTTTCCCTGCTTTGCGTTATCATCCTCTCACTACCGCCTGACGGAGGTCTTTTTCAACGTCATTGAGCACCGTCTTGGATTCAGTCGCCCTTGAATTCTTGCTCCTCCCAGTTTTTCGTTTAATAACTTCATAATCATAACATCACGTTGTTATAATTACATAATTATATAATAATAACACTTTAATTAGTTTTATAGTAACGAAACACCAACAAACAAATTTACTAATTAAAAAAGATCGTCAATTCAAAAAATTATTATCTGTGGTTAATTTTTCTTCTATTTTTTATGTTTTGCATGAATTAATCTTTAATTCACACAACTCTGTTATATTAGAAAAATCAAGTGGTGTTAAAGTTATGAAACGTAGTATCTATCTGTATTAGAGATAGGATAATGCTTGGTAGTTGCGAAAATCTATTACGCGGCATTTAAGAGTTATTTATGATTGTTCTGTATTTCACCCAACAACTAGCTAACATAGTGTCACACTTAAATGATTCAGCATGTACTTGGTATAAATAATGGCCAGTTGATTTATTGTTTATTTGTAAAGGTAAACCATTTAAGTAAACAGATTTAGCTACGCCTTATTCAAAACAAATAACTCTGTAGAACCTTACATCAGAATACAATAACCTAGCAAAAGTAATATTGTGATAGCTGCAATAGTTAATAATAAACTATAAGGAAACCGAGATGATTTTACTGATCTTTTCTTTATTTATTCCTTTAACTTTACTTCTTATCTGCCTTCAAACTGAAGATAACCAGCTAATTTACTGAATATATAATAAATAAGAGGTTGGCGTGTATGCCATGAAGGATACCAGCACCTAGTGGTACTTCCTCATTATTTTATTTGAGATTATTTATCACTTAAGGAGATCTCTCATCCAACTCCTTTTAATCTTTTGGTACGAGTATGTTTTGTATAAATCTGTTGGGATGGTCATTAAGTATGTCGTAAAATATTGTGTGCCGATATTGTCTGGAACATTGGATACCAGGTATGCAAGTTTAAAATGTCGTTTATTT
>RCWM02000231.1:892500-940000 GCA_003667255.2 Euschistus heros
CACGCAGAAAATAGTCTAAAATTAGATATTTTATGAATCCCTAGAAATCCATATTTAAAATATCACAGATCACAGACCCATTTAAAATACGTTTTCAGCAAGAACAGAAAATTCGACCAGCCCTAGGGAAAACTTATGGAACTGCAAATTTACCTGACTAATAATTATAGAGCTCAAATTTTATTTACTTAACTGCCAAACTCCCTTCTTCGTCTCTATTTACACTCAGACTGCTCTAGGTCTGGATATCTTATAGGATCCCTTCCCTTTTGCCATCTTAGACGATTATCACGAGTTTGATTTCTCGTCTTACATTTTTAAAAAATTAATATCCATAACCTACGCATTACACTGCTGATTTTTTAAATTGTTGTATGTTTTTGGAACTGACAATAAACGTTTAACATCCGAAACTCGTCTTCGAACAACGAAAAATCCAATAGATTTGGGAAATAATTCATTAATCCCAATTAAAAAAATATCTATTGTGAGGATGAAATCAGGACAACGAGCTAAGTTTCTTTGAAGAGCTTGTATTTTTTGTAAATTACCTTTATTTGTCGGTTACTTATAAGTGTATTTATAAAAAAAAAATAATAAGCAAGGTTCAATATTAGGAATTCCAAGGTGAATGGGAAGATTAAGCCTATGGAAATATTTTCCTCAAATTCTCTGCTAAAGTGCTGAATCAGGCAATGAATCGATATTTGAGGAAGCGAAATTCTGTCACCCGAAAACAAATGGAACGTTTGAGGCTGTAAACTATTAGGTTTTTAATATCCGAAGTTGAAATAGTATGATAACTAAAATACGTCAATAATTGATATTGACTATATATTAAACTAGGATCCTCAGTCGCGACTTCGCCCGCTCTCATACGTAAAGAACTTAGATAATTTTACCTAATAAATGATGTTTTGTTTACTTATCGAAGGAAATCGTCTATTGTAACTAATCATTATTTCTTCAATAATAGTTTCACGTATACCAATAATTTTCAGCCTGGTTAAAATCGCACTGATTAAATGTTTGAAGATAGCATATTTGGACATCCAATTTTAAGTTGGTCCATCTTGCGGATAATAGACAGCATTATCAGTTTTAACAACTAAAGGACCATGAATCATATTTTTACACACAATTTAAAAAAAAACAAAGGATCTTTATTTTGATTCGGTAATGATTTTTATTCGGCAGATATAATGTATTTCATTTCATCTGGTTGGATTCTAATTTCTAACCATAACAGTATATGAGAGTGTGGAAAACCTCGTTTCTGCCACTCAACATTGTACATTTCAATTTAGGCATTTATCTATTTCACCAAGATTTTTTCCTTCATCTTGAAACTAGAGGTAGTTTTCAATAACCAAAGGATATTCATATTTTTATTTTCATCCAATATCTCAAAATTAACTAATATATATTAATAGATTCTTTGAAAATACGCTTTTGCGAAAAAAAATCTTATTTGTATGAGTGAAATCAGTGTAGCTAGTACAAACATATTAATTGAGAAAAAATAGAACGATAATAATAGAGTTTTTTTTTTTTTGATATTGGGCTCCACTAACCATCTAATTTATCTCGTATCAAATTCTTGAAATCCAAAAGCCTTCGAAAAATCCTTAATTCTCCTCATTTCTTCACAAACTAACTTATTCATGAAGACTTTGATGTTAGAATTGATGAATTAATTGCCACTTCTATTGGGATTATTTTATTAGAAAACTAGTTTCGAATGCTAAATGTTAGATGTTACTTATATCTTCAATTGTTGGTCCAAATAGATTTAAAGTTGAATATTTTGAAAGATGTGATTATAGAAGTCTTAATATATGGTAAAAGGTTTTTCTTTTCTTTTTTTTGGACTATATTCCTCGGCCAAAAATCAGAAGGAACCAGTTCAACATGAGGTATGCATGATGTTAAGTTCTAAAAACATACTAACAATTTTAAAATTTTAGCACTATTATCTAGATTATATATATCAAGTCTTTAAAAATGTAAAACAAGAAATCAAACATGTTCAGATCACCTAAGGAGGCAAAATGAAAAGGGCTTCTAAAATATATCAGGAATAAGAGCAGAATGAGTATAAAGAAACGAAAAGATAAAGTAGGTAGTCCTTTTGTATATTGTTGGAACTGCTGATGAATGTTTCACAATCCAAAACTAGTCTTCAAATAAATAAAAAAAAAAAAATTAAAAAGTGGCAAACAATTCATTAATCCTAATTAAAATAATTGTAGATAGCCTGTGGAAACGAAAGCCTACCAAAGAAACCTAAAGGAAATGTTTCTTGTCAAACTGTGAATATACTGTGATTTGATCCGAATTTTCTAAAGGTTATACCAGTCATAAGTAATTTGAATCATAATATAATTTCATAATTTATTTAATTAGCTTTTCAAATTATTATCAATTTTATATGAGCTCAAAATTTGTTTCTGATTCAATCTTCAAAAATTCGCTGAAAGTAACTCATGAACTAAAAAAGATGTGAGCCAATCCTTGTAATACTGTTACCGATTCGGGTAAATTGCTATACAATAGGGTTTTCAATAATTGAACACCTTTCACCACCAGATTTTGACATTAAAGAATCGTGTATTCCTTTCCTAATATAAGGAAAACCTGACCAGGAAACGTTGAACCCAATAGCTAGCAGCAATAATGATATAGGGCAATAACACAACCGCTACACAAGTGACTGTTCTAAAGTTCCTTTTTTTGGTTATAATAGTACTATGAAATGGAAATTCTCTACCAAGTACCCATGATGTTATAGAAGGGTCTAATAAAATCTATTAGAATGTTTTTTATTTGAAAACTAGTTTCGAATGTTAAACTAAAAAGAGGTGTATGTGAACTAAAATTTAATGACTGTGAAGCTAAATACACGTGTAAAACTGGACGATTAGTGAATCAAAGATTAACATATAAAGCCATGCATAATAAAACGCAGAATTTCAACTTCGCTATCCATTTATATGAAAATAAATCAATAAATCATAAAATAGCTACATTGCTGCACGATCTTAATCTTATTCCTATCTACCTTCACGTATACGAACGAACCAAAACATACTTTGGAAAAATAACAATTTCAGAAAATTCGTTTCTCCGAGAAATCGGTGATTACAATAAGACTTCACTTAAAAGATACACGCATTAAAGAACGACACATGTACTCCTTACTCAATAGTTTATATGTCTCTTGTCAGCTATGTTTTAATATTTGTAATTATACGTACATTTTTATAATTTTCACTATATTCATATTTGTATATGATACAATGTATAAGATATATACATATAATTTATTGTAATTGATTTATTTTTTTATATCAATTTTTATTATTATTATTTATTTATTTTATTTTATGTTTATTTTTTGGTTATGTGGTTTTTTTTCTTCTAATTTTTCTACTGTTTAGAGATAAACTTTGAATTGTAAAGCGTATTTATTATTCAATAAAATTATATTAATCATGTAGAGGATGTATGCCGGAACATGAATACTTAATATGAATTGTAAATTGTAAAAAATGTAAATAAAATAATAATCAATAAATTCAACAATTACTTTGAAACTAATACATTAAGTATAAAATAGTCTAGAATAAATTTATGAATCATTAGAAATAACCAACAAGTCATCGGGAAAACCTAATGGATCCATCTCTAATGGATACATTCTGTCTGCTCGACGTTCCAATATATTTCAGAAGCCTTTGCATTTTGCTTCCTTAAATGAAAATTATTATGTTTGAATTCTAGACTTACATTAAAAAAAAATGTTTGTATCTTTTTCGAATTGATCAATGTTTAACATTCTAGACTCGTTTTTAAATTAAAGAATTTCTCTAGATAATTCATAATTCTGATTGGAAATTCTATGGTTTATTTGAATATGCTCTGCATTGAAAGAAACTATAAAATACAACTAAACTTAAGTTGCATTCATTACATTGGCGATCTGGCGATGTATTACACTCCTTGAAAAACATTTAAACTAAACAGAAAGAAACAATATATAATGGACAAAAATGAAACAAAGATAAATGTTTTTGCTGACTCAAAACTTTCTTAGGTGTATTAAATAATATTCATCGATTTTTCTTGAGGATTGTTTTTTTCAAATCCCTTTGATTTGATTTGTATATGTATTACTTGTATTTGTAATTCTTATTGTTTATATTTTCACAAACGAAGCTATACCCGCCAATCATCTCTTGTGTAAATTGCGTTGGAATTTTTTTATTTTTTCTATAGCCGACAAACCAGAACGAGAAAAAAATATGTAATAAGTATATTGTCTTGAATCTGTATTGTTAGTTGCTAATTCAAAAATAGCAAATCTTAATATATATAAATTACGTGTTGCCGCCTAGGGGCCGGCTAACACCTAAACTACTGAACCGATTTTAATCAAATTTGCACACCGTGTGCAGTTTGATCCAACAAAAAAGATAGGATACCTTATATCTTAATTTATAGTCGCAATATTATTTGTATATTATCTGTAAGTCACAATTATCTGTTAGCTTTATACGATTCTAACATATGGCGGTATAAGGTTATACTATTATATAAAAGGACAAGCAATGTTTCGTTTGTGTTCACTAATCGCCAAAAACTACTGAACCAATCTCTACCAAATTTTGACTACATCATCTTTATAGGATAGTTTAGCAATAGTAAAATCTAATGATTTTCAACTAATTCTTTATTGAAAAATGAATAATATGTGGATAACAGTGAAGTTCAAAAATGGCGGCAATTGCAATCTACATGAAAGGTTAAAATGTACAGTGTTACATAGAGGTGAACATTGATAATAAAATTTACTTATCTTCAATTAAATTGTTATAAAAACAGGTATATGGAGTGAAATATACCAAAGTTTAACTACATCATGTTCATAATTCTAGGTTTAGCAACAATAAAAATTTAAATGTACAATGTTGAGTGTTAGAAATGGGTTTTGCCACACTATCACATACTTTTATGGTTAGAAATTAAAATCCAACCAGATCAAATCAATAAAATTATTTCTGTCGAATGAAAATTATTAAAAATCAAAATTCCGATCCTCAGCTGTTTAATATTGTGTGTAAAAATATGAATTTTGAACCTTTAGTTGTAAGCACTGATAATGCAGTTTCTTAATAGTCTCTGTCCATCTGGATTACAACTCATATATTAAAATTGAAAATTGGATGTCTAATTATGCTTTATGTTATCTTCAAACACCTAATCAATCTAAATTTAACCCAGTTAATAATGGCTGCTAAGCGTGAAAATATCATCAAAAATAAAATTTTCAATTCTTCACTTTAATACAAGATTTTTATCGATAAATATTTAAAAAAAATTAATTATTAGTTAAAATTATCTAAGATCTTCACTTATGAGAGCGGACGAAGCCTCGACGGGGGATGATAAAGTTATATATAAAAGGACAAGCCATTTTCGTTCGTTATCACTAACCGCGAAAACTATAGAACTATTCTGTACCAAATATAACTATGTATATCATTTTCATAGTTCAAGGAAGGTTTAGCAATAATAAAATTTATATATTTTCTATTAAATAACTGTTTAAAAAGCGATAAATATGTGGAGTGCAGTAAAGCGAGCGCCATTTAAGAGAGGTTACAATGATCCGGTGTTAAATATAGCTAGAAATTGATAATAAAGTTACTTAATTCAATTAAATTGTAATCCAGAAAGCTACAAATATGTGGCAAGCGACAATAGCGTTTTAGTAAAACTAATGAACCTATCTGAACCAAATTTTAACTAAATCATCTTCATAGTTCTTGAAAGATTTAAAATTAGAAAGTTTACCATAATAATAACTTATACTATATATATAAAAGGACAAGATAGGATACCTTATATCTTAATTTATAGTCGCAATATTATTTGTATATTATCTGTAAGTCACAATTATCTGTTAGCTCTATACGATTCTAACATATGGCGGTATAAGGTTATATTATTATATAAAAGGACAAGCAATTTTTCGTTTGTGATCACTAACCACGAATACTACTAAACCAATCTATGCTAAATATTAAGTACATCATCTTCATAGTTCCAAGAAGGTTTAGCAATATTAAAATCTACTGATTTTTCATTAAAAAAAGAAAATATGTGGACAACAGTGAAGTTTGAAAATTGACCGCGATAGGTGGAGAGGTTCTACGCGAGAGGTTACAAAAGAGCTTGAAATCGATGATAAAATTTACTTATTAAACTATAAAGAAAATTATTAAAAAAGATTTAAATATGGTGTGCATCTATACATCACGTTTAAAATCGTTCTGTGGTTGTGACATTTTCTTCTGTTTATTAACTTATGTTTTATGTTCGTATCTATCTAATAGTGACATTATGAACGATAGATCATTATGACTATAACTTTGAGTTAGGTGAGTTGAAACATTAATTACAGTGCACTAACTTAATATATATAGGTGAGGTAGTTTTCTAACTGGCTAGCCTAGCCAGTAATCCTCCCGCCTGTTTGAATACAGTGCTATCTTCACAAGGCCAAGGCTCTGTTGATAGTTTCTGTAGCCTCTCGTACGTAGCCAGAGATTTATTATTTTATTTTTTATTTTTTTTTTTTTACTACCTAGGAACTTTTTAGTTAATTTTTTTTCTTTTATATTTTATTTCTAAAAATATGTATTCTTTAGTATAAATATTTTACATAATTTTGTTAATATTTTAGTTTTTAATTAGGTATATACTTCAATATCGACATTCAGAATTACTATTATTTTTATTATTATTGCTTGTTTTTGTCTATATTATTATGGAAGTTGTCACATCTGGTGATGACTCAGAGGCAGAGACCCCTTCTTATTCTGAGTTCAGCGAGACTGATTACCAGTCTAGAAGAACACTTCAGAAGCGCCATAGAAATGCCGCCCCAGGTTCAGCGGGCAACTCACCAAATAAAAAGAAAAACAAAACTTTAAAATCAAAAAAGCCAAACGATAATACAAACAATCTTCAAACTCGCAGTAAATCTGCAGCCAAAAAATCTCAGGAAACCACATCAGCTAAACCTAACCCGTCTACTTCTTCGACCACCAATAGCAATAACACAAATCCGCATCATTCTTCTGATCTTGAACCACCTCCAATCTATGTTACAAAAATTGAAAATTTTATATCTTTCTGCCGAGAAATATCAGCTTTAATCGGAGAGACTAATTTCAACTGTTTCTCTCGCTTCAAAGATATAAAAATCAAAACCTCTACAAAAGATAAATACAAAAAATTGGTAAATCACCTAACCATAAAAAATTACGACTTTCATTGTTACCAATTGAAAGAAGAAAAAATCGTACAGAGTGGTATTGCGAGGTCTCCATTCCACCACCCCAACGAGCGCAATCAAAAACGATCTGGAAGCAATAGGTCATAACGTGAGGCAAGTCTCTTGTGTGCTTCACCCCAAAGAAAAATATCCTTTGCCATTATTCTTCGTCGATTTGGAGCCGGCCAGAAACAACGATGAAATATTCAACGTAACCAGGCTGGTATATTCAGTTGTGAGATTTGAAGAGCCGAGAAAAAGGGCAACGATAGTCCAGTGCACCCGATGTCAAAGCCTCGGACACACCAAGACGTACTGTCACCACCAAGCCAGGTGTGTGAAATGTGCTGGCCTCATGCAACTGAGTCATGCCAAAAAACAAGGGATACCCCAGCAATATGCGCGCTGTGTGGTCAAGACCACCCAGCAAGCTACAGAGGCTGCTCAGTATATAAAAGTGGGCACAGCCAGAGAACATCAAAGTCGACGAACATAAAATCACAAAATCATACAAGCAATGTACCTGAAATCTACTGTCCACAAAT
The DNA here is from genome assembly GCA_003667255.2 of Euschistus heros. Taxonomy (NCBI): domain Eukaryota; kingdom Metazoa; phylum Arthropoda; class Insecta; order Hemiptera; family Pentatomidae; genus Euschistus; species Euschistus heros. Next base: position 900,388 of record RCWM02000231.1, read on the forward strand.
ACTTCAAGAAACTCAAGAAGCCAATTCCCATAGAATAGAACCACAGCAATCGACTTCAACACCCGATCATCAACAACAGGGAGCATCATACTCCGATAAGATCAGATATCAAACTCGACGTCAGGCGCCTCGAATTTCCTATTCACATCCCCAAACCTCCCAACCTCAACCTCAACCCCATAAACAGCACACTCCTGTTAATAATTTGCCTTTAAAGGTAAAATTACCGCCTCAGAAGGAACACCCACTTCCAATCCAACCATCTGTTCAGAGCAACTCTTCACCTCAAATACCATTACAGATAGATTCTGCTCCTCGTATCCTAGGAAGAGCCCAGCCCCTTACCTGTGCACCTACTCAGTCATATAATCCCCACGAAGCTCCAGATTCATTTCTTCAACCCCATCCTTATACAAATGATATAAATGCCATCCTTTCCTCATTCCTTTCTGAACTGAAAGACACCATCAAGCCCCTCATCACCCTGCTTACCAGAGCCCTTTCCGAAATTCCATTCAATGTCGCTAGATGAGCGCTAAGCCTCTGGCTGTCATTTTATGGAATGCTAACGGACTACAAAACCACCGCGACGAACTTGACATTTTTCTCCATGACAATCAAATAGACATTGCCCTGTTGACTGAAACCCACTTTACTCAACGGTCATATTTTTACATACGTGACTACATCACTTACAGATCTGATCACCCAGACAACACCTCCCATGGTGGATCCTGCATCCTAATCCATAAATCAATACCACATTCCCTTGTCCCTTCTACTTCAATTGACGCCATTCAATCAACCTCAGTATCCATTTCAACTCGTCCTTTCCATCTAACATTTTCAGCTGTATACTGCCCTCCTGGAAATTCCCTTTCTCATAACCTCCTTGATTCCTTATTCCGATCCCTCGGACCGCGCTTTATTGCAGGGGGAGATTACAACGCCAAACACCAGCGATGGGGTTGTAGAACATCCAACTCCCGAGGTAGCATTTTATCCCGTATTTCCACCTCCAATTCCTATTCTGTTCTCTCACCCTTAAACCCTACTTATTGGCCCACATCTCCTAAAAAACATCCCGATATCCTCGATATATTCATTTCTTCCCAAATTTCCACCTCTCATACCTTTGTCGAATCCCTGGATGACCTTTCGTCAGACCATAGCCCTGTTCTGCTTCACTTGCATTCACATCCTGTTCCTAAGCCCTCTCCTCCTAGACTGATTACAGGACGAGTAGATTGGGACAAATTCCGTTACGATTTAGAAAACGAAATAGATTTGAAAATTCCACTCAAAACAAAACATCATATAGACACTGCCATAGACAAACTTACCACATCAATATCCACCAGCATTAACGATAACACCTCACACAGACAAAAATTAAATTCTATTCAGACTAACTTGCCACACCATATTCGCGACTTAATAACAGAAAAACGTAGAGCAAGAGCGAAGTGGCATAGGACCAGATATCCATCAGATAAAAATAATTACTGCAAATTAACAAACAAACTAAAGACAGAAATTAAAAAATACAAAATTCAAAAATTACATAACGATACAGAAAACCTTAATACCACTGACAAATCTTAATGGAATACCACCAAAAAAAAACTACTGAACTACAGAAACTGTAATCATCCTCTACTAACCGAAGCCAAAACCTGGTCAAAATCTGACGATGAAAAATCACTTATTTTTGGCCAGCACCTTTTCCAAACTTTTAACCCTCATCCTGATATCCTTAATCTTGCTCACCTAGAATATATTGAAGCAGAACTCAACATCCCACTCCAAATGTCTCCTCCCCCTAAAGCATTCCATCCTTCAGAAATATTAAACATAATTCACAGATTACCTTCAAACAAAGCTCCTGGACACGACCTAATTACTTCCCACATCCTAAAACTCCTTCCTCGTAAAGCCATCCTATTCCTAACATACATATATAATGCGGTACTCCGCACCGCATATTTCCCTGACTCCTGGAAATTATCAATAGTTAAAATGATACCTAAACCCAAAAAGCCACCTGAGTTCCCATCCTCGTACCGTCCTATTTCTCTCTTACCAATCATGGGTAAAATCCTAGAAAAACTCCTTTTAAAACGTTTTTACCCTATCCTAGAATCCCATCATGTAATTCCAGATCACCAGTTTGGATTCCGAACATCACATTCAACAATCCAACAATGTCATCGTGTGGTGGACGTTGTCTCCTCTGCATTGGAGCGCGGAATGTACTGCACGGGAGCCTTTCTTGATGTAGAACAAGCGTTTGACCGAGTCTGGCACCCGGGACTGCTGTATAAGCTCCGTCAATTTCTACCTTCTACATATTTCCTTATTATTAGATCCTACCTCAGTGACCGCACCTTCAAAGTTAACCATAAATTTTCCTATTCACCCCTCTTTACCCAATCTGCCGGAGTTCCTCAAGGCAGTATCCTAGGTCCCATCCTCTTCACGGTGTATACAGCTGACATCCCGACTCATCCTACCACTGTCCTCACCACTTACGCCGATGACACTTGTGTGTTATCAGTAAATAATAATCCTTTCATTGCATCCCAATCACTACAATCTCATATTACTAACATTCAAGAATGGTGTCAAAATTGGAGAATAAAAATAAATCCAAACAAATCCCATCAAATAACTTTTACCCTTCGTCGTAAACCTACGACATCCTGCCCTACAGTATCCTTTAATCATATTCCATTAGTCCCTGTTGAACAGATCCGCTACCTAGGACTCCACTTGGACAAACGTCTTACTTCGAAATCCACAAGACTAAAGACAATACAAAGACTAAAACGACAAGAAACAGTTCGTCTTTACAGGCTACTTCAACATTTACTAGACAAACGTTCTAAGCTTCCAATAAATTACAAAAGACTCATTTACATGACTGTGATAAGACCTATTTGGACATACGGAGTAGAGCTTTGGGGCTCCACTAAACCTTCCAATTCATCTCGTATCCAATCCTTACAATCCAAAATCCTTCGAAAAATCCTCAATGCTCCTTATTTTGTGACCAATAAACTTATCCATAAAGATCTTAATGTTCCATATGTTGCTGATTTAGCCCAAACCAGATACCTATCCTTCCATAGTAAGCTCCATAACCACTCAAAAATCCACTAGTCTCCCAACTTGCTTCCCTCTCCATTCCCGATAATCCTCCGAGGCGTCTGAAAAGAAGATGGCCTAGAGACCTTTTAGTGTAGATATTATTGAAGTGCTACTAGTGAGTAGTTCTTCACAAGTTATTTACATGCCAATGAATTCACTATCAACACATTTACTTAATGTATATTGTTTTGTACAGTTGTAAATATCAATAAATGAGAAAAAAAAAAAAAAAAAAAAAAAAAAAAAAAAAAAATATGGTGTGCGCTATGTGGATCCCAGTGAAGCTTGAAAATCGAACGATTGTGTATAGCGCCATCCCACAATAGAGTTAACAATGGTAAACTGAACCTATCTGTACCGACATCTAAATAAATAATTTTTATAATTCTAGGAAGGTTTTGCAATGGTAAAATTTACAATAACTAAAATTTAAACGTACAATGTTGAGAGGCAGGACTGAGGTTTGCCACACTGTCATATACTTTTATAGTTCGAAATCAACATCCAACCAGATGAAATCAATTAAGTTATTTCTGCCGAATACAAATTATTACTAAATCAAAATGTCGATCCTTTACTTTTTTATATTGTGTGTAAAAATATGATACACGGGCCTTCTGCCGTAAGCACTGATAATGCAGTTTATTTTCCGCAAGAGTTTCTTAATAGTCTTTATCCAACTTGATTACCAATTCATACATTAAAATTAAAAATTTTATGTCTAATGGTGCTTTTACGCAATCTCCAACTGCCTAATCAGTGCGATTATAACTAGATTAATAATTACTGCTATGCGTGAAAAAATCATTGAAGAAATAATGCTGAACCACATGCTAAAATACAAGAATCATATCGATAAACAAATAAAACATTAATTTTTAGTTGAAATTAGCTTTACTTATGAAGGGCGGGCGAAGCCGCGACGGGGATGCTAGTTGTGTATAGAATCCTCTAGTTAAAATAATTGTAGAAAATGTTCAATACAACGTATATGTGTGTGTGTTGGAATTATCTTCATTAGTTAAGAGCTATGACCACAAAGGCCGGCATTATTGCTTAATTTTTTTTTCTTAATAAATACTTTAAAGGGGAAATCTTTGGTCTAGCGCGGTGGGGCGAGGATCTCAGCGTGCTCGGTACAGAAGGTCGTGGGTTCTAATCCCACCTGGGGAGTTAAAATTTATTTTGGTGGCGGACCAACGAAATGAATCTTGACCTTCAACTAAATTTGACCATCTTGGCCATGGATAGGATAGATTGATAACCTGTAGGATAACCCGTCCTGACTACCCTAGTTAGAGTACATAAGGACGTTAAGCCTCATATAATAATAATAAAAAAAAGGTATATATTTGAAAGTAATCAAAAATGGTTTGCAGTAAACGTAGCTATGGATCATTATCATAAATATGATTCAATCTTTGGAAAGTCTGTAGTCTGAGTTTTTCTGTTTAAAAATAAGCACGTTTACTAAAAATAAAAATTAAATTTAACAAAAAAATAATATATCATGGCGTTACAAATGAAACACATTAAGTCAAAGAACATGGTTTTAAATCAACGGCGGAGTAAACGCCGATAAAAGATTTTTTGCTTTGTCTACTTTGGTACTGACATTTTATTAAATAAGCACTGGCACTTTCAGATCTTACAAAAGTAAACGAAGCAAAAAAATCTTTTACTGGCCTTTACTCAAGTCCATGTTTTTTTAAATAGTATTTTCCTTAGTAAATATAACAAAAATATATAAACCCTTGTGGTGTATAGCCATTTTCACCTTTCATTCAGTTGGTTGATTCTATGGAGTTACAACTGTTTGATGGTCATTGAATAATTTCAGAAGTGTTGTTTCTACTTCATGAATCATGGGAAATACAAATATGAGGGAACCGTACTTTTTATGTACGGGCTCTATGGCAGGTGAGGAAGAAATTAGAAACCTTCAAGATTTTTAATCCTTGGTCTGATGGGAGTATGCGATGGGTTATCGTCTTGCAGAAAAAGAACTTCTTCGCTGTTGATTCAAGCTGGATAACGCTGCGATAGTTTCACGTACATTGTATGTAACGTTTTGCAATAGAGGTCAGATTTATTATAGGTCCACCAAGAACAAAGTCATGATAAAAAAAAATCTCTTATTTCTTTCCGAGGACGTATCTCCACTAAAACATTTTTGTAACCAACGCCGCGCGGTTATCCAGACACCTTCTCCTATAGTTTTGATGATTTTAGGAGCCGATTTGGTGGCTGGACAAGATTTTTTCAATAAACGTTTTAATGTTACTAAAATTTTCTAAGAAATATTCATATTGCTTGTTCAATAAAAACTTTTGAGCTGACTCTTTATCGAGACAATCAGTTAATAGGATAAACGTGTTTATGATTTGTATTTTTATTAATTAAAGTGAGGATCTGAGATGGAAGAATCTTAAAGTTTTTTTTTTTGCTACAATAACAGAATTGTGGCTAACAATACTGACTATGTGAAGCGATATAGTGTGCGGCTACAATATGTTCCACTCTAATCCCTCAGTAAGTTATCTATACTATTATATAAAAGGACAAGCCATTTTTCATTTGTGATCACTAATCGCGAAAACTACTGAACCAATCTGTAGCAAATTTTAACTACATCTTTATAGTCCAAGGAAAGTTTAGCAATAATAAAATTTACAGATTTTCAATTAAATTGTCGTAAAAAAGCAATAAATATGTGGTGCGCAGTGAAGTTTGATGATTTACCGACTGGTGGCGAGCACCATTCGAGAGAGGTTATAAAGATACGGTGTTATATAGTGCTAGAAAATTATGATAAAATTTTATTATTTTCAATCAAATTGCTTTATAAAAAACTATTAATACGTGGTGTGACATGTGGATACCAATGCATTTAAAAAATCGACCGATATGTGCCAGCACCATTCCGCAACAGAGTTTAGAATGGCAAAACTATTTATTGAACCAAACTGCATCTAGTTTTAAGTAGAACATCTTCATAACTCTAGTTTATATTACTAAAGTTATAATAATAATAATATTAATTTAAATGTACAGTCTTGAGTGGCAGAAACAAGGTTTGTCATACTGTTATATACTTCGGTTTATTTTTGAAATGTATTCAGATGTTTCAGGTTTATCAAATAAACAGCACTATTGTTCGTAGGAAAGAGCTATAATTTCACCTTCAGATATTATGGAAAAAAAAAAAAAACTACAAAAAAATCTAAAACTTCAATCAGTTAAAATTATCTTATTGTAAGTCAAGTTCTTAACTTATGAGAGCGGGCGAAGCTGCGATGGCGAATGATAGTATAATATATATTTAGAAATTATTTATATAAAATTTCTTTTATAATACACACATATACTTTTTCTCTTACCATTCCGAACAAATTCTGACCTTTTCGGCCCATTTTTAAAAATACCTGACAATTTCGAACCGTATTTTTAAAACTATTTATTGAAAATTTCCATCTCTGAATTCGCTTTTCTCTTGAAACTACTACGGTATTCTAGTGTACAAATAAAGGTTTATTTTTCTTAAATCAAGTTTAGAAAACGTTGTTTTTTATTCAAAACAATACCAGAAAAATCTTGGCATGAACATTAAAAGTGCATTGGATTTTTTTTAAATTCATTTATTTTTCACAAAGATGTTAAACTTTTGAATTCATCGTTTTTTTTTTTGTGAAACTACTATCTGGTCTGTATTTTGTCTTGAACTGATGACCTGCCCGATGAATCGATAGCGTCCGTTCTTATTTTAGAGACTGGCTGGAATAAAAATGCAAGTAAAAACAAAAATTAGCTTTACTATATTAAACTGCTCAAAAAGTTTATGATTTCAAGAATACTTGTGAAACTCTATTAAATTTTAAGAGTAAATAAGATTACATCCTTTTTAGTATTTTCACATCAAAACTGATGTGACTATTTTACAAAACCAATAAACAGAATTTTTATAAATTTAAATTAACTGACGAGTACATAAAAAAGTAATTTTTTCGACGCCAACAATTAAATTACCAAAAAAAAAAACAAAAAAACAATTGAGTTAGTTGGTGGTGTTTCTAACACTTGATCTTAGGTTCCTTTCCTTGTCTGCTTAGGAACTCATTTAGACAGTTCGATAATCTAGTGATACTAATTTCCTTCTTATTGCGTTAAACGCCCCAAAAAGTAGTAAGATCGGGTTAATATATCACTGGCTATCGTGATAGGCGACAAGTCGACAAGTCGAAACTGTACTTTTCAGAAGGGTATTTTTGATCGTTTTCTAAAATCACTATTACTCTAAAAATAGGTAATAGAGATCATTATTAAGAAACACAAATTAACCATTTTTTCTCAATGCAGATAATAAAGAATCCTGCTTGAAAGATTAATAGTTAACTTTTTTATAGAGTAATTTAACTTATCCACTTCTTCACAACGACCACCGATAAGGAAAGGTACATATTCTAGTAGGGAAAGAAATGCTCATAGAAAATAAAAGTCAATTCTCAGATTAGGAATAGAAAAAGTTGACCATGGTTTGCAGATATTAGAATTATGCTACAACACGTTCAGTCTATCAATAAATCGTTAATAGCATGTAAAAATCACTAAAACTAAAACGATGGATGTAACATAAAAGTTATTCATGGTAATGCATTAATTGGAGATCTATCTATGCATTAATATACGAAATAATGGAGTCCTAATTACAATAGTTCAGTAATATGTGTCTAAAAAATTATTATCTACCAGCAAGGTATCTGATCTGTCATTTGAGGTACGCAAGATGGTGTAGAAGAATCAATTAAATTAGTCCTGTCAAAAGGTTGTAAATGGCATTTGACGAAACACTAATAAATTTATTTCAGTATTATTTTGCTCTAATTTAACTGCATTCCTTTTTTATTTATTTTTTTTTTTTTAATGGTGAAATTATATATATTTTATTTCTTTTTAAGCCCTGGTTTTCATATTGTATGTATGCTACGTACACTAACATCTAACAGTGCCTCCTATATCTCTTGGTATATCATGTCTGTGGTACCTGTGAATAGTGTATTAAGTGCTAATATTTTGCAATGAAAGTTTGAAATTTTTTCCATAATGATACACTAAAGAATATGCATCTCTATAATAGCTGCATAATTTAGCTTCTTAGACACAAATAAAAAAATAGGATTGATGAATTAATTGCCACTTCTATTGGAATTATTTTTATTTCAAAACTAGCTTCGAATGTTAAAGATTCGTCATCAGTTCTAAAAACATACAAACAATTTTAAACATCAGCACTCTGTTACATCGATTGTATATATAAAATTTTAAAAAATGAAAGACAAGAAATCAAAAATATTGGTACTCACCTAAGAAGTCAAAATGAAAAGGGCTTCTTAAAGACATCGGGACCTGACTAAATGTGAAGAGGCGAAAGTGTCAGATAGGTGGGTTAAAAATTTTCGGTTTTCCCTATGACTGATTAGTTTTTTCCATTCCTAATGGAAACAAACTAAAATTGGGACTTTTGGGAATATTCATCTTCTTAAATATTTTATTATTTTTATGATTCATAAATATTTAATTTTAGACTATTTCTACTCAGGCCCGAGTTCGAGCCCGACTGATGGCAGGAAATTTATTTTCTATCATTTCGGTTGTGGATCGAATTCGGGGTCGGGAGATTCCTGGGGCACACCCATTCTTAAAAAAAGTGGGTACCTTTAATTGGAGAAAAAACCTGGCGGTTGAGCGAGAATTCTGGCCAAATCTCCTCCTTTCGCAACCGTTGGCCTAGTATATCAGTATATCCTTACCGAAGTACTGAACCCATGACCCTTCAGTTTTTTTTTTCCTACTTGATGTATTAGTTTCATTCCCGTGTCTCAATTTATGGTTATATTCATTTAAATGGATAGCTGAGTTGGAATTCTGGGTTTTATTATTGTATGCTCTTATATATTCTTTTAATCTTTGATTTACTGATCATTCACTTTTCCCCCGCATATTTAGCTTAGTGTTACCTTTCAAGATGATTTACATTTCTAAATAATAAATCATAAAAACGATATTTTGTAATTAAGATTTTCAATTAATAGAAAAACAATAACGGTCAGGTATTGTTAGTGGTGTTGGCATCCAACCATCGGATCCCATAATCTTATTTATTTACGAAATATTTTAATTCTATGTTTTAAAATATATAGTTAAAATATATTTATACAATTAGGTTACATACATTTATATATTTCTCATATTAAGTTTTTACTAATATCATAAAAATAATGTTCCTCAAATATGTATAAGTGTACATGCATATTTATCAATTATATCTTTACTATGTATAAACTTTTCTTAAATTAAGTCTTAAATACCAGCAAAGCTTTCTCGTGTGAGCCGATACATCCCCAACGTTCGATTAACCACTGCTATGTCAACTGCATATTGTAGTCGGGCAAAATAGATTTGACTCGGCTTTCCCATTCTCTTAGCCTTTTTCCTTTTTCTCTTTCCAAATACAGAACACGAGGAAGCTGTTTCCATAACCCAAAGGCTTTGAACAACAATATTCTGAAATTATAAATAAATATTAAAATTATTTCCATATAGATTGATGTAAATTATTTCATTTTAAAGGATGAATAAATTGGAATATTTATTTACCTATCATAAATTATTACGATAGACTGGAGTAAAATTTCTTTTTTGTTGACAATCTTATACGTTGCGCACAACCATTTCTTAAAAATATTTCTTGTCATTTCTCTGTCATACCAAATAGTTATTTCTTTTCTACGACTTCTGATTTCATGAATTTTCTGCAAGCAAATAAAAAAAAAAGTAAAGACACAGTAACTATCGAAAATTATAGATTCACAGTATGCAAATTTTAATTTAGTCATTGGTGGTCGATTAATTATAATTAATTGTTCTTCAGTAGGTTTTGATAATAAAATAACTTCAGAAATATTTTTCTGGCACTCTATAAGTATAATTAAATAAGTTTTACAAAATTCTAAAATAAAATATTTAGCTCAACTAACTATAATTTGGAAATGACAACACTACCTGAGAGTAGAATTATTATTTCCCTTACTGTCCATGTATGCTGGGCTAGTGACATGAAAAAAAAAAGGTATTAAAAACACGAAGCTCTATTTAATTCATATTTAAGACCAACAACCATTGACATGAATTTTACAACGATTAATGTTTAGTGAAGAATAAATTATCTTTTGACATATTTTTTTGTAAGATCGAACGAGAAAAGCAAAGCTTTCTTTCTTTATTTTTTTTTTAAACTTTTTCAATTTCCTGACTAATTACCATACTTTTAGTAATAAAAAAATAGCGTTAGGGGAAGAAAAAAAAAAATTTCAAAACCAATGGAGAGTAGTTTTCAGCATCCATTCATAACCGCCCTGTTTTTCTACCGACCTAATCAATGCCTAGCCATCCACTTCTGTAAATTGTAGATCAGTCAATGAAAGGTTGTTCCAGGGAGTAATTCGGTACAAGCTGAATTTTTGTCATTTGTTAGGAACGAAACTAAGGCCTTACCTCATTTACCACTCCTACTCCTTGATTTGTGGGTACGTTAAAATTTTCTTTTATATCCCCGGTATTACTGGCCCAATAGTTACGCCATTTTATCCATAGACACATGTCTACATAAAATTTATAGAATGTTTTTTCAAGCTTCAATACTCTTTCAGCTAATAGATGAAATCGATAGAGGGCGCATAGCCAAGTATGCCGCTATGATTCTCTGTTCCTATATTCACTTAAATTCTACAAATTAATTTTGGTCTTATCTTAAAAAATATTCAAAGAATTAAATCATTAACTAATTATAATTTTTTTTTACTTCTTGCCAATTTTACATAGGGGTATAGAGGGGGTAGGGGTTTACCCTTGAATATTATCAACGACAGTGTCCGGATAGGCAATAATTGGCAGTTATGAAGTAGACCTAGACTTCCTCAAGTTGTGGATACTGTACTTAACGATATAATGCTTAATTGTAATCAGTGTCATATATATTTATATATAAATATATAATATAAAAATCAAATGAGAATAAATAAAAATAAAATTTAAAAAAAATGTCGAGTGTCAATAGGTCGAAGCACAATTAGTTCTTCACAATTGTGTCGTCTAGTTGCAAAACCGGCCATCTCCAAAAAACAAAATTTTTCAGGAAAGCTGATTTTCTGTAACATCACGCCAAAACGATGTCGGGACAAAATCTCTTCGATTTTTAGTGGCACAAGGGTAGTGTGTTTGAAAGCACTTTTTGAAATGGAAGGGGCAAGTGGAAGGGGTGAGTTATTCAATTTTTTGTTTTGGATTTGGCCACTTTTGCAACTCATTTTGGATTTGGCCGGTTTTGCAACGAATTAGAACTAAAAAATCACTAAATTTAATGTAAATTTTGGGTTTTTTGGGATGCAAATGAACAAAACTTTCTTGAATAAGTGAATATTATTTGAAACAATTAATTTCTGAAATATTGTGGAGTAACTCAAGCATCTAGGCGAAAAAACTGGCGAGAATTGGTTTAAAGTAATTAAGTTCCGAAACACTTAATTAAGAAAAATATAACCATTCAGACACTTATACTCTTGCGGTATTATCGTTTTCAACAGGCTCACACATTTCGTCCTGATGTTCTTCTTCATCCCTCTCATCTACTTCTCTGCTTCCTTCTTCTTGAGCAGCTGATGCTACGACGTTCTTGTAAAAAATCAAACGGTCTCTAGAAAACCTCCCCTTGAATTAGCACCTTATTATTTTGTTTGGTTATGAGAAATCTCTTTGCTGGAGTGACTTTGAAGTGCCATAGTGCAGGGGGTTCGATGAGGGCATTACTCCTTTTGAGGGGACTCTTCCAATCAAGATTTGTGTAGTCTCTTCCTGGTTTGAATACCGTTCCACTTTACGAGAGAATTCCTTCAAACTCTGAAGGTGAACGATAGTCTCGATTTTCCTTAACTTCTTCTCAATTTGGGCAAAAACCCGATCTGGAGGGGTTTGTTTCTTCTCCATGTTGCAGGGTCTCTTTGCCTCTCTCTTTCTTGCTAAATTAGCTGGAACTTCTTCTACAAACTTCTCCATAAAGATCGAAAACGAAGTGCACTAAACAATGAAGGCATGAACTACAGGAAAAGCAGGAGCATACTGATAGTTGCCTGATAAGAAGCCTTCTTGATCTGGAACAACAGCGCTATCAAGCGGATGTGGAGATGGCCGGTTTTGAAACTCACTGACGGAAGGATTTGGCCGGTTACCATATGCAGTATACTGTGATTTTCGCACGCAGGTTTAACAAGGATTTGACGGGTTTTTGCGAGGTTTCTTGCTTCCAATAGGTGGAAAATGTATCTTAGGGCTCAGAAAACAGAAAAAACGTATTTCTCAAAATTGAGGAGTTGGCCGGTTTTGCAACTAGACGACACAATTTCTTAATTAGTCTTACGGCAGTTTTAAAATATTGCTGTATTCCAGTAGTCCCTTTTTATACTTCTGGTATAAAGGTTCCTGTTGCAGAGGCCATGTACCCCCTTCCATTAGAGAAGCCCTAAATAGATTATGTCTCTGGTCTTCGTATAAGTGGCAGTCATTTAAAGTGTGCTAGAAAGTTTGTGAAGTTAGTCCATCACATTTACAAGCGTCCGAGTTCATTAAATGAAATCGTTTCAGGTAATGGTTAGTTCGTGGAATCTCGTTAAACCAAACATTGGTAATCCGAACTGATGAGTACGCCGAACCTTTTTTTTTAATTTTAGATATTTACATATATATTTTTTTTAAATCCATTTTATCAGATGTTTTCAAATAAATAAAAAATGAGCTACAAATACATAAATAATTAATTAGAAGATAAACAACAAAACGAAATAATAATATTCAAATGAGCCTATACTGCGGAAAATTTTGTTATTTAACTTCTAATTAAATAATCCCTCCTTCTGAGACTTTTATAAATATATAAATGAATTAGATATGTAGATGCGTACATATTTTGTTTTTTCATATTTATAAAAAAGGAGAGATGTTGAATAAAGTGAGGTTGAGCGGGAACCGGTTTTTTTTAGTTTTCTTTTCACAGCTGTCGTGTGCGTCATTTTCCGAGAGAACTATGAGGCCAGTTTTCCAATTCTTGACTTACTTAGATTTCCTTTTCGTATATATTTGTGTGTGCGCGCGTGTTTGAATGTATTTTAATCTATATTGGAATTGTTAAATATTTTACTATGTTACTCATATATTTGATATATTACGTACATTAAAAACAACGTTTATTCTGATTTTATTTTTTTATTTTCCCATAACCTCTAAATCTGAACATCTTCTGGAAACAATTAGTTCGTATTAGTGAGATTCCACTCTATATATTTATTTCTAGCTACAGATATACTCGATTATGTTGAATGCTGAGTGATTTCATTACATCGAACTTACACCTTTTTTTTAGTAATTGGGGATTTGAACGTGTCTCTACGGATTTCTGCGCTAAACTTGGAACAGATACATCGTAATGCATCAGATGAGGGATTAATTAGAAGGCTGAGCTGCTCTTCTTTTGAAGCACCAAGAGTCAAACTATCTAAAACCATACTCGCATGTTCTATTGGAGAACGATTTCCTTCAACTAGTCACTTAAGAATGCTACCTGTACTGCAAAGATTTTTTATACGAGCGGAAAATTACTATCGGTTCATCCCATTTCAACTTTAGGAGAAATATATCTTTTCCTGAGAGGCCACCGGACAGGGAGGAGGCAGAACATGATGGAGGTCACCTAGTATCAGACAACTAGGTTTGAAAGCATAACCAGAAATATTTCTATAAATGTGAAAATATTATAATTATAAATACTATTATATTGCGAAATAAATAAATAAAAAGACCCACGCGGACTACGTAGTGTTATTAATACCTCATCGAATCTTATAGATCAAAACAGCTGTATAGATTTTAAGTGAATATGGGAGGTATGCAACAGAAGTTTTTCACAACAAAGTCCGTCCCCGACCGATATATTAGAGATGTTCTGCTCACTCGATCCGTTATCCACAAAGCTACGTCATTGTGTAAAATCAGAAAGGAGCAAATAAAGGGCACTGATTTATTCATTTTTCTAATAGTCGTTCGATAGCTCTCCATCTGATTACCAATACTTTTCGTAATTGACATGCGGTATACATTTAAATATGTTATATGTTAAAGAACCAACATAGAATATATACTTACAATATATTCCACTATTCCAATAAACATCCATAAGTAATTATAAGACAGATTACCTTTTTCCATTTATGCCAGCCAGCCATAAGAGTATACGCCTCTTCAAATCTGGTTGCAAGACTATGCAATAAATTATTCCTAAAAATTACTTGGTATTTCCAGATTAATAAACCATTTTTCAGGATGGACATATCATATATGTAGGAACATCTGCTTTGTAAATATTGCAAATATTTCAAATACTCTTTCCATATTCTTAATGTCTTGGCACATAACAAACGTTTGTAGAACGTGTTCACTTTTTCAGCCAGTATATTGCAAATTTCTTGTTCCCTTTTTTTCTTTATTTCCATTTCTTTAATCATTCTTTCTTTTTCTCTTTTTTCTTGAATTCTGAGCTTTCGGTTTTTTTCCTCCTGCCTTCTTCTTTCTTCTTCCTCTTCTTTCAACTTTTCAGCTAAAAATTTCTCTTTCTCTTTCCTTTTCAATGCTGATATAGACCAGCGATTTTTCCTACCTTCTTCCCTTTCTTTCATTCTTTTTACCAGCGGATGCTCAACAGGCTTCGCTAGTAATTTTGTTTTCTCGGATGATTTATCGACATGGTTGAAATCTTCATGACAGTGTATGGTTATATAATGTTCATCTGACGTAGAACCACTTGATTTAAGTTTATTAATTATATCATTTTGCTCAGCAATAAGTGCCTTCTGGTTGTTAATGATATACTTTTGAGCCTGAAATCTGTTTTGATAGCTTTCAGTACATAAACTTTTTTTTGTTTTAGTTGAAACATCAGATTTACCTGATTCAAGCAAGTTACCAGAAGATGTGTAGACATTTTGGAAGATCATCTCAGAACTTACTCTCAAATTTGATATAAACGAAACAATTTTTTGATCAAATAATTTTTCTCTCTCAGCTAAGTATTTATTCCTCTTTTTATATTGGATAAATATTTTCCATAGGTTGAAATATTTTTTTGCCAGAACAAATTTACGATCTTTAGTTGGTGATGTTTTTGTTTTTTGAAACTTGGATATAATGTTTTTATTCTTTTGATAATCCATTATTTCTGAAACAACAAACGTATTGAGAAAATATTAAATAAAATGTTAATAAGTGTAAAATGAATAAATTAATTTAAGAAAATGAAAAAAAAAAAAATATTGGATGTTAGGAGTGAACGCGGAGGAGTATTGGGAGAAGAAGAAGTAAATATAATGATAAGGATGATTTCAAAGTCATCATATATATTTAAATATAATGATGAAGATGATTCCACAGGCCAATGGGAGATGCCAAAGAAGATACTGGAGGAGATCCATGCTAGGCGCCGAGTTGGCAACCCAGACTGAGATTGTGTGTGCGCGCGTTCGTTCGTGCGCGTGTGTGTGCGTGTGCGCGCGTGTATTTTATAAAGTATCAATATTATTTTGTAGTTCAATTAACAAATTACAATATATGATGAGCATTTATAAAATTAGGTTGTTACGAAAGAAAAGAGGCTTTTAATATAAAAACGGGGTGGAGAAGGTTGAAAATCGCTCATTTAAATAAATGTTCAATAATTTTAAGTAAAACAATCTTCATTACTATAGCAACTGTAACCCATGTGGCGAGAAGGTACAGAAGGTAGTTTCGATTAGCACCCTTAAGAGCTAATATTTATTTCGTAGTTGTACTCTGAAATATTCTTGGTCTTCTCACTCGGGCTTGAATAGGTTGGAAACCTGTAAGATAATCTGCCCTTTCTGTTCTAATTGCAGTACATAAGAACGTTAATTGCTACAAACAAGCATAGCAACTGTTTAGTGTCGTTACTGGTATCAAACAGTTATTCAGGATAGTTCTTTAAATTAGGTGCGATTTGGAAATAAAAAATAACATTTTAAGAATGTAGGTGTAGATAGTTGTTAATATTATAATTACTGTGGTCCAAAATACTTTCTTCAATTATTTTTAACAGCTTTCTCGAGTTAAATTATTTAACTTACAATCTGTGAAACTAATTTAATTTAATGAAAGTAAATTGTTCTCAGCTTCTAGCACTCGTAAGTCTAAAGTATAGGCTAAGTAACTTATTTTTAAAAACTTGAAGATAAATTAAATTATTGGAATATGCAACTTAATGTACTAACAAATATTATATTGCGTGATAAGAACTATAAATAAAACTATTTAACACAATTGAAGCAAGAGTGAAAAATTTAAAAGCCGGACTATCGTGTTGCTTCTATAACTTTATTTGACTGAGTGAATTCACTTCAATAAATTAAAAACAATTTATTGCAAATAATAAATATGTAATAGCTAAATGTGGAAGTAAACCACATTACAGCTAAGTTTTAAATAAAATTGTGTTAAAACATTTACTTACAATTTCCTTCCAACTTCAAGTAAACAAATAAATTATTAAAACTTCAATGAAAACAACCTTCACTATTGATAAATCATATTTCAGCGTTAACTATCGTTACCATAGTAGAAATTGATAACATTATGAAAAGTATAATTACAATGGCAACCCTGTTTTGAAAACTCCACTAGTCAAGTTATAGTATAGGTTATTTCCAAATGTCAAACTTACTATTTATGCCGAAGTTTATCAAGTGAATTTAAAATGAGTTTAGAAATAATTATAATCCTTGAAATTTTGGGCATTTAACATTATAACCATGACTTTAGTTAAATTCGTCCTGGTTACCAATATTTAATATCAACCAATGTAAACAATTGGTTTGTGGTTCAGAAGCTTTTTCATCAGTTTCTCAGATGTCTAATAGTATAGTGACATCTATAAACAATGAAACCCTTATTAAACATCCAGGTTCTGTCAAATATGCTGTTACGAAAACAACAACTCAAGTTGTACAGAATCCATCACTACTTCTTTTAACAGTAATTTTCAAATAAAAGTTTTCTATTATTGCTATCCTTTATCATACATAAATAATGTGAATGTTTGTTTAATAGGTTCAATACCCTCAAAATGGATTCCCTAAGATTAATAAACCTTGTGTTAGTGGTGCTGTATCAGCTGTCAACACTACACAGCCAAGTTTTGTTCAGAAGGCAGAAGCACCTTATTCACTGGTACAGTTGAATCAACCTGTTTCAAAAAATGTTATGTATTATGAAGGTAATGAGTGTTAATATTATGAACCTTATTTTGTTACTTCGTTTTGCTTCAACTGATTTCTTGTTTACTCTTCAGCTCATTCGCAACCAAATGTTACAAGTAAACCAGAATCTAACTATGATTCAATGCTGCTTCTTGGAAATGATGATCCTTGTCAAAAGGACATCACTATACCAAAAGGATCATTTTCAAATGAAACAGTTCCGAACAATTTTGTTGTTGCACCTTTTCCAAAATCAGTGGTATGCACAGTTATGCCGAGAGACAGTATAGAACCTCATCATTCTGAACCTGAGGTAATTCTACGTACTTTTTTATTTGATAGGTTTTTTAATTAGGCAGTTTTTAATTTTTTTTTTTTTCAGATTTCAACTCAAAAAGGTATTTGCTCAGAAACTGTGACTGAAGTGGTGAAGTTAGATGGTCAGTGGTACAAATTAATATTTAGCATTTTTAACTTTATACGTTATTTTTGGTTTGATAAAACTTTAGTTATATAACAATGAATAAAATTGTTGACCTTAGTTTGTACAATTATTTATAGACAATGGTGACTTTGTGTTCTCTTTAAGTTCAACATTAAGAATAAATATATTTTCATTCTAAATTTTTATGATTAGTGGGTTTACTTTAAAAATATAATTGTCGAAAACGTTCAGCTAAATTTTACTAATCAAAGACATTTTAATAGTTGCTATTTCTATTTCTGAGTCTTTTAAAAATGTATTAGAAATGGGTCCCTTCCCAAAGGCCTGCTCATCAAATTAATTAATAATCTTATGTTTATTATTTGTTATGACACTGGTAATTTTTAGATTGGGAAGAATGTTCAAGTGGAGAGGAAGAAGCTGTGCAAATAATATCTGATAAGCCAGTAGTTTGTAGAGCTGTTGCTTCTCTTCCTGCAAAGTTCCTGTATTTCGGAAAAGAAAATGGACCAAGTATGTTACCAATAGTTATATGAATAATGTTTATTGTGATTTTATTAATTTTAATTGTAATTATTAATAAATTTGTAATTATTTGAAGTTAGTAGTTATAGGAAATCTGTTTTAAAGTAAAATTTAAAATAATATCACTTGATTTATTCTTGTAGTATAAAGATGCAACTAAATATTTTCATGATTAGGTTTGAAGTAAATATTTGGTTCTAAATTCTTTTTTAGGCAAAGGTGTTTTTGCAAAAAAAGAAATACCAAAAAGAGCTCAGTTTGGACCAATGGAAGGTATACTTCAGAATATACCAAGCACTAGTAAACACCACCTAGAGCTGACCATCGAAAATAATGGTCATGTTGAATGGCTTGATGTTTCAAATGAAAGTAAGAATAATTAAACGATTACCTGTACTACAAGTACCTTTTAGTGAATTTGAAACTGTATTTAGTTATGAGCTGCTAAAGAATTACTACCACTAATACCAATTCACTAATATTGTTCTTTTTATTAATTTTGTATCCATATATTTTATTAGATATATCTAACTGGATGAAGTATGTGAGGCAGGCTGAGTCAGCTGATGAGCAGAATTTGAGCTTGCATCAGACTGGAAAAAATTTGTACTTTCGGGCTTTAAGTAGGATAGCACCTCATGAGGAATTGAAAGTATGGTACAGCATAGCTTATGCCAAATCAAGGAATCTTCCTTTATTAAATTTTACTAAGAATAGAAAAGTCAAAAAAGGAAGTAAATGTAGTTTACATTTATCAGAAAAAGAAAATGTTTCTCTCTCTTCTGCTAAACCTGTCAAAGATGGAGAAGTAAGGTAAACTATTAAGAATTGCTGTTAACAAAACATTTGTTTGTGATGGTTACTTTTTTACTATTATGTATATTTAATTTAATGTTTCTTTATCTAGTTTCTTATGAAAAAAGATTCCGATTTTCATTATTGATTTATTTCTTATGCAATTTATTTTACACTGCTCTTGATATTCTTGAATGATTTTAACAGTTTTCTAAAAATAAATTATTGCACAGAATATTTACGCTGAAGAACGATGAGTTGATTGGAAAATTTAGTGACCTATATCTGATAAATATTGAATTAATAGCATCACAAAAATGTAAATGGCTATTGTTTGTAGTCAGTATATCAAATATAAAAGCTGTTGGTATGGATAATGAAAGACATTAGACCAATCAGCTAATTTGTTGAAGATAGCTCAAGATCTAGGTAGCTATGTCTGGCCTTGTTAGTTTGGTTTTTATGGAGATTTCTTCTTAGGCAGAAATGACAACCAATTTTTTCCTAAGTTTTATTAATGCGGAAAAAATGTTTAATGAAAAAAAAAATAAAATACATTGCTTGATTGCACGATATTTCCCAATGACTTAAAATTTTTACTTTCTAAATAATTTAAGCTGTGAATTGAGAGGAAATAATCTTGTCAAAACTTATAAAAAAAACAAAAAACTTTTCAATGCTTTTAATAACAAGTTAATTTAAAGAAGAAAATAAAGTTAACCACAAATTTTATGTTGCTAAAACTAGTGTTATTATATTTTGTTTTATTATTTTATATTTTATTAATATAATGTTATGTTAGGACAAGGACAAACAAGTTATAATAAGATAATAGGGATGTGTGTAGCTGGATAAAGATTAAATGAGACTTTTGGATAATTAGGAAAGGTTTTGATGAAGTTTAGTAAATTTCACAGATGTGAGTATAGGAATTAAGGGATATTTAAGTCATTATGTAAGGTTTAGTTGGAAACAGTTATGGGCTGTAGTTATTATTCTCAAAATTTAGGATTGGATGGATAAGATTGATGTTCAAAAACTTTTTTACAATTCTAGTTCATATGTCTGGTTAGGTCTAGGTGTGGTCTTTTATATAAAAAGCTTGTTATATATTGAAAGTAATTGACTATTGTGAAATAGGACTGTAGGGCAGGAACTAAAGTGAAGGCTTTAATGCATGTACATTTATTTTGATTCATTAACTTATATCCACCACGGGTTACATCACAAGAGAGGTATCTTATGAGGTTGGAAAGTGCTGTTTCAGGATCAGTATGTGATGGAGGAACGTGTCAGGAGTGATAGAATTGTAATATTTTTCTTTTTTAATTTGAAATTAAGTTATGTGTGTTGATTAAAAAAAATTAAGTAAATGAAAATATAGTGGCAAATTCAGGGCCACTGAGAGCCAAACCGGGCCCCAGGGCAAATGTATTGTCCAGGCACTATAAACCCCCTACTCCCAACAGTAGCCCCGGGGATTTTGCACCCCCCCCCCCCCTCCCTGTTAGTGGCAAATTATTAATGATACATCCTGTCTGTGATTAGAAGTCAAAATATTAAAATTACAAAATGATATATTCTAGTAAATGGAGATGTTCTCATTGTAACAAAGTATTTAGAAGTGCAACTACTTTTAATCTTCACGTTTTGACTCATGCAGCTGATAATTTAGAAACAAAAGAAAATCATAATACCAATAATCAGGCGCCTTCGTCTACTTTACTGGTAAATAAGTATTCAATATCTTAATTTTTTAAATATTTATTATAATTTTTTCTGAATGCCCACAATTAAATATACCTTTTCTTTTCTGATTTTTAGGACTCAGTAACTATCTGTGATAAAAGAAGCAAAAATTCATTATCATGCTATAAATGTAAAAAAACTTTTTTAAGCAATTCTGCCTTAGCTTGCCATGTTAAAAGTCATTCAAGTAAGTTATGAGATTATATTATTTTTTCATTTTGTTTTTTATAATTTAGGTTATCTTTGTATCATAATTATGCAGTATTTCATTTTAGGCATTCATACTTATGACTGCCCAATCTGTAAAGAAATATTTTATAAAGTGTTACATTTGAAGCAACATATAAAGAGCCATGCTGTTGATGGAAATTTTTCCTGTCCTTACTGTTCTAAGGTATTTTTATATTTGTTTGTATATATATATATATTATCTAAATGATGTTAATTCATTTTGGCTGTTTATATTTTCAATATATTTACAGAAATATCATGAATATCGACATATAAGAAATCATATAAGGAGATTTCATTGTGAAAAAAATTATGGTTGTTTGCAATGTTCTAAACGTTTTTCAACATTAGACAAACTCAAATTGCACATGTTGAGGTGAGGATATTATGATTTATAGGATTATATTGCTCTAAGGTATAATATGGATAATAAAATAATATAGAAGCTTGATAACATGACTCTTTATGGAACAACTTCCTCAATAATATGTGCAATTTTTTAATCGCTTTGAGATTCATATTTACTAAGTAATTATTTTGTTAAAATAATAAATTTACTTTTTAACAAAAAGTGGTTCCAGACAAAATGACTTTTAATCTATCTTTGTATCACGAACCTCAGCTAGAAAAGTAGGTCCATAAAAAGGAAGTTTCCTAAATCCCCTTGAGAGTGAGTCTTGCTATCAAGGTTCTGCTGTATAACAATATATCTTACTAATAGATGGTTGAGGTTTATTATTATCACCATCACAACTTCGCTCGCTCTCATAAGTCAAGAACTTAGATTTTTATCAATATTTGATGTATTGAAGTAATCAATTCCGCATTATATCTTCAATGATATTTCCACCCATAGCAGCAATTTTTAATCTGGTACCATCATTGCACATATCAGTTGGGTTAAGTTCACATAATTAGATCTCCACATTTTAATTTTATTGTGTTAGTTGATAATCGAGATGATAACAGAGACTATTAAAAAACCCTTGCTAATAATGTACTGCTTTATCAGTGCTTACAACTAAAGGCCCGTGAATCATATTTTTACCTACAATATTAAAAAGCAAAGGATCACCACTTTGATTTGGTAATAATTTTTATTCGCCAAAATAATTTTATTGTTTTCATCTGGTTGGATTTTGATTTCTAACCATAAAGGTATATGGCAGTGTTGAAAATCTCAATTCTGCCACTTAACATTATGTATTTAAATTATTATTATAGTAAATTTTATGAATGCTGAACCTTCCTGTAATTATGAAGATGATGTAGTTAAAATTTGGTACAGATGAGTTCAGTAATGTTAGCATTGGTAAACTATTGGGGAATGGTGCTAACCATATATCAGTCGATTTTCAAGCATCATTGGGATCCACATGTTGCACCACATATTTAAATCTTTATTAATAATTTAATTGAATATAAGTAAATTTTATTTTAAGTTTCAAGCTCTGTATAACAAAGACAGTAACATGAGGAATGGCACTCGCCACCTTTCGATTAATTTTCAAACTTCACTTTTATCTACATATTATCGCTTTTATAATAACAAATTAATTGAAAATCAGTATATTTTATTATTGCTAAACCTTCCTTGAACCTTAAAGATGATATAGATATAACATTTGGCCAGATTGGTGCAGTAGCTTTCGTGTTTAGTGATCACAAACAAAAAATGGCTTGTCCTTTCATATAATAGTATAGATTTTATTTATTTATTATATTTTCTTAGCTCAAACAAAAGTAATAATTATTATTGAATTACTTCCTTGATACATACATTCATTACATGGTCTAATTTTAATACACTGATTAAAATTATAATTTTGTTGATTAAGACACGTATTTATTTCCGTTACTCCTCTCTCACCTATTTTTTGTTAACATTTATATTTTTTCTCTTACAATCTGACTACATAGGGAACGGAACAATTTTGCAAAGCCTAATCATTAAATGTTGATAACTTTTTATTTCTTCATGGCCTTGGTATTGTGAAATATATATGCAACATTTGTTTTTTGCTTCGAGAAAATATTTACTTCACAAAAAATGATCTTAACATCTGATCCATTAATCCCTTTTAACAGAAACACTCATCACTCAGATAAACTAATAAATTGTGCTGTTTTGGGAAAAGTCTATTACAGAGATCATAATCCAATACCTAAAAATTACCTATAGAATACCTACAGTGGGATGTTGGTGTTTATTTCATAGGTCTGTTAAAAAATATATTTTAACTTGTGTCATTGGGGTGCTACCTATGGGTAGTTTCCTTATGAGTTTGTGCCATGTCATTATATTCATAATTCAGCTAATTCATTAGACGTATTATTTATGTTTTATACACTTATTAACAATAAATAAATGTAAAGAGATTTTTATGTATTATAACTACTTTCAAATGTTTGGCATTTGTCTTCAGTTCTAAAAATTTACTAAAAATCAAAACATCAGCAATTAGAAATTCAGGTTATGTTTGTTATGTTAATTTACCAGTGTAAGATAAGTAACAAAATGCACGTTAGAACTGATTTCGGGATAAGACAAGCATTCTTACAGGCTGCAACTGTGGATAGGGACTTTGTTTCACTTATTTTATGTATTTGGTCATATTATTTACAACTTACAAGGATAAGGAATAAACTTAGTATAAAAATAAAGCTTAAGCTATCAAATCTAATCAGATCTTTATTCATGTATTATATTTTGTTTGTTTTTTTTATTCAGTCATTCGGACCATCGAGAATTCACTTGTGCAACCTGTGGAAAGCAGTTTAAAAGGAAAGATAAATTAAGTGTTCACATGAGGAGGATTCACCTTTCTCTCAAATCAAAACCTGAAACTACAGAATCAACCGTTAATGATAAAAGTTTATCACCTCAGAAAGGAGTAAGTTTATTAAATATAATTTTATTTTATGAACAATACATACTTGGTTTTATATCATTTTGATTACCTATTCTTTAATGGGCCAATATTTAATCTAAGGAAAATGTTCAGTATTGAAGGAAAAATTTGAGATTGTGGGCTGATTCTCTACTACTGAGGTCCCCACATTAGGGGGGGGGTGAGCCTCCCCTCCCCAGCACTGCCTGTGTGGCATGAATTCTCGTCAAGGGGAGTGTGAGAAAGTTGAAAATAAAAAATAATTCTCACTTATAATTTTTGACACCATCTACAAAAGCTAAATTTACATTATAGATTTTTTTTTTTATATTGACTACGATGTTTGGAAAAGTAAAACAATCTTCTTAAATGCTTGGTTCTTGCTCAGGCTTTGTGCAATCATAAGAGATAAAAATGCAGATGTGACGGATTCATTGTTTTATAAATTGTCCAACCTTGACGGAATTCTTGCAAGCATAAGCAACGCTGTCTTAAAATTATGTATTAAAATAGTGAATTACATAAGAAAACATAGAATTAAGCATTAAATTTGTCTTTGTGAAGATTTTGGAAGTTGGTTCATTTAAAAGTACATTGGCTCTCCAAAGGAAACATATTGTTAAGATTATTTGAGCTCCAAGATAAAAAAATTACCTTCTTGGAATATCAGAGGCGAAATGAGCAGAGCATGGACTAAAAACCGAAGTGTTCAAGTAATGCTGATTGTTTTGTCAGAATCTTTTGACTAACTAAACAGCCTTAACTTAAAATTAGAGGTTGTTGACTCAAATATAGTTATTAATCATGATACGATCAAGATATATATTGAGAAATCAGCAAACACCTGCAGTTATTCAAATTTCTACTGCAACAATTTATTTTTATCAAATTACTAAGTAGGACCAATTAAATGTTTAAATGGATAATAGTTCTCTATTAATCTCTGATGAAGTAAACCGTTTCGCAATCACTGTTATTGTCTAAATTTATTATGATAATGTTTTGGAAAAAAAATCATAATATAATTTGTTTTGTTTTAGGTTAATGCTACGGATTATTCTGATTATATCTACAAGTGTCATATTTGTATGCTTGGTTTTAAAAGGAGAGGGATGTTGGTTAATCATCTAGCTAATCGGCATCCTGAAGTGACTCCTGATTCAGTACCTGAATTGAATTTACCAATTCTAAAAGCTAATCGGGATTACTATTGCCAATACTGTGATAAGGTAAATTTTTTCTTAGATAAATCTATTATCTATTACTATTTAGTCCTAAATAAATTGCTTGCATTAAATCCTTAACCTTTTTAATTTTATTTAATTTAACATTTTTTAATCTAGTATATGCTTGTAAGTTGTTATTAGATGGATTATATTTATATACTTATGTCTCTTTCTAGATCTACAAAAGCAGTTCAAAAAGAAAAGCACATATTTTGAAAAATCATCCTGGAAAGAAATTACCACCCAGCAATGCACAAATTGTAAGCTTTAAAAAAAA
Organism: Euschistus heros; assembly: GCA_003667255.2. Classification (NCBI taxonomy): domain Eukaryota; kingdom Metazoa; phylum Arthropoda; class Insecta; order Hemiptera; family Pentatomidae; genus Euschistus; species Euschistus heros. The sequence goes on from RCWM02000231.1 coordinate 926,043, forward strand.
AAAAAAATTAAAATTAGTAATAATTAAATTTTGGAATTAAGTCTTGCATTTTTCTTAGTGTTCTATTTTATTTTTATGAAATTGATTTATAACTCTCAAAAAGTATTTATAAGTTTATTCTATTATGTAAATAAAATTTAGGCACCCTTGGAAAATAAGAACATTTAATAACAATGGGTAAAAGGATCTTTTTAGGTTTTTTTTATTAGTTTCTTTTTAACTAACCCTAGATATACATATTTGTGGCACTTGTGAATAGTTGGGTAAGTGATTCATCTCTGTAACAGCCTCATAACTATATCCATTAGACACAAATACAGCGAAAAAAAAGTAGCTTTCTGGTGATACCCTTAACCCCAAAATTCACAAACACACTTGACGCTCAAAATGCACTTAACCGACTATTCACAAGTGCCAAAGATATTCTAAATGTGAAGGTAGCTAATATTACCCTAATATATGAAATAATTCAAGATTTTTTAACAACAATTTTTTTTTCTAGTCACCCTCAAAAAAAGGAGTAGAAAATAGTACATTATCTCAAACTATTGGAAGCGTCACAACTCATCCGCAGGTACTCATTGTCTATTTTTAATGTAGAATTTGAATACTAGCTTATTAGTTGGATTATTTTATTTACTGTTGGTTTTAAATAGATTTTTTGAACATCATATATGAAACTAATAATAAAAGAAAAATAATTTTAACTTCTGTGCAGCTTTATAAATTCTTTATTTTTTGGCTTTAAGTGACTGTTTTCATATTAGACTAAAAGGGCTATGCTTTACAAAAACAGGTCTTCCTTCTCCTCCCCTTCCACAATACACCATACTCACCTATTAATGTGGCACGGTAGCTCAGTGGGTAAGATGCTTGATTACTCATACATGATGCTCCCGGGCCCGGGTTTGAGTCCGATGGCAGAGAATTTCTTTTCTGTTATTAAGGCCGTGTGGCTTGGCCTCGAGGTTGGAAGACTCTCCTGGGGGTACACCCAGCCTCGTAGGGTACCCTTAATTGGGGAAAAACCTGGCGGTTGAGTGATTATTTCAGCCTATTCTCCTCCTGTCACAACTGTTAGCCCAGAAACAGAAAGCACTAAACCCAAGACTATTTATGGGTTACAGTGTGTTTTAGCTGTTTTATTTTTAGCTATTACTATAGGTTTGTGAGTAATATTTTTTTATTTTTTTTAACATTTTGCTAAGATGCCCAGCAATTAGCTTGGTATGTCATATATACCTTGTATGTTTTATTGTACTCCATCAGAGTACATTAGGTTGATCCATTATGATAGTTTTCCTTTTGCTTTGCTAAACTGTTTCACTATGTGAAAAGGGTGGATGAACCCATGATTAATTCCAATGGTTACTATATTGTTATAATTTCCTCTAATAAAAGTTCAAATTTTCTATTTCAATTCCTCTAATTTAATTTTTGGTTCAAATTCAGTGTTGTATATTCTTTGGAAAGTTTACTGCATTTGTTTGTTTCCATTTGAATGCTTTGGCAGCCTGTATTTCCTGAATGATTCCAGTTGCAAAAAACTTAAATACCAAATATCATACATACAATCTTTTTAAAATTATAAGGAGTTATTTCATCTTATAATGGGATAATGACATAAAAATTTATTCATTCTATATTATTTTTTGTTTAGAGTTGTGACTGGTGTCATAAGCAGTATGCTTCTAAAGCTAAGCTTCTACAGCATCAAAGAAAAAATCATCTGAATCAACTTCCTAAGTCCCTACAAGTAAGATAATAATTATGAAACAAGTTCTTTTTAAATTATTCACAAATAAGTTTGTTGTTATTTGTTTAATAATAAATTAAAAATTTGGTTTACTTTTAGTAAACATAATATTAACGTATCTTTTTCTAGGCATGATTGATAGGTAGGTTCTGTAATTGATAGGTTTTCTGTTCATACAAATTTATTAATGAAATAACACAATCATAAAGCTCTTAAGTTGTTATTGAGTACTTAGTACACACACATCCACATTGTTTTAAAACATCTATTTGCTAAAAAATCTTTTTTTTTTTAAAGTTTCCCAAAAAGTCAGCTAGAACCATCGCAGAGGAAGACACAGATGCCATCAGAGATGCTATTGAAAAAGTCATAGAAACAGACATATTTTTACCTGAAACTCTTGATATATCAGGTAGCCTACTAGTGTTTAGTGTAATAAATAAGTGTTGGGTGTTCAATATTTATTTTTATTTTTGTTTAGAATATGAAGCTTCTTCGGGAGATAATAAATTCTTTTCTGGTGGTGAATTTATCATCGATGCAAGTACTCTTAAGCGTGCCATTAAGGTAGCATAATTTTTCTATCTCAGAGAATTGCTATTACTGTTTCTTTATAATTGTAAGAAAACAGTCTTAATGAATGTGTTGCATCATTTTTACATTTTAAAAATCTTTTTATAGGGAGAAGTTCTATCTGCTGATTGTTCTCCTGAAACACTATCTGAACTCGGTCAAATTATTGATGCCAGACCTGATGGTTACTTTAAAGTTTACCAGGCACCTTCTGGGATTACTCTTGCTCATCCAGTCGAGGTTTGGGATCCATTTCAACTTTGTCTCAGTCCTTCTGAGACAACACCAGTGCTTTCATCTTCTTAATATTTCTTGGAAATATTTTTAATTTTAATTTTTTTTTTTTTTTAAATACAGATAAGATTACTTTTAAAAATATTATAAGTACAGCTTCAGTACTTTTATTTAAAATGTGATAAATGTTGTTCCCCAAATAATTTCACATGTTCCTTCTAATAAATATGAAATAAGATTCAATTTATTTTTAATAAGATCTGTACTTTTGCTTAATGTTGTTTTTGACCCTAGAATTTTATTTCAGATTTTTTCTTAATATATTGACTTAACCTACAAACCTAAGTTTCGTTCCTTAAACAGTAAATTATTGAAACAAAAACTATTATCTACTCACATAAGTATAGTATATATATATACAATTATATACATCAGTTAAGTAAATAATCATCCTGATAGTAAATTCTGAATATATAGCATTTTTTTTGTCTTGTATGTTGGGAGCAATTCAAGAAGTTTACCATGTCATTAATGGTTTCCAAGGGAACAGTATCGCTATGTTTCACTAATTGTTGTAAATAATTAAATAAATTGTATATTAACTGTACAGTTATTACATTATATTAAAGCAGGTCTGAGACAAATAAATGTGCATTTTTAATTCATTGTTAGAAGTAGCACTAATTTCCCCAAATAACCACAACTTTCTAATAGAAGACAGTAGCCTTATTAGCTTGGGCCATTGTAGAGCAACGCCTCGTCTTAAGATTGACCTGAAAGTTGTTGCCTTCACAATCCAAAAAGAATATGCTCTATTTTTTTATTTATTCTTTTACGATAAAATGAGAGATATTAATAATGAATTCATATTAGTACAAGAATATAAGTCAAACAAAAGTTTAACTGTACAAAAGAATGAAAATACATTTAATACTTTGGAAATTAACTGCCTTGTAAGAAGACTTCCCTGTTTTATTTTATTTTTATATACTTATAAAAATACAGTAAAATCTGTATAAAATAGAATGCAGTGGTTCTGTCCATATTTTTCTGGTTTCACAGGTTTCCATTTTAGACAGGTTATCCATTTAAGTATGTAAGGTTATATAAAAAAAAAAAAAACTAATAGAATGCAGTGGTTCTGTCCATATTTTTCTGGTTTCACAGGTTTCCATTTTAGACAGGTTATCCATTTAAGTATGTAAGGTTATATAAAAAAAAAACTAATTCTTTTAAGCAACTCACTTTTTTATTTGAAATTTGAGAAACCTACAATATGAAATGAACAAGTAGATTCAAATTTTCATAAATAAATAAAGAATGATATTTATGTATGTTCATTTTAAGATTTAAAAAAAAAATTAAATTATGTTTTTAAAGTTATGGTTTTTAGAAGAGAGGTTATGGAAAATATCTATAAATAATTTCTTATTTGAATAACCTGTGATTTTGTGAATCTTATCTCTCCATTCTTGGATCATACAAGTATCTCTTTTGATTCTCCAGAAATTTTATTTAAAACTATATTGTGCCGTTTTCTGAAGCTATCAAGCTATCCACAAGATGGTTTAAAATCGACTTTGCCTATTTTTACGGTGACCTCCAAAGCTTCTGCTTGAATCTTGGGTCCAGAGATCAGCATTCTTTTTGTAGGGGCACTAACGAACCATTCCCAAACAGATTCATTAATTTCTTCATTTGAGCCAACCTTTTTGCCTGTTTTAACTGGCATGCTGCTCCACGTAATGACAGATCCTTAATTTTATTCTTATTTTTAATGGTTTCATAAACTTGTGTTTTCCCAATTTGATATTTTTCAGCTAGAATTTTCGACGATGTTTTTGTTCCACTTGTATTCTTCATAAGGAGAGAAAAGTTTCACTTTTTCATAGAGAGATAATGCCTTGTGCTAACCAACTGACATTGAATCAATGAATAACTTAGTTTTGATAAAAGAAACTGTTAAACCATGTACATATCTCTAGAAGTGTACTGTTCAAGAGCAAAAAGGGACTAAATAGAAAATTGAATGAAGTGGAAAATCAGTTGGGAGTTGCTTGTGAAGCCAAAACTACGCAGTTTTTGAAAATTTACTTCCACACCATTCAAACTACAACGCTCTTAAGTGTGTAGTACTTAAATCAACAGGAAACGATTCTCCTAACACTGTCCTCTCTGGATAGTTCGTTAACACAGCTATTTTCTGTTTTAAATGTTTTTATTTTAACTATTCGTACTGAGAAAAGCTCTCCTGGTTAGAAAGATTTCCGGGTTATACAGAGCCATTTCTAGAATAAAATCGATCTGTTCTGAGATAATTTATCAGTTTTGACAGTATTCCATTTTATACAGATTTTACTGTATGGTAAACCAGACACTTATTGACACCTTATCTTAAAAATTAGAAAAAAAATATTTAGCCAAAATCAAAAATCATAAAATTCCTTTTAAATTCAGCAACTCAACTGTGTAAAAGTACTTTCAATTCTGTCCGTATTTTAAAAGATATCCATAGGGTGTCAATAACTGATTTTACATAATTTTTTGTTGCTATTTTGTAAAATACATTCCAGGAATAATGTTTGGTGTAAACTTTCTTGCTTAGCTTAAAGTATAGTAATTAAGGTAAAATTACTGCAAATTTTAACTTTATTGAACTATTCTTTCTATAATTATAGTATGAATATTTCCTTAAGGGTCTCAATAAGTGCCTGGTTTACCCTACAATAAAAGATCAATCTTATTAAAAATTCAATTTTTTTTTTTTTATACTAATTACTATTCAATGAGAAAAATAGGAATAATTGCTCTCATTAGTCAAGTTTATTCCCTTTTTCTATCACTATGAGTATTAAGTGGCAATATTTGAAATATGTATTGTGAAAGATTATACATATATAAAGCCTTTCCAATGCTGTTAGGAAATGGCCCATATGAACAAACAGGATATCAAGCTCACCTCAGTACAGAACACAACATGATGGAGCTACAGACTGAGGTGAATAAATACTTCAACAAGAATACGGTGAAGGCCATGATCTCAATAGACTGCACAGAAGCGTTCGACTCTGTGTCTCACGGCATCTTATGTCGTAAGCTTATATAACTCGATTGTCCAGAGTTATCTGCCCAGCACTTCTCTATGGCGCACCGTTCTTCACTCACCTCTCAGATGGCGCAGAACATCAGCTACAGGGTGTTCAAGACACCATGTTGCGAAGAATAGTAAGAACGACGCTACGGAAGAAGAAACCACCAGAGCTTCATCAAATATTTAATGTACCTTCAGTACCAGAGTTCATTAACAGACGTCACATCAAGTTTTTCGACTCACTTCAATATCTAGAGAACCCATTATTTCAAAGTTGATCACCGGCACCTCCTCCTGTTCGTTGGCAAATGACTGTATTGTATAGTTGTTCACATGTATATAATATTTTTATTTATTTATATTTTAGTTTAAGATGTGCCCAACATCTTCATAAACCTCAAGATAATCAATATTAATGTAAACTTAACACAGAACCACCTTAAAATGTAACCTGGTTACAGAAAAAGGCGCATAATCCCTTTTAGCTTGTATAATTTTTGCCTACCACTGTACATATTTTATAAATAGGAGTTAGGAAATAATAAAGTTAGAAAATGTGGAAATCTCTCTAAATTATAGGAAGTATTCTTGATAGACTTCTGAGAACAAGTAAAAATAATTTATTGATCTTATCTCATGTTCACATATGTGTAAATTTTTTTTGCATAAATTTTCAACATGGTCAGACTTTAATGCCAGTGACATTATCAGTAATAGTTAAAAATTGAAAATAAAGCTGTAGTCGAAAAAATATTTGATAAGATAAACAGGCATATTAAAATTATTCATTAATTTGGCTTAAAACCCAAAGAAATATTTATTGATTAGAAATATTTACAATAAATTAGATCATGCCGTAAGGAAAGATATTTCATTATTATTTCAATAGCTATTTAATATAATTTATGACTTATTAACATTTAGTTATCATTATGCTGTGGTTGTAGATATTATATCCACCACATGAATTTCACTTCACCAAAAAGCATAACTAAATAATAAATAAGATCAAAGAGGTCTGTTTCACAGTAAATTTTATCATCCATAAATATATTAATTAATGCTATTAAACAAATGGACTGAATACATTAATTAGCTGAAGAAATATTTCATAAATCTACATAAACTTTCTTTAGCTGAATTAATGCTGAAGGTAGAAAAATCTTAATTTTAAGCGATAATTAATAAATTAATAACATGCTATTTCATTTGATAGTTGAAAGAAGTTTTTTTTGTTTTTTTCTGTTCTGGCTCATTATAGGTATCAGACCTCATTTAAATTATTTTAGTAATAAAAATTAGAAATATCCATAAAATAACTAATTGATTATTGTGTTTCATTTAGTTTTACAATAATGTTTTGGCAACATGAAAGCACATTTGTAGAAACTGCTTATATTCTGCTTCAATATATTTTTTATACTTGCGGTACAATTAATTTTCTTTTTACTTATTACTAAAAATAATTTTTCTTTCATAAGTTTCTACCTCTTTCAAACACTTTTTAATCTATATCATTTCAGGAAATGATTTATACATCCTACATCATTAAGATAATTTATAATAGTACATTCATTTACATAAATAAATAATTTACAATATGAACATAATCAGCTTATGTTCGTATGAGGAATTCTGAATATCACATAGAACTCAAATTAATAAATAATATTATTAACAGGTCTTATTTAAAACAAATAAAATTGTAAATTAACAAAACTTATAAAAGAAATAAAAATATATTTACAACCTAATTAATACTATCCAGTAGTCCATACAAAAGGTTCAAGTCTTTCATCAGGAGGGAGCAGATTGTTCAGTTTTTCAACAGATTCTAAAGTCTTGTTAAGAACGAAATGACATTTAGCAATTTGTGCTGTAAGCTCACTAACTTTCGATAGAGTTTCAGCATGTTTTGAATATTTTTTCTGTCTTTCAACATGTGCTGCTAATGTCTGAGCAAGTTCTGAATTAATCTGTAATGATTCAGTTTTTGAATATAAATAATAATTACAATTAATATTTAATATAAATAATAAATAATGTTTGTTAAAACAATTTAATGAGACAAGACTAAGTTCTAACACAGAGAACTACTAAATTTTATAAACACAAAGACAATTTACTATATTTAAGATATAGTACCTCTTTCATTCTTGATCCCAGCCTGTCTTGCTCATTGGCTATAGAAAGAGCAGATTCAGTCATGTGTCTCTGGCATCTCAAGCAGAGTCGATGCAAAGCACGAGGATCAAACCGTTCCAAGATTTCAGGATCTCTTGCAGCTGGTACGTTGAGGGTACTCCTCATTATCGGCAGAAACATTGGTATTTTCTGAAAAAAAAGAAAATAACTTATTAAATATATTACATGGAATACGTACATTTCTAAATTGTAAACTAAATATTTTAAAAACATTTATTGGTCTCAAATTTGTTTATCATGATAAATGGAGACCATTCTGAAGAATTTGCTGAAGAAAAAGGGCTTTGCCTGGTTGTCATAAAAGCTTTTCTCCTTTTCAACCTAGCCCAGTGTGAAAACCAAGTGCAGGTTGATGGAACAGTATTTCACAAACTTGTTTAGCTCATAGCATATCTAGACAACATTGAACATTCAACACAAGCATTTCTGGTTTTAGCTAAACCAGCAAATAGAGTTAGCCCGAGAGGTTAATAAAGCCATGAACAAATACATGGCCTTATAATACAAGACCTACAGATATTGTGACCATACGTTTGAGAAAGTGAAGTTCACTTTGTTGGGGTCATTAGTGACAACCAATAATAAAGAAAAACCTAAAGCCAAAAAGGGAATTTAGACTGCAAATTTAAGGTTAAACCTAGTTTTTAGACCTATTTTAGGTTGTTTAAATAGTTTCATAACTACCTCTTATCTAGACAGACCATTGTTCATCCAGTTCTTCTCTATGGTTGTCAAACATGGACACACACTCAAAATGAGAAATGTGGTCTTTTAGTTTTTTAGTGGAATATACTTCGAAGAATCTAAGGAGCAGTTACCTTAGATCATAAATCATATGCCATATTTCAAAAAACCTAAAATTCAAATCATGGAATGCAGCAGGCTAAGATGGTCAGCAAGGATGGGGAATTCCTGAAGAGGCCTTTGTACAACCATTAGTGGCACGAGAAAGAGTGGAATGCCTAAAGATGGTTAGATGAAGGAGTAATCTGGAAATGAAAAACTGAACAGGAACCACACAAGGCAGGGGTAAATGGCAGAAGCTGCTGGAGGAGGTGAACTCTTAACTGGTTCATAGAGCTTGATATAGGTATCTAGGAACAAACAATAACTAAATCAAGTGGGGTCTGGAATATAAAAAAAATTACTGATACCACTGATATATGATTTACAAATGACAGAAGTTCATTTTATTTTTTTTCTCATTCAGTATTAATGTAGTGTTTAAAAACAGAAGTACCTGAAGTCTGAGTATCTCGGGATCTTTTTCGGTGGGCTCTTCTTTCGTAGCAGGTTTAACAACAACCACATTATGCACCCTTGAAAGTGGGGTTTTTCGCAATGTGCTTTTTCTGCTTGGAGAAACATTAGCTCCTAGTGACTTCCCTCGTAACAAATGTCCTGGCTTTGCTGGATGCTTAGGTGAATCTATAAAACAATAACATTTATAGAAACATTAGGAACTGTTAAAAAAAGAGTCATTTATATATACGATAAAACTAAATCTATTTATATTTACTTACAATATGTGATTGAATCTATATCTATATTAGTTATAAAAACTTTTTTCATGTGGCATATGAAATAATTTACATCCCAGATAATTATACTATATTAATAATGAATTTTATGTTTTATGGTATATTTTTATAGCATAGAGTTTCTAGGACCATAGAGCTGTCAAATAAATACATAACTGTACTTGCATAAATCTGCAATATCTGATATTTTATATATATTCTACACTACAGAGCTGTAGCAAAACAGAATATATAATAAAGTGACATTTTACAGATTTAACCACATTTTTTTTTAAGTTTACGTCCACATTACCCGTTCTAAAGTTACTTTAAAATGATTGCCAACAAAAATAAACATAAACATACAAAACTACAATACTTGATGCAATTAAATTTAAATTTATTAATGAAAATAATCTGAAAAAATGAAAGGTAAGAAATAATGTGAACACCAAACAAAAAACTGATCTAATTATTTGAAGATTCCTAGATGCAAAGCAGATAAATACTTAATACTTAAAGGATCAATAATCAAACCACAATGAAGAATTGTATCTAAAAAAAAAAAAAGAAATAGTTGAACTTGTTTAATGATTAATGAAATTAGTAAACCAATAATGACTAACGATTCTACACTATCTAATTACTATGATTTAATTAAAAATTGTACATGCAAACTTATAATTTCTTTTCATGTATGCATAAATAGTCTATCAAGTCCATTATGGCCAGTAAGAAAATCTAATGATGACATAAATAATTAAATTTGTAAAATAAGATAGAAAATAAACTTAAATAATTCTAAATAGTTTACTAACTAAAAATCAACAAGATACAAAACAAAAACAACTGTCCATATACCAAACAGTAGGGAATATCATCAAGGCTGGAGAAGAGGGAGTCTAGAAGTTAAATACTAAGCGCTAGCAAAGAAAAACGAAACAGTTTTTTTATTATAACTAAAATCTAAGTCCTTGATAGAAATTGCCATAGGAAACTGTTTTCAGTAACAGACCAATCATTTCTCAACTAAATAATTGATTGATACTTGAATGTGTATTGTTCTAAAAAAATGATATAATTAAACCTATTTAAATTCCCTATGTATCAAAAAGGCATCAAAGGGAAAAATAAAACAAGAAATGAGCCAACTTCAAACTAAAAAATAATGTGCTAACAAAATCTAAAAAAAAAAAAAAAAAAAAAAAAAAAAAAGCACAGGCAATAGCAGAAAATATCATGCGGAAATTGGAGAAAACAAAATGAATGTGCATCACAGCATCATATCATACAACAATTACCACCAATAGGACGATTAACTGTGTATGATATATATGGAAGTTCTGAATCTGAACAAACACTCAATCCTGGAGAACAGCTTCCAGGTCTAGAAGTTTCTATTTCTTGCTCTTGCCTATTTTGCTCAGGTACTGATTTTCCTCTTTTTAATTGTCCTATTCTAGAACCCTTACTTTTTTGAGGGGCAGCTTCTGTACTTTGTTCAGAACCCATTCTCAACAAAAATCTCCAGATATTAAATCTAAATCAATTAATTACTGAAATAAAAGCTTTCTATGAATTCCAAGGGCTGTAAATGAGGGTAACGGTATTTATTGAAGGAATCATTTTACAAAATAGGTGAAATAACATTGGTTAAGGGGTGCAGAAGCATAAATACTGTCACAGTAACAGTAATGGAGGTTCTTATAACCTTTCTAATTTAGAAGTAGAAAGTAAATGTCAAAAATAATTGTAATCGTGTACAATCCACTTACCTCTTTGGTAATCCGGTTCCTTTACATCATTGTCCATTTGTATTGTAATTTAAACATTTTTCTATGAAAGAACTTTCTTTATCTTAAGCTCTAAAATATAGTTTTTTTCTAAACAAAACAGAAATAAAAATATTTTTACAGACAACATCTAACGATAATCCAGAAATTATTACAATTCTCTCTTCTGTAATATTTGTATCACCTGTGAGTATATCTTGTACCCACTCAACGCTGTGGACTGTTCCTGTGAAATATACCAATCGGAATGCTTTTTAGAACTTTGCATGGACCTTGACTTGTCGTTTAGATCTACAAATACGATATTTATCTTGCAATATAAACAATCCAACTTATTATATATCTATAACCAATCCAACGCTAAATGTGACTATGCTTAAATTTCTACACTTTGTTGACATAATGTTTCAATGATGATACATAATTTTCTCGACATTTCCTCTTGGAGTGCTTGTAACCAAACTGATAAACGTTAATTGTTATAAAGGATCTTTTCTTATTTTATCGTATATCAAGTAAACTGAATTCTTTGGAAAAAGAAAATAGCCAAATAAAAACAAATATATCTTTTCTCACTCGGGAAACTCAATAAATGAATTTCCATAATTTATAATTGAAGGCACAGGAAAATTGAATTAAAAAATAAATTAGTTCATGAAAAAGAGTTCTTCAAAATATTGGCATTCTGTTTTGAGGCATTCTTATTACACGGCCTAGCCATTCTATGCCTTAATAAACTGGACCATATTCATTTCCTTATGTAAGGATTACAGCTCGGTTGGTCCGGAGTCTCAATGTATCATTGTCAGCGTTAAAGGCAGTGCTATATATATGTATATCGTAGGAGCTCCCTTTAAAATTTTAGCCTTTCACTGCAGTAAGGGTGTATGTCTCGGCTCCTTAGGTCAGAATTGGTCTAATTAAGGTTTAATTAGTAGAGTTGAATCGATGTAGTTACTTACGTTATTATTCTTGACTGTTTTATTACTTTCTTTTCAAGGAGGAGAATTTTAACATCATTCTTTTTGAATTTTATATCGATTTATGTAACTGAAGCTGAAAGTTTTCTTGGTACTTTACATGCGATATTTCACTTAACAATATTGCATAACTTTTGTAGATAAACAGCCATTTTGGCTTAAGATAGTGAAAGTTTGCGAATAAAAAATAATGGATAGATGAGAGAAAAATGCACTTTTCTTCTATGTGAGAAAATGTACTTCGAAATGATTAAAAGATCGAGTATAAAAAAGAAAGAAAAAAAAAAAAACAAAATTTGGCAAAATTAAAAAAATTATATTTACTTATAGACATGGAATAGCCTGCAACTAAATGTTAATATAGGAAACATCCCAATGATGAACAAAACCTGGGATTGTATTTGGATAAGATATCGTTATAGACTCTTCATGTTAAGCAATAAGACCTGCATCTCATACGATATTTTGCCCTGGCATCTCGACAAACGTTTGTATAGCAGAAATAGGTAAACATAAAGTTTGGGCGAAACCCGGAGGAGGATGCCAACAAAGAGGGTAATATCACCACTACTTTGGTGTACGGTGGTCGATTCTTTGCTAACGATCATTAACAACACAGGCTTCTACACACAAGGATATGCAGACGATATTGCAGTCCATGTGGGTGGCAAACACTAGGTCATGATTTCACACCTGCTTAAAACATGTATAAGGCTAGAGACAGGTTGATGTGAGGACTTAGGACTGAACAATAACTCTGAAAAACTGAACTAATTCATCTTTACTGATAGAAAGGTGATCATCAGACCACCATGCACAAAAGGTTTTCAGATAAACTTAAGCTCTGAAGTTAAGCATGTGGGTGTAATTTTGGACAATAAACTGAATACGAACAAACATATGATTATATGTCTTTAAAAGTTTGAGAAGTCTCGGGGGCCTGCAAAAGGCCAATAGGAAGATAATAGGAATTACAACTGAAAGTTGTAAATTGGATATATATGATGGTGGCACAACCCATTATATTATATGCAAGAGTGGTAGAACGGGACTGAGGTAAATTAATCCATTATTATATTTTATATTAAATAAAACCCAGAGGCTGGCATGTTTTATGATCACTGGTGCTATGGGAACCACTCCAACAGCAGCTATGGGGGTCGTCCTAAATATAAGACTAATACTCTTGGAAATGGAAGTAAGAGCAATGTACAAACTTGCTAAGCAAGGATTTTTATCTTGTGAATCGACTCCAAATGGTCACAGAAAGCTGTTACAAAAAATGGAAAAACAAGAGATTCTGAAGAATAACTCAGATCTCCAGACAAAGAAGTACACAGAAATCATTTTCTACCATAAGATAGCAGTAAACTGCAACATGCAATGGACTTAACTATTATACTGATGGCTTCCTGACTGATTAAGGATCAGGAACTGGTAATTGTAGGATGAGTGTAATTAAAAGTACATAATTATCACTCGATAAATTTACATCAGTTTTTCAGCCTGAGGTTATAAGAATTTGTCACTGTTTATAATTACTATTAGAGGAAAACATATATTCAAAGAGCCATTTAACCATTGGTGCTCTGAAAAACATATTAACCAGATCAGGCTAGATGAAGACTGTAAGGTAAAGCTCTACAGGCTTGCTAATGCCAATAATAAGGTCTGCGTTGAGTGGTGCACAACACTCATGAATTCCAGGCAATGGGAAGGCTGATGAATAAGCTAGACGAGGCTCAAGTAGCATGCCCCTAGCACCAGAGCAAATATGTGGCCATATGTCTTATTGCCATAAGTCTA